>SKCR01032735.1:0-363157 GCA_019454045.1 Zanthoxylum bungeanum | reverse complement strand
GGTTATAGGCAAATTTGCTTGTGCCATCATAGACCTAACCATTTCAAGAAGGGTTATATTTCTTCTTTCCACAACACCATTTTGTTGAGGAGTAGCATGAGTAGTCAACTGACGACTAATTCCTTTTTCATCACACAATTCTTTGAAATGATCAGATAAGTACTCACGACCACGGTCAGTGCGTAGTGCTTTAATTTTCTTGTCCAATTGATTTTCTGTTAAATTCATAAATTTCTTGAAACATTCTAATGCTTCGGATTTATGAGCAATCAAATAGACATAACCAAAGCGAGTAAAATCATCTATAAATATGATGAAATAAGATGCTCCATGCCTTGCCCTGACATTCATTGGACCACAGATATCTGAATGAATTAATTGTAATGGAAATTCTGCTATAGTCCATTTTCCAAATAGTTTTCTCGCAGTTTTTCCTGCCAAGCAATATTCACATGTTGACAATTCCACCTTCTCAATATTTCCCAGAAAGCCTTCTTTGGCTAATCTGTTCATTCTTTGCTGGCCAATGTGGCCAAGTCTAGCATGCCACACAGTTACATCACTATCATCACTGACAGATGAAGTAACAAACGAAAAACCGGAATTGTGATTAAAACATTCAACATTTAATACAATAAAACCATCCAGAAAATAACCAGAACCATAGTGTATTGTACCTAAGTACAAATCAACACCAAAATTATGGAAGTTCAAATTGAAACCTAAATTAACCAAAACCAACACAGAGACTAAATTTCGACGAATTTGTGGAGCAAACAATACATCATGTAGTAGTAAAGTTTTTCCACCATGCATGACTAACTTGCATGTTCCTATGCCTTTGACTTCAACCCGTGAGTTGTTGCCAACATATATCTACTTCACCCCAGGTGAAATTCGCCGAAATTCCATGAATGCATCTCTATCCTTCACTACATGGTCTGTGGCTCCTGAGTCTACAGTCCACAAAGGATTAGATTCAGTTAGAAAGATTGAACTTGAAACACATATTTCATTTAAATATGCACGAAAGGTATTCACTTTTTTAGGCTCAGTGCAGTCACGAGCAAAATGACCTTTCTTACCACAGTTAAAACATTTAACCTTTGCCATGTTTTTCTTTTTGGTAGGATGTTTTCCTTTCCCATGTTGATTAGTTTTCTGTTTCTTTTCTGATTTGGAAGAATTTTGTTCTTTTCCGAACTGGAACCCACCACCATGAAATTTTCTTTTCTTCTTGAAACCCCCAGGTTTTCTAGTTTCTGTCATATACACTTCAGTATTTGACTTAGCGGCCGCGAGTCGGTCGCTTTCTAATTCAAGGTGACGTTTAGCATCATCAAAGGTTTTGATGCTCTCATTGTGGGTCAAATGCATCTTCATATGCTCCCAGCTATTTGGAAGAGAACGAATGACCGCTTGGACTTTTTGTTCATCTGTAAGAACATGTCCAACATCTGCCAGTTCAGTAATCATGTTTGACATTTGCCTCAAGTGTTTTGACATAGTAAACTCATGGCGTTTCTTGTATGTGTCAAACTTGATTGTCAGTGACCTGAGTTTGGTTATTGAGGTACTACCAAACTTTTCAGCTAGTGTGGACCACATGTCCTTAGCCATGTCATATTTCCTGAACTCTTTCATTAGGTCATTATCCATACTGCTCAGCAACGTAATGCGGGCAATGTAATTCTTTTTCTTCCAGGCCTCATAAGCCTCTCGGTCTCGCCTGTGTTGGGCCGTAGTGCCCTGTTCAGGTTCATCCATGCTCATTTTCAAAGTTTCAAGAACCTATTGTTCTTCTAGCACATATTGGATTTTCATGCTCCAAATTTCATAATTATCGCCATTCAGTTTCTCACCCTTGTTGAGTTCAGCGATAATGTTCTTTGTTGCGGAAGCCATTAAAAAACACAAAATTTCTACAGACATTCATGAACAAATGTTAATACTTTTGACTTATTTTATCATGAAATAAATTATGTTTAATAAGATTTTTCAATGGGGTTAGAGTCAAAAGGCCACTATGTGTCCAATCATCATCCAATTACCCAATGTAAAAATATTATCAACATAATCAATCATGTAAAATCATTTTCTAAAAATTACATACATTCTTAGAACATCTTAATCATGCGACAATTGTACATGACAATCATTGATTTAATTACATAAATTAAATTCAACATGAAACAGTCATACATATAAATACAATATTTACATGTCGTAATATAACACACAGAAACAACATGAAAGAAATTAATATTTTACAATAATAATTTTCCCAGTTGTAGAGTCCCAACTCATATATGTTTTTGGATACGAATCCTCAAACTCTTTGGGTAACTCGTAATTGATCTTGGACAGCCATGGAAAACCTATAGCAAATTTAGGATCCTTACAACGTTTCAGGGACATCGAAGGAAAAATAGTATTATTTGCCTTATGCCGTAGATACTTAACCACTAACCTTTCAATGGCTTTATTATAAGGAACATGTTTTTCCTCACGTTTTACTAATATCCAAATACGAGTAAGTTATTTTTGCCATATCTTGGGAGGAGTGTTTCTCAGTAATCTGAATCTATTCGGCTGTCCTATCCAATTACCTGCCCAGATAGACTCCTGTAACATGTTATTGAAAGTGATGATATGCGAAATCATATCATCGCTTTCACTCATTCGATATTTATCCATTTCCATCAACATGTCTAATATCATCTCCTGGTCTGTGGGTGTCGTAATCACTTTTACAATTCTTCGAATAATCGCTATGATTTTTCTGCAACAAATACAAGAAAAAATCAATATAATGAAACACAAAGTTACATTGACTAAAATAAACATCACAAAGATATTCATTTTCATAAACACAAAGTTTATATGATAAAACAAATTTATCGTGGTCGATTAAAATATTTTGCACAAAGGATTAGACTTTTAACCATGACAGATCGGAATTACCGAAGCAAACCGATACAGACATGACCAACACGGGTCAACATGGATGGCCACGTGCCATTCACGTGCCACAGGAGTGGCTCACGCGCCTCCACGCACCGCCACGTGCCGGCCACGGGCTCCCACTCGCCCTCACACGCTCGCACGCGCCGGCCAGCCTCGGCCAAGTTACACGTGCAGACGACATGTCGTCCACGAGTTCTGTGGCTGTATGACATGTCGGTTGTCATTTACAGGTAGAACCAACTTGTCGGTTTGGATGCTGTGGACGACATGTCGTCCTTCTCGGTATTATGCGTACGACTTGTCGTACATAACTAGATGACATGTCGTCTGTGAATAAGGGACACGTATGACTTATCGTACGGTAAAAGCGGACGACTTGTCGTCATCTTCTCTAAATAGAGGATGACATGTAGTTTGGAAACGCGGCACACGTACGACATGTCGTACAGAATCCGGACGACTTGTCGTCCTCTTCTCTAAATACTGGATGACATGTAGTACAACTCTTCTGGGAGTATTTTTCTGGGAAAAAACAGATTCAACTAGCCAACTTCTAGGGTCCATATCTTTCTTAAGTTTAATCCAAATTAAGCAAATGATATACCAAATTGAATATCTCATGACCTAGTTTTCAAAACATATTTGAACATGCGATTATCAATTTTCTACAGAGAGTTATTACGGCCCAAAGTTGGAAGAAAATCATTTTTGTAAAAACAAAAACCAGAAGCATTTTCAACATTTTTCATGCATGTTCATACAATTTTTGTGTTCTCCAACTAGAATACATGCATTTAAGCTACTGATACCAATGTTAGGAAACATAATCCCTAATATATTTACATGTTTGTCCTCTTAGGATCTAACCATACATGTATTACTAGTCCTAGATTTATTTACATGCTAATTGAAATAAATCTAAGTTAATCACAACACAATTGCATACCTTTAAACTTGTAGAGACCTCTTAATCAAACTTAATTGATTATTTAACTCAATAAGCAAATGGTCTTATTTATAGGAGGGAAACCAAGTCACTATTAGCTCACGTGCATGGATTACTATTAATCATTGATTACTATTTAATCACATGCATTGATTACTATGTAATCACATGTATTTGGATGCATAATGACTTTCTCTAACCCTTCCAAAAATATTACCATCATGGGTGTACCATATGTTCCCCATTTAATATTTTACTAATTATTGTCACTTAACAACTCTTGTTGTTACTTAATTATTTGATTAACAACTCTTGTTGTTTACTTAGTAATGAAATCATTACTAATTGTTGTTATTTAACAACACCACATAATTAACTTAATAATTTCCAACATGAAATTATTACTAATTGTTGTTATTTAACAACACCAAATAATTAACTTAATAATTTCCAACATGAAATTATTACTAATTGTTGTTATTTAACAACACCAAATAATTAACAACAATTAATTTCCAACATGTCAACATTCATCACCATAACACCTGTGTTAAAATAACACGGCTTCCTCTTCCTCCCATCAAATGCCTTTGCCAGATTCTTATCAGACCAAAATAACTCTGTAAAATTTGCCTGGCAATACTCCGGCGCCCCTAATACTTTCCCTTTTAAATCGACCTCCCAAAGTTTAGCAACATCATGAACAACAACAATATCAGAATCCAAGTATATGACTCGTTTCACATTCGCAGGCATTATGTCTGCTAAATAAATACGAGCATAATTCAATGGCTGGTCTAATGCTTGCCTGATTGATTTTGAAATTTTCCCACGAACCCTTTTGCTGTCAAACTTGTAAACTTTGAAATTAAGATAAGGGAATGTCGAGTGGATGCTAGAGTATACATCCGGTTCGAAATTTGACCATAGGAAATGGAACTCGACGTTTTGAGGACACGTGGAGTGTTGCAGGATAGAGAGGACAGCGGCCATGGTGCCCCGGAGGTAGTTGGCATCGAGGGTCATGGTGATGAATATTGTTTGAGTGCCACATGATTCACCATTGCGGAAAGATGGGGCTTCATGGAAGAAAGAGGCATGTGATGAGGATGAAGGTTTGCGGATGATGATGTTGCTGTTGAGGTGGATGGTACCGGAGGCAGCGGCGTAGCTGATGATAAGAGACATGAGGCCTATAAAGATGGGGAGTAATAATGAGCTGGTGGCCATCCTGTCATTTGAAGAATAAGAATAAGAAAATATAGAAGCTGATGAACATGAAGATGAGATGAAGAGAAGAAACGGCCATTTTAGGCAGTTAAGTGACGATTTAGGAGAGGTTAATGATTATTGATTATAAATTAATTAAAATGCTTAATATTGGGAGGGAAAGAGAGAAGTTGGTGAGATTTGTTGTGATTCACCGATCACTTTAGAGTGTATTTTGAGGAAAAAACCGAATCCAATTTCTATTACTACAAGAATAGATACAAGTGTTTACACTTTACACTATACAAACCTCACACACTCTCAAGCTATCTACCTGGAGCTTATTACTCACACTTTGGGGTGTGTTTGAGCTTACAACAAGCTCAATATTTATAGGCAAGGGGCTGCCTATATTTTCCACGGATGAACAGTACTCCACCTTTAACTCCCTAATTTGGTGGCACCATTTACTCATAATTTGTTGACATTTCTTGCAATGACAACCAAGGCACCGAAAATTGCTTGGAGACTTTTGCATTAGTCTTCAAAGGGTGGCCTGCATCCATGTCTCATGCAGCTGGATGTGTTGGTAGCAGGAAACTTGAAGGAAGCTTCATCCATGTCTATGTCTCTGCATGACAACTTCTTCCCTGGACTTTACAATTCTCCCCCTCAAGTTGCATCTGAGACAATCGTCATCTGACAACTATCCTAGCTATGTCTCTGCACAGCTCTAGCTTGTCCCGAGTGATCATTTTTATTGACATATTGGTTGTGTCTCTGCACAACACTCTTCTGCTATGTCTCTACATAGTATACTTTACTGTGTCTCTGCATAGTAATCTTCTACTGTGTCTCTGCACAGTTCCGCTGCCATGTTTCTTCACCCGTTTGTTCTTCGGTGCTTTCTTGCCTTGTGGGAAACTCTCTGGCTCCCCCTCATCAGTAAGCAGAATATATTTGGATCTCGGATATCTGGTTGATGGAATCCTGCCTCGCTCAGATCTTCTTATCTGAGGTCTACTGGTTTCTGGAGGTCTATCATCATTCATCTCTGTGAATGATCTTGTAGCTTCTACTATAGTGGGTTGCGGCTCCCCCTGCTCAACACTCTCTTCTGTAATATCTTATGGAACATGTTGTGTCTCCCCCTGCTCAACATCCTTATTTGCCTCCTCTAGTTCTGCTTCTGGAATTTCTCCGTGTACCATATCTGTGGCCAATTGTGCTGGTGTTGGGTTTTGATTTCTGTCAGCACTGGAATTGGAAGATATCCTGGGTATTTCAATGTCTTCAATTGTCCGGTCTTCAAGAAACTCTACTTCATGGCTTCTGATCGAAAATGTAACGTCCGGAATGATTGAAAATGGTGGAATAGACACTTCGTTGGTCTAATTCCGACTTAGGGGCCGATTTATAATTTCTAAAACTTCCTGGGGCAAAAATGTAAATTTTCGAAATATCAAGGGGCTAAATGAAATTTACCAGGTTATGCTGATGTGGCAGAGGTGGGACCGGTTGCTGACGTGGTGATGACGTGGCGGACACGTGGCGCTGACGTGGCACTCCTTGATGACGTGGTGCTGACGTGTTAGATGACGTGGCGATGACGTGGTCGATGACTCATCGCTGACTGTGCGATGACGTGTGCTGAGGTGGTGCTTGCGTGGACGCTGACGTGGCGCCACGCAATCGTCTTCTACTTTTGCTCAGCATGTGGCGTGCGTGACTGGTTCCCACGCGCTGGCGCGTGAAGGCCCGTTCGCCGCTGTCCGATGTTTGTTTGATCACCGGAAAATACCACCGAGCTCGTCTCGACGTGAACTAACTGATGGTATGCTCAAAGTTGATTTTTGACAACTTTGTCGGAACCCGAATTTTCCGAACCGAGCTTTTTGACCCTAAAGAAGAACCAAAGCTCTGATACCACTTGTTGTGATTCACCGATCACTTTAGAGTGTATTTTGAGGAAAAGACCGAATCCAATTTCTATTACTACAAGAATAGATACAAGTGTTTAAACTTTACACTATACAAACCTCACACACTCTCAAGCTCTCTACTTGGAGCTTATTACTAACAATTTGGGGTGTATTTGAGCTTACAACAAGCTCAGTATTTATAGGCAAGGGGCTGCCTACATTTTCCACGGATGAACATTACTCCACCTTTAACTCCCTGATATGGTGGCACCATTTACTCATAATTTGTTGACATTTCTTGCAATGACAACCAAGGCACCGAAAGTTGCTTGGAGACTTTTGCATTAGTCTTCAAAGGGTGGCCTGCATCCATGTCTAATGTAGCTGGATGTGTTGGTAGCAAGAAACTTGAAGGAAGCTTCATGCATGGCCATGTCTCTACATGGCAACTTCTTCCCTGGACTTTACAAGATTGTGAGGAAGAGAAGAATCCTCGGAAGCTTAATCTTATATTGTTGTAATAAGTTGGAACCAAAATCATCACCCTTTTTATTATTTTTCAATATATTTTGAATCTTCCACTTTTTTTTTCCAAATTTTTATTTTTTTTACTTCTTTCTTTAATTTCTTGTTAATTTCACAATGCAATTTCTTAAGTTAATGTTGAAGGTTGCATGTATATACTTTTTTATGAAGATTCATTTCAGTCAATATAAACTTAAATTTTGGCATTTTTCAGTGGTTGGTAGAGGAATGAAAGAGAAATTTAGATTAATAACATAATTAAGTAGATCCATATTGTTCATTTTATGATTACCAAACACTAATATATATTAATGATGCGCATAACAATCCATTTAGTTGGTAATACAAATACTAATAAAATTAAAATAGTCTTCATATCTTTCGGAAGATTAGAGATGATAATAAAATTCGGACCTAGAAAAATTTGGATGATCCTAAACTGGCTAACATATACAATAATCCAGGTTCCGATTATAAAAATTATAATTCAAATTCTTCGAAGTAGGGTCCCAAGCTGGTTTTCTAATTTTTTTTATTATATGAAATTTTTTATTTTTAAAATTTTTATATTATTTTTATTCAAATCCGAGTTTGAAACCCGGACAATGATTTTACCAAACTGAATTTCACACCTGTCCCAAAAAAATAAATAAAATAAAAATAAAAAATCTATCTAAGTAGTGTTCGGAAAAACATAACCCAAACCCAGACCTGAAAAATACCCCCTCTATGGAGATGAAACTTGGCATGAACCTCGACAACATTGCAACCAACATTAAAATGGCATCCCTGCAAAGGCAAATACGATAAAGGGTTGGCAGTGTGATTATTATTTAACCAAATTTGATTTGTTTCTATTTTAATGGACAAAATGTCAATTTAGAAAACTTATTATGGGTTACTGATGAGCGACCAATATTTATATATTTCTCGTCCCTCTAATTTGATGTTTTGTAAGTTATCTTGAGTTTTATGAGTGTCTTGATGTGTTTTGGATTCGTTTTGTAGATAAAAATAATATCGAGATTCAATGAAATCAACGCGGGATGAAAACGGTAAAATATGAAACAAAGTGGGGCAAATTCAAAAATTAAGATGAGCGTGCGACGCGCACCAGTTCTAAAAGAGGTAGAGAGTGTTCGAGTGATACTGCTGTCGCGTTGCGACTCCGAACACTGGGCGTCGCGACGCTAGTCCACGCGTGTCGCAACATAACCTGGTGAGCGTTGAGACGCTCAAACAACAGGCACACGCATCCACGTTTTCCAGGCTTTTCAAGAAGTGTACTCAAGAAGGAACCAAAGAACCTATAAAAAGAAAACTTTGTCCCAAAACCAAAAAGTAGGGGGCTTCATGCCCTAATTTTATAGCCTCTAATGTGATTTTTGAGAGAAGAAATCACGTCAAAGGACCATGGCTCAAAATCTCAATAGCAAAGGGAGAAAGATTGACGATATGGACATAGTTTCTTCTTCCTTTTATCTTTGATGTTTTTTTATTGTTGAATATTTATTTAGAGTTTTTGAGCATATATATTAACTAGATCTATAATCTAGGGTTGTGATGAAACCTAATATTTATGTGTTTATAAATTGAGTTTTCTAATATCTTGAGCCATACTTTGGCTTGTTTATTGAATCTTGATCTTAGTGTTTCTTGTTGCTTGATCACCAATATGATTGATGTGATAAACTTAGATGAACTTGACAAAGAGATTTTAGGTTTGGCCTTAGATTTAATAGCACACGATCTTATCTTAGGAATTTCCCTCTAGGATAGAAATGTACCTGTAGGGCGGGTGTAGCCATATTTGAAACTTAATCTTAATGAATTTGGGGTTTCTTAGTTGATATAGAAATATTATTAATTAAGTTATTTTGAATATTTGCTCTTGACCATCGAAAAAGACTTGTGGATATTGTAGTGTTTCAGGTTAATAAGCCAATATATTACACGAGTATAGAAAAACCAATTCATATTTAAAATAATACTGGGCAGATTCGCATCCCTGAATGTTCTCTTCATTGATTGCCTTTGAAATTTATTATAGTTATATTTAATTATTTTAGTTTTAGTCAAATTCAACCAACAATCATCTTTCAATTTCAATTAGATACTTGTAAGTAGTTAGTTTCAATAATTAGTAACGTATGTGATAACTCCTCGTGGGATTGATACCTTTATACTACTTGAGCGATACGTGCGCTTGCATAATGTGTGAAAATCGTGATCAAGTTTTTGGCACCGTTGTCAGAGACTTATTTATCTATCATTTTTAATTTTGAGGTTAGATACTTTACTTGTATCTAAGTATTTTTCTTTTGATCTTTCTTTTTGTTTTTTTTTTACTTCAGATGATCGAAGTAATGAAGTACCATTGGGCGATGGAGGCATTAAGAGTTATAAGAGATGATGTTACACCCTATGTCGGGGAGACACGGTCCGATTTTCTGAGGCCTGTTGTCCAGCCTAACAACTATCAATGGATGTCAGAGAGAAGTGGCAACATATGCTCAAGCCTTTCAGAGCACGATGATGAGATGTGAGATATGTGAGGGTAACCACTCGAGTGATCATTGTAGTTCAACTACAATCCTGGCAGGAAAAAATCATCACACTTTTACATGGCATAACAATGAAAGACCCGCATATCTCATTGAACCATATTATCCTTTTTATCCACCACAAGCCCAAGAATTTCCTCAAGAATCAAAATCATCTGTGGAGGAACTACTTATGTCGACAGTCGAGCTGAACAAGCTTGTTATTGAGCTGAATAAGGTAAACGCAAGAAGTATGGATGGAGTTGAAGCAATGGTTCAAAGTCAAGAGGCATCCTTACAGAAATGAAAGACCAATTGAGACAATTAACTAATAAACAGAGCTATATACCTCAAAGAACACTGTCAAATGACACTGAAGTAGCCCTCGAGAGTCAAGAGATTCACAATGACACCGTAATAGGGAGAGAGGCAGATCTGTATAAAGAATCAGGGTATTATATCACGAGCCCGTACAAGCAGAGTCTCGAATTGATCTAGATAACCCTTTGGTCACTGAGTGCATTTATGAGGAGACACAAGTAGAAGATGACTTTCAAAATTACTTATGGGGTACAATGAAGTTGATATCAGCAATTACTATTCCAGCATTCAAATGCATTAATCATCAAATTGTAATTGATCAAACCAAGAGTCATCTATTAATTTTTGTTCCCCAAATTAAGGAGAGGAAAGCATTTGACTAAGATTGAATGAGATGAAATCATCTTTATAAGAATAAATGTGGAGTTTTTAAATTAATGAGAAATTAGTAATATAATGATATGTATGTTAAGATATTATTAAATTATTATAATACAATTGTTGTGGGGTTTGTGGTAAGGTTTGCACGAATCTGTGTGATTCTGACATGGTCACTGCCACTGCTCGTCAATGGAAGATGAAGAGCATTTAAAGTTATAAATACTCTCCATCTTTCATCCTTTCTCAATCTTCGAGGCCTCGCTCCTATATTTATTTTCTACTTTACCTAGTTAGGCAATTGGCTGCCATCCGACTAAAACTTTTGATTACGTGAATAAATAATTTGACATGATGGTCCAGAAATACTTCAATATTTTGTTCCCACACCGAAGCAAGAAAAAGGCAGCAGAGGCCAACCTGCTTATCTCATAAGTTAATCAACGAGCCTCACAAAAATCGAAACAAATAACACAAACACAAAGGAAAAACAAAATACTTGGCACATTTTGATCCAACACAAACAAAATTTGAACATTTTTCACTTATGGTAGGCGTAATTTTTATGTCCACGGTGGGAATTAGCAGTAACGTTCAAAACTCTGAAAACAGTCTAGCATTATATATGCTAAGAAGAAATTTCGTAGATTTAATCAAGCTTCATGGAAGGGATAAACACTAATTTATGATATGAATCAAAATTTTATTTGATACAAGTCAGTTCAAAACATATCACTCACACATGATGGAATAGTCAGAGACATTTGTGATCCACCATAGTACACAAATGGAATGACCGTCGAACATCAATGTCATGACCAAGTCCACAAGATTTGAGATCACGATCTTCCTGATGTCGATTTCTGACATTTACGTACTACGTAGTTTTTTAGTTCACTGCAAATTTCTTGGACCGTAGTAAGAAAAATATGATAGATGATAATAAAACACATCATTGACCGTGCCACCTTCTCCACCAGGAAGGAGAAGGTCGCTCAGCAGGAGGAGGTGTAAGGAGGTCCAGCATGGTTTGCTTTTCTTTCGGGGTCAATGGGACACCTCTAACAAGGTTCAAAGCCATGATGTGTACATTAGTCTTTTGCCTGTGCCTGTTGTATGCCCATATTCCTGCAGCAGCACCTGCAACCAGAAGCTGTCCCCAAAAACTTTCATGTAAGAATTGACCATTAATTTAACTGGTTCTCTTAAGCCCTAAAACTGACCGGTGATAGCCACAAGGCCGCAGTCTGCAAATCAAATTTTGGGGCATAAAGTACGGTCTCCCCAAAATCATCCTCAAGCTTTTTGTAGACCTCTTTATCTGTTTTCCCAGCTTGAATCTCATCACGAATTAACTGCAGCATTATTGCAAATATTATCAGTACACAGGTTTAAATATTCTAACTTGTAAAGTGGACACGAATATGGTTAAAACATAAATAAAGGAGAAATGGTGTAGCAGTAGCTGAAATCATCATGTCCCCAAGGGGCGCAGCCCAGCGGTTTGAGCATGAGAGTTTGTCTTCAAGATCCCAGGTTCAAGCCCTGAGTAGCACCCTAGCCTAAGACTGCACCGGTTTACCCACGCATCCATACCGGGGTCATACTGGGATGACGTGAGGTTTTCCCGATATTCCAAAAAAAAAAAAAAAGAAGACGGAGATGAAATTATATGGTGACGCCTATTAAATATGATACAACCGGCGAATGAAATGTGCTACCAAATCAAGCTCTAGACCATAAATAATTTATCGTTGAGGATTCCCTCAGAACCATGTCATTGATCCTATTGAAGGAAATAGTACTAAGTTGTTGATAATACTTCCTGTTGAAAATACTTTTTTCTTTACTGATAAATCCAACTAGTCAGATAAAACTAATTAAATAGTTTGAATTACAGTGGTGAGAATCTTATGACCACCACCTACAGAAAGAAACAACTTTCCTGTATCAATATTCATCTCTAAGCAAAAGAATTACCTTTCTAAGGAGAATGGCAACATCTGCTTGTGACTCTTCAATAGATTGACTCCCACACTCAGTGCAGCGGACATTGCGACTAATGTTTCTTGCCCTGGCATCAGCCATTTGTTTCTTTTTAAACTCATCATCATTACTTGCCATTGTCGTCAGTGTGTTTAACGGCTAATCCAAAGAAGCTATCAAAACCCAAGCACACCCAAACAAGAAAATAAGTGTCAGCAAGAAGCACCTGAAACACTTTGGTGATCGTTTCCTAGTTCTTTGCAATTTGTATTAGACAAAAATAAACTTTGTTTAAGCTTAGTTGGGGTTTAAAAGTTTAAACCCTTCTCCTTATGGCGTTGCTAATATACTAGAAGGTATGGGTGCTGGATTTAATCTCTGTGTTTGGATGAGAATCAAACGGTTGAAATTAAATCTTAACTTTTAAAATATATTAAAAATTTAGAAAATCGATCACCTAAATATTTGGTAACTTGAAATTTTGGCTATTAAACGTGCAAAATTTTGGGCATTGAATAGGAAAATATAAGCATTAAACATGAATTTTGTCTTTTACAATAAAGACAAAAGATTTGACATTAAATTTAGAAAATCGGTCACATAAATATTTGGTAACTTGAAATTTTGGTTATTAAATATGGAAATTTTGGGCATTGAATATAAAAATATAAACATTAAACATGAATTTTGACTTTTACAATAAAGACAAAAGATTCGACATTGATTTAGATTAACCTGAAAATTTTGGATATTAACCTGAAATTTTAGACATTAAACATGAAAATTAAGGCAATAAACATACAAAATCTGCAAACCTGAAATTTTGGGCATGCAATATGAAAATATGACATTGAACATGATATCATTGTAGAGAATCCCAAACATGTTTTCCACATTGTTATTTCCTCCATCAATATCCAATTTCTCTTGCCATTTCTTTTAGTTTTTATTGATTTATAAACTCATCATCCTTTTGTCACTATTATCAATTTATTGATGTCGATTTCTCTGATTTTTAAATTCCAACCGTTTTATAATTTTAAAATTATAAAATAACAAAATAATATTAAATTTTTATCATCAAATTTGATATATAGTAGAACCTCTCTTCTATTTAGTCATATTGTTGGGACCAACCTAATTTTATTCCTAAAGGAAGATTATAACTAAATAAAGGTTTGGTAATAAAAAATATTATTTTACTTTGTTTTCTTTAGTTCAAGTGATATAAAACTAAAATATGCATTATATTAATAACTATAAAACATAAATATTGAGAAATGAGATAGACTAGTTTCAAAAAAACATTACATATATCTTTGCCTGAAGTATCCAAAGTGCAAGAAACATAAACTAATGAATAATAATAATACTAAAAAATCAGAATGCAGAACTTTAATCACATAATTGTATAAAATGCCAATATGATAGTTTAATCACATTTGAACAGTTTTAATAATCAAACTTTTACATTAATACAATAATACCAACAAGTTAACTGTGAACATAGCCAAATAATGAGTAACCAGGTAAAGAAATTAAAAATAAATTAAAAAAAACCCACTCCAAATGCTTCACGAAGTCCATTAGCCCTACAATTTCATAGGCATTCGCTTTCCGTATTTTGAATCCAAATTCGAAAATCAGAAAATAAAATATCGAAAAAAAGAAACCTCACTTGTAACGCAATTTCTGTTACAACTCAGGCAGAGGAAGTGGCTCAAAATATATTAAGTTTTTTTTTTTTTTTTTTTTGGAGAAGTATATTAGGGTTTTTAAATGGGCTAAAATTTAATTATGGATTTCAAATTGGGCTGGGCTTTTTTAAAATTGAATTAGAATTTCAGAATTGGCTGGAATTTTAATTATTTTGGTTGGAAACATCAGGCGCGCTTTTTTGCGCTTTGGAGCTTCTGGGCTTCTGGGCTTTTCATGCGCCTAGGAGACTGCGCCGGGATTCAATCTCAAAAAGCCCCATTGATGCGCCTGGGCTTTTTTTTTGCGCCTAGGCGCTCTTTTTGAGGCTTTTACATACGAGCTAATGTAGACCAGCTAGCTAGACAAGTTTAAAGGTGGACTATTTTCAGTTGGCATAAACTTATAAATTTCTAACGCCATGGCTTGTTGGTCCTCCAACTGATTAACTGCTTTCATTAAACTAAACTAGTTCATTAACAAGTGACATGAATCAAGGCACACATGTAGCACCAAGGGACAAGGCCAAGAGCATGGAACCATTGCAAGTACCAGAAAGGCCAATTACAAGACAAAAGGCCAAGAAGATTAGAGAAGCAATAGCGGGAACTAGCTGAGACTTTCATGGCCGACTGTAACAAACAAGTCAGGGGCACACTGGAGATGCAGGTGGGCTTCAATGGAGAGGGCCCAAAGCTATTTCACTTGTGGCCCAAATCACATCCGAGTGATGCTCACAATCCCATTTTGAAGACAGGGACCTATTTGAAGAATTTGGCCTAATTCTTACCATTTTGTAATTCGGCCAAACCTTGTAATTTTTTATCATTTTGTTTCATATGTTGACTTTATTTTTGATGTAATTAAGCTAGTTGACCAGGTCATATGGTTAATTATGCTTAGAACCTACCTAATTTTACAAGCACCTCAAATAGTAGCTTGGATAAGCACCTCAATTTTTGCTTAAACTTGATTAATTTTTAATCTTGTTTATGTTATATTTAGGTGGGAAAAGACATTTGAGGACGTGCTTGAGTGAAAGCAAGGGTAGTTTTTAGGAGTTAAAAGTCATTTCACCCATTAACGGCATTTTGGTCATTTCAGCCAATTAGGTCAAGTTTGTCTTGTACTATATAAACAATTCTTCTTCTTAGTGAAAGAACCCACGACATTTTCATCAAAAAACTTGCTATTTTAAGCTTTTAGCTATGGCTAAATTCATGGTAAGGGAGAGATTCCCCTTATTCAGGTGTTAATCGACTTATCTAAGCTTGGTAAGCTTAATGGCGTCTCCAAGCTAGCAAAGTTCTCCTCTGATTTCATGTTTTGAGTTATCATTGACATGATTTCATGGTAGTTTAGGGCTGATCTTGGATGGATTTTGTTCCTGCAAAATCATTGATCAAGGTTCTTGGGGACAAACTAGGGATTTACTTGGTTTCCTTCAAACAAGTGGGTTCCTTGTGGCATCACTTTTTCGATGGACTGATTCTATATCAGCTAAGTTCCATTGTTTCACAATGCACATACTGAGAATCACAATACAGATTGAGCCTTTATACTACAGTTTTTGCAATCAATTTCCTAGTCATTGTATATGTCATGTGTGTTCCAAATTCCAATCTACTCATTTTGACATTAATTTTAGTGTTTGCACTGTAAATTCTATAAGTTGCAAATGAAATATCCTAAAGACAACTTGCTGTGTTTCATTCAACAAATATCCGCCTACAGTCTATAGATTGGGGCTACTCTAACTTCAATTGAAAATTTGTCATCACAATACCGCCCACTCAATTCATCAGATGCTCTACAAGATTCAACCCCATCGTGTCATTTTCTTGATTGAGATATTTACTAACTCAGAAGATTAATGAATTTTATTATGGTTCAAATGACATTTTCCAAAAGCCCAATCATGCATTTTTATAGGATCCAAGAACAAATTCATCTTCATTATTTCTCTCAAACACACGAACAAATTATAATATCGTTCAAAAACCCAAAAAAAAAAAAAATACAACAAAAAATTTATAAGAGTTTCCACTATCTGCCCAGATTCAAGTAAACTTATATTTATATTTAATAAATCTAAGCAACAGAAAAAAAAGATAAGGAAAAAAAGTTACCGAATCAGTAGTAATATCAAAGAGGCTAGATCGGCGGCGGCGACAGTTGAGATTGCTCCAGCGAAGAAAGTATTTATGCGCGTGACAGGCCACCTACTCCGGCGTCCTCGGCTTCAAGAAGTTTCTAGAAATCCCTCCCCAATCTCCGCAGCTTCCGTATAGGGTTTAATTCATAAAGCAAGGAAAAAATCGCTGGCTTTAAATAAAGAAAATGTTATTTGCCTAAATTGTTGGGGTTAAATAGAGAACAGTTGTTGGGCTTAAGTAAAATAAAATGTCATTCTACCATAATTGTCTGCCTTCGGTTAGCCTCGAAAAATCAACAGAAGGAAAATATGAAGTTATATTGATTAAAATAAATATCAAAAAAGATATTCATTAAATTATATAAACACAAAGTTTATGTGATAAAATAAATTTATCATTACCGATTACGATAGTGAGAATACTATGCAAAAAGGATTAGACATTCAATTATGACGGATGAAATCTTTTAGAGCGCTGATGACATGTCGTTTTGGTCTTATGAAAGTGTTTTTTTTTTTTGGAAAAATCAGGTTCGACTTGGTAACTTCTATGGTTCATATCTTTCTCATTTTAAAACCAAATTAAACAAATAATATACTGAATTAAAAGATCACATGTTCTAGTTTTTAAAATATCTTAGAACATGCCATTATCAATTTTGTACAATAAGATATTAAGGTCCAAAATTGGAAGAAAATCATTTTTTATAAAATTAAAAAAAGAATGCATTTTCTTCATTTTTCGTGCATGATCATGCCTTTTGTGTGCAAGCTAACTAGAATACATATATTAAAGCTACTTATACCAATGTTGGGAAAATCCATAAATGGTCCATTTATGATCTAACCAAATATGTCTTACTAGTCCTAAATTTATTCACAAATATATTGAAATAAATCGAAGTATTTCACAACACAATTGCATACTTTACTTCTTATAAAGATGTCATTAATCAAACTTAATTGATTACTTATCTCAAAGAGAATAAGCTCATATTTATATGAGGGGAATTCAAGTTACTGTATTATCTCATGCATGGCTTCCTATTCACTCGCATGCACTTGAAAGTAAACGTTGATTATTATGTAATTACATGCATTTGGATCTCCACCATACGTTCCTACATCTTAAGATTCTGTGTTAGTTAAAAATAGTGGAAAACACTAAAATTTTGCATAATTTAGGTGATTAAACACTATATAATACTCTTGGATGGTATCGTTCACCCAATCTTTATCTTGAGTGCAGTGGGTGAGGTAAAAAAATCTGGTATCGGGAGGGGCTGTAGTACCTCTCTCGTAAATGTTGTTAAAATACAGTTAAGTAAACGTGTATCCACTTACCTTAGAGTGTTCCTCACGATGCATAGAAAATGGCTTGGAGCTTCCAACATGGTTGAACCGCAGATTCTGCATGTTCACATTTTTGCTCACAAATTTTCTACAAAAAAAAAAAAAGTTAGCCTCTCTTTTATTTCAAAAAGACTAAAAAATGAAATATTATGGAAATTTAAACTTACCGCGTATTCCTTTGAAGCCTACATGTCGCACAAATATGCCCAATCTTCCTCACTAATGTCATGCAACAGATGAGAAATAACATTAGTCACACCATGCTCGTCGAAGATGAGATTGAGTTTCTTCGTGGGGTAGTTCGAGTATGATATGCCCATGCAGTGGTCGATGTACTTGACCACATTCTAAGCGGTCAAGTTAACCTCGAACCACTCCTTTATAAAAAAAAACAATTGTTAAAAGTTTCATTTAATAAAAATAAAAAGTAAAATTGATGCTTGAAATGATACTTACTGACAAGAATGTGAACAAGCCGTGGCGCGTCCGCTCTGGTATCTTCATCCAGCACGTGTATTGTTGGGGAGCGTCACACTGCTCAATAGTCTCAATTGCGTGGTTGAACTTTGCGTTATGGTGGCCAATTTGTCTCTATGCATTGTTTGATATACGAATTGATATCCGTCCGTTTGTCTTCACTTGACGCGCCAACTCCAAACCCCTTGTATAACCTAAAGATCGTCAAATTATGGGGTCGGGTCAATAGCTTGAGTAAGTGGCTTAGAGGTGGAACATACTACAATGTTGGTGGATGGAGTGAGTCTATTGCGTTGTCCGGGGGCTATATGAAAAAATAACAAACTGTCAGTTGTATTTGTTAGTTTGTCCAAGTCATCTCAAGGTCTCATAAACATGATTCTAAGTGTGAATAATCAAGTAAGTTGTGGAATATACTTACAATGAACGGATGAGAAAATCGAAACTTTCTTTGTATATTGGAAGCTCCAAGCTTTCTTTTGAATTCCAAACTCAAGGGTGAGTTTCCCTATCACCTCCCAAGACTATATAAGTGCTAGCTTTGAAGATTTTTGAAGCAAAAATCAATGGAGAGGAAGGAGCATTCACGCCCAAAGAGAGAGAAAGAGGAATATTAGTTTTCCAAAACTAATACCAAAGTTAAAATGTGTGTAGACTGTCAAAGTGGTGGTAGATATGAGAAGTAAATGCCACATTTACTATTTCAACCACCAACATCACAAATAGTGACTTTCGATGTAAGTCATGGGTCTCACCCATTTAATTCCAAATCTAGTTGGCTTACACAACACACTTTGGGCTCGGGTTCGTTTATTCTGAATAAACGAATTTACCGTTGCGACGTAACTAAATCCAATTTAAATAAATAATAATGCCTATCAAAATTATTATGAAAGTCGCTCACGAAATAATTCCAAATTAATTCGTTCGCCCTAATTAAAATCCAAATTTAATTACGCATTGAAATTCGATTTCAATTAATATATCTAATATATTATTTAATCGATTAATTCCAAATTAATCTCGTTTTCTCTTCTATTCGAATTTTATCCCAGATAAATTCTTGCCGCAATTAATCCCATATTAATTTTCTCTCTCCTAATTAATCCCAGATTAATTCTGTTCGAGTCAAATGTCATCGGTGAATATTTGGGAAGCGACCCAATAGATCCCTGGATATGTTTGCAGTAAATACGGTCATCGGACTATCCGAACACGTGCGTACCGTGTACCACATTCTTACCGATTTACAAGACATGGTTGACTTATAGCAAAGTACCGTGCCTACCCAATTCTCCAGAAATATTCAATGAGGAATATATAATATTTATCAGGCATAGTATATTATATATTGTGTATTACGATCCAGTATCAGATGTCACATGCTAGGCCTGGGGCTGGAATTGTGTCTACTCTGTACGAAGCATATATCGGATAACTAGCAACTAGTCTTTGTAATTGGATAATCATGACCTAGTCATACTATCCCGATAGCTGCAACATATAAGAGTACTAGTTCTATATCCCTGCGTGATCATCATCTCCATATGACTGAAGTGATACTTCCATCTTGACATCACACCTAATACACTACGATTCTCAGTAAACCCAGAAGAGGCGTACACAGAACCTGTTAAAGCTCCAGACGACCAAAACCAAAGCGTACTGATTGTCGCAAGTATTAGCGATGTAAGTCTCAGGTTAAGACCACATCACCTACCCTGATTCGGATTCCCATAGACACATAGTCATACTACCATTGGGATTCTGAGGGGTCTATCCAGAGCGAAGCTGTTCCCGGTCCAACAGCTAACATAACCTCCTATCACACTTGCATAAGTATCCAATAATTAAATATATGAGAACTATGCCGTTAAGCTTCCATAACGCGCACAAGTGTAATACTAGTCTATTCCGTATTATCGATGTCCAGTCTCGATAATACTACGACTATGAATATTTAATGATTAAACCGTTCGTGGATTAATATTGTCTCATATCTTATTAATCCAGAACTAATCATAAGGACTTTTATCATTTATATATCCAAGTAATCCAATTACAAAATGATAAAATAGCAATTTCCTTTGTCACATAGTTAATTTGTACAAAAACCACAATGTCTTTTACAAATAGTGATGCTATGGGTCATAATTGTCCAACAATCTCCCACTTGGCTCATAGCCAATCACTCAAGTATCTAACACTTGAACTATGTACATGTCGTTGAAACTTTTATTGAGAAATAGCTTTCGTCAGCGAATCTGCAATGTTGTGATCTGAAGCGATCTTTTTGATCTTCACATCGCCACGATGTATGATCTCACGAATCAGATGAAACCGTCGAAGTACATGCTTGGATCGTTGATGAGACCGCGATTCCTTAGCCTGCGCTATAGCCCCGTTATTGTCACAATATAAAGGTACGGGCTCAGCTGCTAACAGAACTACTCCTAATCTAATTAGGAATTTACGGATCCAAACTGCTTCTTTTGCTGCCTCAGCTGCAGCGATATATTCTGCTTCTGTTGTCGAATCGGCAACAGTCTCCTGCTTGGAAGATTTCCAGCTCACTGCTCCGTTGTTCAAACAAAATATGTACCGCGATTGCGACTTACAGTCGTCTTTATCGGTTTGGAAACTTGCATCGGTGAACCCAGTCACCTCAAGTTATCCATCTCCATGGACTAAGAAATCATCCTTAGTTCTTCAAAGATACTTAAGGATGTTCTTAACAGCAATCCAGTGACCATCGCCTGGATCGGCCTGATAGCGACTGCACATGCTCAAAGTATATGAGACATCAGGTCGTGTACATATCATGACATACATGATCGATCCGACTGTAGAAGCGAACAAGATCCGACTCATGTTATCTCTATAATCTTGAGTTTTAGGACACATGTCCTTGGATAGAGAGACGCCATATGACATTAGAAGCAGCCCCATTTTAGACTGATCCATGTTGAATCTATTCAACACTTTGTCAATATACGAGCTTTGAGAGAGTCCAAGCAGTTTTCTAGATCTATCCCGATAGATCCTTATTCCCAGAATAAAGGCTGCTTCCCCAAAATCTTTCATGGAGAATTTTAATGAAAGCCAAGCTTTCACCGATTGTAGCATGGGAATGTCATTGCCAATAAGAAATACATCATCAACATAAAGGACAATGAGTGTCAGTGCGCTCCCACTAACCTTCTTATATACACAAGGATCATCTTCATTTTGAATGAAACCATATTCTTTTATGATCTCATCAAAACGTTGGTTCCAAGAACGCGATGCTTGCTTCAATCCATACATGGATCGATTTAACTTGCAAACCTTGTTTGCATGTTTTGGCATGACAAAACCGTCAGGCTGTTGCATATAAACATCCTCCAAAAGGTTTCCGTTAAGGAAAGCGGTTTTGACGTCCATCTGTCATATTTCATAATCGAAATATGCAGCAATAACAATCATTATCCGAATGGATTTAATCATGGCAACATGTGAAAAAGTTTCATCGTAATCGACACCATGTCGTTGACGATACCCTTTCGCTACAAGCCTAGCTTTGTATGTTTGTATGTTGCCATCCATGTCTGTCTTCTTCTTGAAGACCCATTTACAACCAATCGGCTTAAAGCCTTCTAGTGCATCAACTAGTGTCCAAACTTGGTTGGTATACATGGAATCCATTTCGGACTTCATGGCCTCTTGCCATAATGTGGGGTCGATACCTTTTATCACTTCCTCATACGTAGCCGGCTCGTCTTCCTCAATAAGATTAATATCCATATGAGGTGAGATCAGAAACCCATACCTCTCAGGTTGTTTTCTGACTCTCTCCGACCTACGCGGTTCTTGTGTATTAGAAGATTATGATACAGTCTCATCCCTGATGAACTGTTCGTGTTCCGTAAGGGAATCGGTACTAGGAACAGTATCACTCCGATTTTCATCGAGTTCTACTTTCCTCCCACTTACCACTGCATTTAGGAATTCCTTCTCCAGGAAAACCGCATGGAGAGCAATAAATACCATGTTCTCTTTTGGGTTGTAGAAGTAATGTCCTTTGGTTTCCCTAGGATAACCTACAAATAGGCACTTATCCGATTTGGGTTCTAGTTTGGTATCCCCAGAAGAAAATTGGTAGCTCAGTGCGACTCATCTTTTTTCCTTACCATGTCTAACAAAGTTCAGTTTCTCCGTTCGGACACACCGTTCAATTGAGGTGTTTCGGAAGGAGTCCACTGTGAAAGAATACCATATTCTTTCAGGTAATCGAGAAACTCATTGTTTAAGTATTCTCCACCACGGTCCGACCGCAATGTTTTAATACTTTTACCGGTCTGTTTTTCTACTTCGTGTCGAAACTCTTTGAATTTCCCAAAAGTTTTCGACTTGTGTCTCATAAGATACACATAACCATAACGCGATGCATCATCCGTAAATGTTATGAAGTATTCATATCCACCTCTAGCCTGGCTAGACATGGGCCCGCATACGTCATTATGAACGAGGGCTAACAGTTTGATGGCACGTACACATTTACCGCTAAAAGGCATTTTAGGCATTTTGCCTAATAAACATGATTTGCAGACGTCATATGAATTAGGATCAAATCCGTCTAAGTATCCACTCTTCGAAAGTGTGATATACGAGTCTTGTTAATGTGTCCCAGACGACAATGCCACAGATAAGTTTTATCTGTTTTACTCAATTTTAGCCTTTTGTTTGTCATATTATATGTTTGAGATTCATTTATATTCAAAATATAAAGACCATTATTAGCATCAGCTGTACATATCTCAAAATCATCTTTATAAACAAAACACTCAGTGTTCCGGAATACAAAAGTATACCTGCATTGGGTCAAACAAGATACAGAGATAATGTTTCTAGTCAAACTAGGTACATAATAACAGTTTGATAATGAAAGTACATGCCCCGATGGCAGTTCTAAAACATAAGTCCCTACAACCAAAACAGTGACTCTCGTCCCGTTTCCAACTCGTAGGTCAATCTCGCCTGAAGCCAGTCTCCTACTAATCTGCAGATTCTGCACATCAGTACATATATGAGTACCACATCCAGAATCAAAAATCTAATTTTTAAAACTAGAAGTAGACATGTTTATTTCAATAACAAACATACCTGAAGTCGGAGCCTTGCCCGCCTTCACTTCCTTCATGTGCGCCTTGTACTCATGGCAGTCACGCTTCTAGTGACCCTGTTTGCCATAATGTAAGCAGACATCTTTTGGATATGTCATTTGCCTTCCCAGAAGACTTTGACGATTTGGCCTTGCCCTTTCTTTTCTTCTTCTTCTTCACACCTTCAGAAGCCTTCGGCCAAGCCTTGGCCTTCTGAGATGTCAAAGTAAGATGTGCCTCGCGCTTCTTGCCCTTCAGAAGATCTGGCTCTGCCTCTTTCAGCATCGCCATTAACTCTCCAAGAGTCTTATCTTGGTTCATCATATTGTAGTTCATGATGAACCCACCCCAGCAGTCGGGCAGAGACTATAAGATCAAATCTATGGAAGTTTCAGCCTCGAAGGCTATGCCCAGTTGACCTAGCTATTCGATGTCAGTAAACATCTGCGATATATAGTGCTCGACAGATGTACCCTCTGACATACGAGAGCGAAATAGCTTCTTTTACAATTCATACTTCTGAGATCTAAGATTAGATCTATGAAGGTCCTTCAATTTCAACATCATGTTGTAGGGATCCAATCCCTTATTTTGACGACAAAATTGAGGGGTCATTGTTGCATGCATGATGGACTGAGCAGTTGAGTTGTCATCACAATGCGTTTTCCAAAGCTCATGATCAACTACCCGCTCATGCCCGGGCTCAGGCCCGAGAGGTATGTCTATAACATAGAGCAACTTCTCGGCTTCTAGGACAATCCTGAGATTCATCTCCCAATCTGGAAAATTCGCGTCGTTAAAGACATTATCGCCCATGATGATGTCTCTAACGCTAATCTTTCCAGTCATCTTGATTGCAATAGTCCAACTATCCAATCAACGATATCAGGTGCAATCAAATGTAATGATTACTATAGTCCGACTATATAATCAACTACAAAAGAAGTTATAAGAGTACAGTCCAACTGTTCAATAAAAATAATAAAATATTACTCCAACTAATATAAATATATAATGACGAAAATAATTTAAAAGCGCGTATTTGGCAAATATTAAACGAAATTACAAATCTAATACTGGTCTCCCACTATTTTTCGGCGAGCCTCTAACCCTCTGTTGAGTACTCGGGAAACCTACTTTCCTAGTGGGCTAGGATCCCGTTAAATAACACACAACCTTGACTTTGGCCAACAAGCTGTATGAAACTTAACTATGTAGATCTCTAAGATCAATTGGATCCCATCTAATTCCTAGATCCGGTAGGTGAACCTCCAAGTCCAAGATATATATCCAATATATATTTCCTAACATTTTCCTCTAAATCAACTAAGCCTTGGCTTTGGGTCAACAAGCTTAATGATTCCAGTTAAGCGTGACCCATTGACAGTGGGAAAGCTTCGTAATCCACGTCGATGAACAATAAGTGACCTTGACTTTGACCAACAAGTCACAACTGCCCAAGACATGCGATTTATAACAAAGCCTTCGTGGTTCAAACACATCCGCGATGGACAATGATCTTGACTTTGGCCAACAAATCAAAGCCAATCTTGGATCTTGAGAAAGAACCACTCAATGGAAGGAAAACACTAAATATTAAAGTGAGGGTTTTTCCGTAAATTGGCATCCAATTTATTATCTTTGATTAGGTCTCATCATACACCCTTAAACATGCATTCTAAAAGCATAATAAGGCGTATATAAATTAATAATGATATGCGGATGGATATATAACACAATTTGTTTCTAGAACAAATCTCTCTCTTTCATTTCTCCTGCTAGCACTATACATACTTCTACCCAATTACATAATACATAAATAAACCTCATTTATATTGAGGGGAATTAGTGAGAAGAGAAATACAAAGAGTAAAGAGATGATAGGCTGGACACGCAGGTCCAATTTAATAAATTCCAAATTTATTACAACAATTTCCAAAATTGCCCCACCCGACTAATATCCATCCGATAAACATTATTCATACAAATACATCCAAGTATTCACACAAAACATGCTGTTCAATCAATCTAATCCAATTAATTAATCTCCAATTAATGACCATCCAATGTTCATACAATGATTTGATTTGCTCGAGTCCAACTCGTTTAAGAATAAATACTCAAAGTACGTATTCTTGAATTATATCGAACTATAATATTAAATCCAATTTAATTTGTATCCAATACTAATTCGAATTTAATTCCAAATTAAATAATTACACTAATTTATGTGCCTTAAAGACTTGGATTCCAAATCCAATCCAATTGGGTCTCAAAGGCCCAATTAACATACAATGCCTATTTAATTAAAGTCTAATGGGCTTTCAATTAATTCTTTAGGCATGGGCTTTGGCCAATATGGATCCAACCCAATAGCCAATGCCCAATTAGGAATCACCCTATGCCAAAAATCAATTTAGGCCCATTAGGCCCAATTAAATTATTAAATGCCCAAAAGTCATATTTGAACTTTATGGAAATGGTTTTAGGCCCAATTGGATCCAATCCAATTGTTCAAAACCAAAATTGGCCCAACCAAGCCCAATAGCTCAAATATAACAAATTAGCCCAATCCAATTTTAAAGACTAATTTATATTAACATAATATTCCAAATATCACATTAATTTTAATTAAAGTGTAATTAACACAATTAATTTATTAATCTAATATTTCAAGATCATTAATTAATCAAATTAATCATGCTTAATATTTCAATTCATGTCCAACACAATTGAAGCAAAATCAATCCATTCCAACATGATATAGCTCACGATAATGGGCATAAATAATATCCAATTTTGATTTCAATCTAATTAAACCAACAATCAATATTCATTTAATGCCTTAAACTCATCCAATAGTCTAAATCAAAAATTACCATGAGTGTTCCAATGGTTCTTATATTCGGCCATGTGAAAGAATTTGGGGAAAAATTAATCTAATCAATTTTGTCAAATCCTATGATGCACAAATCCAATTCATCATCATTAAAACACAACCAAACAACCAATCTGGAAAAATACATACTCCAAGCACAAAATCCCCAAATAAAGTCCATAAACCCTAAACTCAAATCATGTTTAGATATGGCTTATGTTACCATTGTTAGTTTGTCCAAGACATCCCAAGGTCTCCTAAACATTATTCTAAGTGTGAATAATCAAGTAAGTTGCAGAATATACTTACAATGAATGGATGAGAAATTCGAAACTTTCTTTATATGTTGGAAGCTCCAAGCTTTCTTTTGAATTCCAAACTCAAGGGTGAGTTTCCCTATCACCTCACAAGACTCTATAAGTGCTAGCTTTGATTATTTTTGAAGCAAAAATCAATGAAGATGAAAGAGCATTCACGCCCAAAGAGAGAGAAAGATGAATAGTAGTTTTCCAAAACTAATACCAAAGTTAAATTGTGTGTAGACTTTCAAAGTGGTGGTAGATATGAGAAGTAAATGCCACATTTACTATTTCAACCACCAACATCACAAATAGTGACTTTTGATGTAAGTCATGGGTCCCACCCATTTAATTCCAAATCTAGTTGGCTTACACAACACACTTTGAGCTCGGATTCGTTTATTCCGAATAAATGAATTTACCGTTGCGACGTAATTAAATCCAATTTAATTAAATAATAATGCCTAGCAAAATTATTATGAAAGTCGCTCACGAAATAATTCCAAATTAATTCGTTCGCCCTAATTAAAATCCAATTTTAATTCCTCATTGAAATCCGATTTCAATTAATATATCTAATATATTATTTAATCGATTAATTCCAAAATAATCTCGTTCTCTCTTCTATTTGAATTTTATCCCAGATAAATTCTTGCCGCAATTAATCCCAGATTAATTTTCTCTCTCCTAATTAATCCCAGATTAATTCTGTTCGAGTCAAATGTCATCGGTGAATCTTTGGGAAGCGACCCAAGAGATCCCTGGATATGTTAGCAGTAAATACGGTCATCAGACTATTCGAACACGTGCGTACCGCATACCACGTTCTTACCGATTTACAAGACATGGTTGGCTTATAGCAAAACACCGTGCCTACCCAATTCTCCAGAAATATTTAACGAGGAATATATAATCTTTATCAGGCATAGTATACTATGTATTGCGTATTACGATCCAGTATCAGATGTCACAAGCTAGGCCTGAGGCTGGAATTGTGTCTGCCCCGTACGAAGCATATATCGGATCACTAGCAACTAGTCTCTGTAATCGGATAATCGTGACCTAGTCATACTATCCCGATAGCTGCAGCATATAAGAGTACTAGTTCTATATCTCTGCGTGATCATCATCTCCATATGACTGAAGTGATACTTCCATCTTGACATCACACCCAATACACTACGATTCTCAGTAAACCCAGAATAAGCGTACACAGAACCTGTTAAAGCTCCGGATGACCAAAACCAAAGCGTATTGATTGTCGCAAGTATTAGCGATGTAAGTCTCAGGTTAAGACCACATACACCTACCCTGATTCAGATTCCCATAGACACATAGTCATACTACCATTGGGAATCCGATGGGTCTATCCAGAGCGAAGTTGGTCTCGGTCCAACGGCTAACAGAACCTCCTATCACACTTGCATAAGTATCCAATACTTAAATATATGAGAACTATGCCATTAAGCTTCCATAACGTGTACACGTGTAATATTAGTCTATTCCGCATTTTCGATGTCCAGTCTCGATAAAACTATGACTAGAGATATTTAATGATTAAACCGTTCGTGGATTAATATTGTCTCATATCTTATTAATCCGGAACTAATCATAAGGACTTTTATCATTTATATATCCAAGTAATCCAATTACAAAATGATAAAATAGCAATTTGCTTTGTCATATAGTTAATTTGTACAAAAACCACAATGTCTTTTACAAATAGTGATGCTATGGGTCATAATTGTCCAACAATACTAAATATAAGTTAAATGGCATTTTCAAATTGAGGCACCAAAGTGTCACACTGGTAAAGTGCCTCAAATTAAGGCACTTAGTAATGCCTCTATTTGAGGCATCAAAACTGATTGTTTGCCTAGATGCGCCAAATATTTAGAATTGTATGGAGATTTCAAAATTCCATATTCAACCCTAATATTTACACACAAACTTTAAAAAAACCATAAATAATTTAAAAATCATACATGGGTAGTTCTCAAATCGGTGTGAGTTTGAGAGAGAGAGTGAGTTTGAGGCACGAGGGAAGTGTTGACGTGGTTATTCTGTCATGTTTATAAAGAACCTTTAGCGTCGCCTCGTCGAGCTTTGCTTAAAGTATTCTTTTGACTTTTAGTGTCGCTGATAAGTAGCAACGCTAAACGTAAAAATTTTAACATCGCAATTTTCTTTAGAAACGCTATTGAAATTAAAAACTTTAAATTTTTATGTATCATGTCCGTTACAACGCTAAATAGTATATATTTATTTTATTTTTTTAAATCTGACTTTTTACAAAATTTTAATTTTTTTTATAAAACTTTAATAAAATATATATAATGTATAAATTTATTAATCACTATAAAATTTTTGCTCGGTTTCATCATTCGATGTAATCTCTTCTTCGACTACATCTTCTTCTCGGTCGTCATCTTTTTCTTAGTCTTCATCATCCATTTTATGGCTGTAATGGTATTAGTGTCATCCCAGGTAAGCTGAATAGTGACGATATCATTTTTTCTTACAACATTTGACAACTGAAATATTTACTTGGCTTCGTCCTTCTCATAATTCTATTCGAAGTGATCATCGGTGGTATTTTTCCATGACTTTCCATCCATTCTCAAATTTAGGGTCATCCAAATACATGACCCAATGTGCTTGATGACACAAAATGTATAAATCATCTTTGTACCAAGCATATTGAATGTTGATCGATGTTAAATGGTGGAACTGAATTCTCCTATTTCTAGGATCGGTGTCAAACCACTTGCATGCGAACAAGACAATAGGACGATTAGACATGTAAATCAACCCAATAACTCATTGTAGAACATCGTAAAAGTCAATAGTACATCACTATGGTATCATGGAACTATAATCCAATAGTTTTGTATTTAACGCAAAATATCTATTTGCTTTATGATAAAATGCACTCCATTAGCCATACAACCAGAATACTCATATGCTTGTCTTGCAGGTCCATAAGCTAGTGATGCTATAGCACTGGAGGGGGTCGACATCGCTATTTTCTATCTGATTATTTATTTGAAATGCATGTGAAATTATTGATTAGGGAAAATAAGACACATTATACACTATAAAGTTTGGGTATGGGAAAAATCATAGTTGCCTCAAACCACTTAGGGAATGCCCTTTGTTAAGAAATGATAAAATTAATCAAAACACCATATAACATATTACAAAATTATTGAATTGAGTTTAGATACATAATGTAGATACGACTGCACCACACCGTAATTATTTAGAACAAACCAATAAGCAAGTAGTTGTTCCTCGATTATAAGTATTTTAACAATCATCTTCCCGATGGGTCTGCAATTTTGATAAAAAATAGAGACATCATGTGATTCATTTTCTCCTATGTTGTATTTTCTAGTCCGACGATTAAAGGTTGTTTCAATATTCTTCAAGTACATCGAACAAAATGTTAGGAGTTCGTTTACTAAATATGACTCAGCAATTGACCATTCTAGTCATTCATTATTTCGTACATGTAAGAGTAAAGCAGGGTTTACCGGTATGTCTATGATATCGACGACCACGAAACTGTTGGGCTTACAGCCTTTAGAGAGTATGTATAGCTTCAAGGGGAGACTAATCGAAGAATAAATAAGTCGCCACCTGGTATGAGACACTAGGAATGATTTAAAGTCACACTACACCCCTAGCAAGGTCTGACCTCAAACCCAATTGAGTTTGGAATGGTCCCTTACTGATGCTAGTATAATATTTAGGTTCGAGTATAGATATCCCACATCTTATAATGCGATTCACACGAAAGCAGTTTGAATGCATACAATTACATACATATGGATAAAGGCAATAAAAAGAAAATGCAAAGCTACAAATATCCAGTGGTATTAAAGTACTAATGAAACGGATCAAGATACTTATCTTTTTGGCCTAAATTTGAAACCAAATTTTTTTAGGTACTCAATGTCCAGATATTTTTATCAATGTCCCGCCAGACTTGATATATGTCCGATCAGACATAGTGCATAAAACTAAAGGAAAAAACATTCAACACGTGGCATAAAATGACAATAAGATAAATACTCATGTGACAGAGCATGCTTTAAATAAGAAAATAGAAATCATGATAAGACCAATAACGATGAAATGGGTAAAACAACACGATAAGGATGATAACAGTAATAATGATAAGGGTAATAATGCATAAAAAGTTCAACATAATAATATAGGCATCACATAAAAGTGCATATTCACCCGGCCTGGCTTCGTAGAAGCCTGACAGGATATTCTAACTATATGACATAAATGGGCTTGTTGAGGTGCATGTCCAGTCGAAGATGCTATATAGCAGGGGAAAACTAAAACACAGTGATGGAAACAATAGTGTCATCAGGTCGTACCTTTAACGTGGGTTGGCTCGGAAGACGCCCTTGAAAACTGGTTGATTGCTAGATTCGAACCAAGAAGTATGAAACCTAAAGGATGTGTGTCTGTTTCTATGGTTTTAAAATGTCAAAATTTCAGCATTGGTTTCTTAGTAATTCATTTTGGATCTTTTATATGGGGAGAAGCCCCTTTTTATAGTGTTAGAGAGGGATCTAAGAAAGGAAATGGGGACAGAATCCATCACTGGTCTCCTTCTTGTCTGGAGTTACTGGAATCTGTAACGTTTGATCTATGTCTGGCAGAACATTTGATTTGAAAAATAAGTTCAGCATGCAATTAATCAGTCTGTGACTTCAGCTTTTGGAAATTTAAATGTACGTGTGTTGACCACTTTAATATATGTTCGGCCAAATATTTAATTTGATTTTCATACATAATTCACTGCTCAGCACTGAGATGTTTAAGGTTGAAAAACCTAAAACAAAATGACAAAAGATTTCTCATGATGATACACATCTATGGCATTTTGGACTTGACTATATTAACCATACCCATATAGATAAGTTGATAAAGAGCGAAATTTTACGGCAGTTAAAGCTCATCACTTTTTTAGTCTACAAATCTTGCCTAGAAGGCAAAATGACCATGAGACTTTTATTGGAAAAGGGCTAAGAGCCAATCAACCACTTGAGCTCATACATTCAGACATCTACGGCCTAATGAATGTAAAAAAAAGTGGTTATGAATACTTCGCCATATTTATTGACAACTATTCCAGATTTGGGTATGTTTACCTAATGCCACACAACTCAAAATGCATTTGAAAAGTTCAAAGAGTATTATGCTAAGGTTGAGAACAAATTAGGTAAAACCATCAAAACTCTACGATCATATCATGGAGAGAATACCTCAATAATGAATTCAAGGAAATCTTGATTGAGAATATGATAGTATCTCAACTCACAGTACGTGGAACACCGCCACAGAACAGTGTTGCAAAAATGAGAAATCGAACCTTACTAGACATGATGAGAAGTATGTTTAGTTATAGTTCATTACCTAGTTCGTTCTGGGATATACATTATAGACAACATTGTATATACTTAATGTGGTTCCATCTAATTCTATTCCTAAGACACTCTTAGAGTTGTGAAGTAGTTACAAAGCTATTTTATGATATTTCTGTATATGGGAGTGTCCAACACATATGTTGAAGCACAAAACTACAAAGTTAGAATCGCGTGCACATATGTGCCTATCTACAGGCTATCCTAAAGAAACTACTGGTGTGTTCTCTATAGTACAGAATATAACAAAGTGTTTGTATCGGTAAATGTCACATTACTTGAGGAGGACTATATGAGAAAGTTCAAACTTTATAGTAAAATGGTATACAAGGATTACTTACTGGTTCGACCAATACGCCGTCAACAACAGTTGTTGATAACAACATAATATATTCGATGTTTGAGCGTCAGTTATTGATAATATCAACTCTTATGGAAGATACTCATCTACGTCTCGTAAGAAGAAGTGGATTTCATATCTATGTAAAATGCCCCCAGCAACACACCAAACCATGTCCCCAAAGTACAAAGTTATTGATCAGGAATACTACACCATTCTCACCCATGTAAATCAAAGGACATAGCCTGTTATGTTAGTACACTCATGATTCAGATCAATCCATATATGACTATATAATAGATCGATATGAAGCTCATTCTAACGAATATTATAAGAAATTTATTTTTTGTTTGGGTCCAGTCTTATATGACCACATCATATAAGGTGCCTCTATTATAATGTCACTACATGAACGATCCTAGATCAAAGTTGTTATATATTTATAGAATGGATCACAACTATAAATACACTAGAAATAAAATACCTGCTTTGTTTGTTCTCTATGGACTATTTTAGATTAATAATTTCAGACTAAAATCCTCTTATGTATGACACTCATACACTAATTTTAATGTATATAAGTAATCAAGGGTATACAATTTGATTTATAATATGCAAACTAAATGAAAACAATTTGTTAAATAAATAATGCATCATTTATTAATTCAAAATAATTCAACTTACTTGCACTATAGAAAATGAGACATGTCACGTAACCTTAGACCCTCTAGGTGACCTTCAAAAACTTTAGTCGTCAAGGTATTTTTAAACTAATGAGCCAAGTTCTCTGCATAGGCTATCTTCATGATTGTAATATCTCCTCTATATACTATCTCCATATAAGATAATATTTTCTCTTTATATGCTTTCCCTTTTTGTAGCTTCTTTTATTTTTTTGAGTTCGCCCCTTCACTGCAATTGTCACAATAAAGTGTAAATGATTTATCCTTATTTGAAATAATTTATAGATCTCCCAAAAATTTTCGGAGCCAAACTAATTCCTTAGTTGCTTCACAAGCTACTACATATTTAGCCTATATGGTGCAGTCAGCAATACATAATTGCTTTTTTCTCCTCCACATAATAGCTCCACCATTTAGGGTGAATACTGATCTAGATGTTGATTTTTTAGAATTTATATCCGTCTAAAAATCGTAATCGATATATCCTCTGAGGATCCTATCTTCACTGGAATATACAAGCATATAGTTTCTTATTCTCTTTAGATACTAGATAATTTGCTTCACAACACCCAATAATCAAATATTGGGTTAGAGTGAAATCTACTAACTACTCCCATTGCAAAACAGATGTCTAATCTCGTGCATAACATAACATATATGAGACTACCAATTACAGAGGCATATATGATATGTCTCATTTCTTCAACTGCTTGAGGTGTCTTAGGATATTTTTCCTTTGAAAAAATATATATTGCCTTTCTTGGAAATTTGCGTCACAAATTGTATAAGAATCTTGTCAATATAGGATTCCTGAGATATAACTAACAATTGTCACTTGCGATTCTGAATAATTTGGATCCGAAGTACATAACCGGCCTCTCCCAAATCTTTCATTCGTAATTGATTAGCTAGCTAGGATTTTATGGCTGATAATACTTTTACATCATTCCCAATGAGTAAAATATCATCGACGTATAATTCGAGAAAAACCATATTGCTGTCAATGACGCATTTGTATACACAAGGCTCATCGATATTCTACGTAAAATAAAAAAAAATTGATCGTCATATCAAATCTTATATTCAAGATCGAGATGTTTGCTTCAATCTATAAATAGACAATTACAACTTGCAAAAGTTTTTCTCTTGACCTTGGGCAATGACTCCTTCTAGTTGTATCATATAGATAGACTCATCAAGACTGCTATAAAAGAATGCTATCTTGACATCCATTTGTCATATCTCATAATCATAATATATGACAATAGATAGAAGAGTACAAATATATTTGAGCATGGCTACTAGCGAGAAAGTCTCCTCATAGTCGACTCCATATTTCTATGTTTAACCCTTGGCCACTAGACTACCTTTGAAGGTCTGTACCTTTCCATCTACTCATTTCTTTCACTTGTACATCCACTTGCAACCTATAGGTTTTACCCCCATCAAGTTGGTCTATAAGTTCTAAGACTGAGTTGTAGTACATTGACTCCATCGCGAGATTCATGGCTTTGAGCCATTCCTTTTTATCAAAATCATCCATTACACTACGATAGGTCAATAGGTTATCTAACCATCACTGGATGCGATAATTTGTGTCTATCAAATTCCTAGATAGAGATCAAATTGTCACACAACCCTCCCACCGCGTCTAGGATGTAGATTCTTCTGATGTACTTGCATTTGACGCTCAAATGTCAAAGGTGCTACGTTATTGTCAACAACTATTGTTGACGGTGTACTAGTAGAACTAGCAAGTAACTCCTTGAGTACCACTTTACTATGAGGTTTGAACTCTCTCATATAGTCCTCCTTAAGAAACATGCCATTTGTCGATACAAATATTTTATTATCTTCTGGATTGTAGAAGAATCAACCCTTAGTCTTCATAAGATAGCCTATGAATAGGAACATATATGAATGTGGTTCCAACTTTGTAGTCTTGTCCTTCAACACATGTGCAAACTAGTTTTGCGACCACTTCATAACTCTAAAGGTGTCTTAAGACCAGACTTTGATGGAACTATGTTATGGATATACATTACTGTCTATAATGCATATCCCCGGACAAATTATGTAATAAATAGTGACCAAACATAGATTTCATCATGTCTAGTAGGATCCGATTTCTCATTTCTGCAACACCATTCTACTGTGGTGTTCAGGTGCTGTGAGTTTGGATACTATCCTATGCTCAACTAAGAACTCATTAAATTCATTATCGAGGTATTCTCTTCAATGATCTGATTGTAGAGTTTTGATCGTTTTACCTCATTGGTTCTCAACCTCAGTATGATACTCCTTGAAACTTTCAAAGGTATCTGACTTATGCTGCATTAGGTAAACGTACCAATATCAGGAATAGTTGTCAATAAATATGACAAAGTATTTATAACGACCTCAAGATTTTGCATTCATTGGTCCACAGATGTCTGAATGTACGAGCTCAAGTGGTTGATCGGCTTTTAGCCTTTTTCCAGTAAAATGTCTATTGTTCATTTTGTCTTCTAGTCAAGACTCGTAGACCGGTGAAGTGTCGAGCTTTAACTAGCTTAAAGTTTCACTCTTTATCTATCCATCTATCTATCTGTTCAAGGTTAATATTGTTGAGGTTGGTGCTTTGAACGCTAATCCGGATCATACTTATAACCGATTCATGAATGCAAATAATTAATTTTTCCGTAATGTTACTAATTTATGGTAGCACCTCTTGTCTTTTACATACATATATAAGACAAAGACCTGAGTATATATATAGTAGTACACAGTTACAACGAACTTTGTAATTGATATTAGGATGTGTCACTACTAGAAGTATATTCTCAAATAATGTTATGGTCAAGATTTCCTGACATGGGTTGGTTAGTAAGATCTGTTGAGACTTGTATTTGTCGTATATCGATTATTGATCTGATAAATTATCCCAATGAACCATGAGTCTCAAGAGACTCATATAGACATGTAGGTGTTTATTTAATAAGCATTGAACTACTCACCGTAAGATTTCCTAATAAATGGCACACCAATATCAATAGGATATTTCTAAGTCGAGTTGTATATCAAGTCATTTGACTTGAGATACCACTATGAATATATGAGTCATCCTCTATACTCTGACAATAGTCACGTCATTAGTCTTTCTAGATCAGACCATTGCTTATTTATTAGGTGTGGACTGGTTCTCAAGATATCATGTATATGTCCAAAGATGATCTGTCAGTCCCGTTTCGTGATCCCTTAAAAATCCTTAGCAAAGGTGTACTGTGGAAATTAGTTCTGAGTATTTATCTAGATAATCATGAGTATGTCGCGACATACTAATTTACATGTATTGTACACAATATAGATTTGAGCTTGACAAAGAAGGATCTAATCACTGTCTCCAAAAATGTTGCTCTAGATCCTTGCAATCACTGTCTATTCGGTAAGCAATATAGAGTCTCCTTTAAATTCTCTTATACGAGAAGATCAGAGTTGCTCAGTCTGGTGCACTCTGATGTTTGTGGTCCATTGGAAATTAATTCACTAGGCGGTAATAAATACTTTCTGACTTTCATAGATGATGCTTCTCGGAAAATATGGGTGTATTTTTTGAAAATAAAGGATCCGGTCCTGTAATATTTCAAAATGTTCCATGCCATGGTATATCGTGAAACAAGGAAGAAACTGAAGTGCCTCTATATAGATAATAAAGGCGAATACACATCCAGAGAGTTCGATGACTACTGCGGAAGCCACAACATTCGACATGAAAGGATTGCCACATACGCCCCACAACATAATGGTGTTGCTGAAATAATGAACCGTACCATTATGGAGAAAGTCTGAAGCATGATCAGCATGACTAAGCTGCCAAAATCATTCTGGGGAGAAGCTGTTCATGCCGCATGCTACTTGATCAACATATCACCATTTATACCGTTGAATTTTGAGATTCTGGAGAAAGTGTAGTCTGGTAAGAATCCCTCATATTCTCACCATAGAACATTCGGCTGTTTAACCTTTGCTCACGTATTTAAGGAGCTCAGGTAGAAGCTCGATGCAAAGACTACTCCATGCATCTTCATAGGCTATGGAGATGAGGAATTTGGATACAGGTTATGGGACCCGAAGGAAAAAAAGATCATCAGAAGCAAAGATGTAGTGTTTCTTGAAGACCAGACTATAAAAGACATTAAAAAGCCCAAGATGTATTCTAATTTGTGTTCCGAAAAAATCGATTCAAATCCAGACACAACCCCAGCACAACACGAGTTGCCACAGATAATGATGGGGTGCATGATATGTCAGAAGCAGAAGTAGATGATGAAGATGGTGTTGACAATGAGGAACTACAACCCGCTCTATCAGAGGCTACAAGATCATCCACAGATCTGGATGACGACAGACCTCCAGAAATCAGTGAACCTCTAGTACGAAGATTTGAGCGAGGCCAAATTCCATAAAATAGATACTCATGATCTGACTATGTTCTACTTACTGACGAGGGGGAGCCAGAAATTTTTAAGGAAGCTGTATCTCATAAAGACAAAGGAAAATGGCTGTATGTAATGCAAGATGAAATGGAATCTCTGCAGATGAATCATACTTATGAGATAGTCAAGCTCTCGCAAGGCATGAAGGCACTGAAGAACAAATGGGTGTTTAAGTTGAAGAAAGATGGCAGCGGAAATGTATTGAAATACAAATCCCGGTTAGTAGTCAAAATATTCCTACAGAAAAAAAGGAATCGACTTTGATGAAATTTTTTCACTAGTTATAAAAATGACTTCAATCCGAGTTATCCTAGGATTGATAGCCAATTTGAACTTAGAGCTTGAACAGATGGTTGTTAAGATATCATTATTCATGATGATCTAAATGATGAAATCTACATGTAGCATCCAGAAGGTTTCAAGGTTTCAGGAAAATAGAACCTTGTTTGCAAGCTGAAGAATAACTTATACGGCCTCAAGGAAGCACCAACGCAGTGGTACAATAAGTTTGACTCGATCATGGTAAGTTAAGGCTAGAAAAAAACTGCAGCGGACCAGTGTGCCTACATTCAAAGGTTTCCGGATGGAAATTTGGTTGCTCTTATATTATATGTAGATGACATATTGATTGTTGGACAAGATGTAGTGAAGATCAGCCAGCTGAAAAATGAAATTATAACATCTGGTGATCTCAACTATTGATACATTGTGGGATACGTGATACATGAAATAAATTATGTTCGAACATATATACACTCAAGAAATGACTATGGGGACAATCGGAAAATTCTTCACAATTCCAAACCGAAATTGTACGATATTCCACTCCGAATAGCCCATGGTATTTGGGCTGTAAATTCTTCATACGATCTCAAATTTTTATGGATTATATATCATCGGAAAGCTAAGATAATGATCTACAACTTTTACATTAAATATGTTTCCAAATTCTGAGAATAGCTAGGTCGAATTTGGTCATTTTCTCAAACCCTATGCATAGTGGCGAAAATGAGAAGTAAGAAAGGAATTGCCTTTCAACCCAAGCCCATTACTTTTCTCATTTTGGCCCAATAACCATAAATATCTTCCAAGCCCCTAGATATCTCTAGAAAGGGCCAAATTAATCAAGAAGAGCAATAAATTTTATTAACCCCTAGTATAACAGGATGAACTATTCATTCATCTCAAATGTTTTGAGAGAAGAGATGGAAACGTGAGAAATGGGAGAGAAAGAAGGAGGGAAGAAAGAAAAAGGAGAAAGCCATTTTCTTAACCAAATTGAGGAAGAGTCAATACAAGCCAATCCACAACAAGCAAACAAAATGGATGACAAGCTTGGAAGACTTAATGGGTGGAAGATATCAAAGGAATTGAGGTAAGAGAATCTTGACCCAAAACTTGAGTAATGGATTTTTGAAGAAATGATGCTATATTAGTGTTTTTAGCATGTTAGTAATTGTATTGAGGTGTATTACAAACTAAGAAATTGATTCTATTAAAGGATGCTCAAGAATTAGAAAATTCTAGATAATACGTTCAAAGATTTATGAGATTATAGAGTTGTTGTGATAATGGTATTTTGGGATATAAAGTGTGAATGTTGAAGTTTAAAGAGTTGTTTGTGTAAAAGTTGTAGTGTGGGAAATGTATTTGGGCAAATTTGACATCGAAGAGTTGGTGTTGGGGCCTGAAAACATGTGAGCGTCGCAACGTCGACATGCCAACATCACGATGTGTAAAAAGATGATAAACTCTATTTCTGTTTATCATGTTAGCGTCGCGATGAGCAAATCCTAGCGTCGCGATGCGAAATAGAGGAAGCTCTTTGTCTCAGCCTGTTCGAGTGAGCATCGAAACGTACAAACCTCGATGTCGCGATGCGATATATTGGAAGCTTTTTGCCTCAACCTTACACGTCGCGACGATGGGAAATTTCCCAGGACTAATTTTTAGCCATTTCAGTTTTAACGTATTATATTAGTGGCCACCCGAAAGGTTTCGTATCATCTTATATACACGTTTTATGACATGTCGCAAACATAGTACATCATGTAGTGGTTATTTATTAGTTGGATTAAGAAGCTTAGTATAAGTTCTGAAACATGTTCTATAACTTTTTTTCTAATCTAGTGTATCGATTCTAGATTATCGGCAGGAACCCTCAAGTGCTTTGATGAGATGGAATAAAGCCAGCCAGATTTCAACAGTGAGTGGACCCTCTTCTAAATCTGGTTTTATTTAAATATTTTTGATGTAAGACTGACATTTAAAAGCATATAGGGCGTTAGCTAAAGTTTGATTTAAGTTATTTTATGATTGATGATGTTTTAGAAAGATTTTTTTTTCAAAAGCTTGAGTTTTATGATTTTGAGGCATTAGGAAAAAATCCACCTCAGTATGTAACTTGACTCAGATATAGAATTGATAGATTCAGATATCGTGTGCACATGCAGTTCAGGACTAGGGATGACATATGCCCATAGATCCTAGATTCAGAGTCTGAATGGTAGCATAGATCCGAACCCCCGGCTCTAGATTTTTGGCTTGGAGGACGGCAATATATAACGCCCCAAGACCACCAGATTTCAGGGCTAGGGGTACAGCGATACATAACACCCATAGACCCTAGTTTTAGGGACATGATAGTGGCATTCATTGGGGGACGGCGATACGTAATTCCCCAGTATATCATGGATTTGCACACCTGGCTCTAGTTGAGGCGTATGGGGGACAGTGATACATAACTCCCCCATATGTCAGGTTTTCAGCATATATTCTGATACAGATTTTCAGAGACAGACTTACAGAAAAGATATTTTAAGAAAGAGTTTTCATAAGAAACTATTTTATGAGAATTTCAAAGATTTACAGACCAAAAGTCATTTTCAGAAAATGTTTTCCTGAAAAAAAAGTTATTTTCAGATAATGAAAGGGATTTCAAAAAAGATGATTTGAGATGAATTTGGTTTTAGAACCATGGATTTTCAAAAAGTATTTTAGTACCTATTTTTAAACTGTCCACTCACTAGATCGTTCAAACGATCTAACCCCCCCACTCATAGCTTCTTTGTTTTACCGGTATACTGGAGGATGAACTCGAGAGAGTGGATAATGATGCCGGTCACTAAGGAGGTTCGGTTCACCAGGTCAGGTCAGAGACAAAGTTCATTTCAGTCATAGTTAAGAAAAGTCATGTATCATACATATTGTATAGTAAAGATTGCATATGTAAAGTATTATAAGTGTTCACTGTTAGAGTTGTAATATGTAGTACAATTGAGTACTTAGTATGAGAAGTATTATGCATTTATGTTGTTGAGTAGGGCAATGCTCCTATGCATGAGTTTATGTATGAGATAAGATTAATAGTGTTGAGCAGAGTCAGAAGGTAAGAGGCTCAGGGGGATAGTACAGCCTATTCCCTGCCGGTAGCAACTCATGGAGGGGGATGTTACAAAGATAGTATCAGAGCATGGTCTAGGGAGTTAATGACTGCAGTGGGTAGAGTGCTGGGGTCTTGTATAGGCAGTATGCCCGAGAAACTAGTATGCGAGATACTACCTCTCCAGTATCTGATCCTCGAGTACGTCCTCAAGCCTTATAGACAGGTTAGTAAGAATTCCCAAGTTATTTGAATTTATTTCTTAGTAAAAGTAACCAAAATCCTTGCTCTAGTTAAGGATTCTTCTGTAGTTATCCTGGCCTATTAGCAGAAGTTCAAGACAAGTTGTGAGGATATATAGTAAAGTTCTGAAAATATTCACTTAAGAGAGCAAAAGAGAAAGAGAAAGCTAAAAGAAAAGTAAGATGTATAGATGCTCAGAGTAACCAGAAGTAACTAGAGGTAGAGATACAAAAACAGATAGATAACGAAGTACCAGAGCCTATAGTAGTAAAGAGAATACAAAAGCCTGAGCAAGAGAAAAATGTCAAGTAGACTTAAGTAGGGTTCTTTCCTTTCTTCTAAGACTCCTCCATTCCTAATAAGACTCATTCCCTCATCAGAAAATTCCTTCTAGTAGACTCAATAGCCTTGAGTGCCTCATATAAATAACAAGTTCCCAGAGTAACGGAGAATAGTTAGGAAGATAAAAGAAGCAAGAAATCAATATTAGATGTGGGAGTTTCAATAGATGAGAGATGCCAAATAGGATGAAGAGATTTCAGATCGCCAAACCCAGGTTCGTAAATAAGTAAATGAAGGACGTAAGCTGAGATGATTAGTTATCTTACACCCAGCAATACGACATAAATATGACCCTAAACTACCCATATTTTCACCCCTCAGTAATATCGGTTGAAGAAGATGTCTTGAATGAGTCTATCTTATACCTATCTTATATGAGTATAGACTCTACCAAGACATAGAATACCAGAACAAGAAACGTCGACATCCATAAAGATGTAAAATGCTTGTCCCAGCCTGTGCCAGCATAAAAAGAAATAACCATACGAAAGAGCAGTTCACATGATATATATTCTATGATAGAAGTAGTGAGTTTGGAAGAATGGGTTACCTAGAAAAAGACCAAGGAAACTTCTAAGGCCAGACAAATAAGAACCCGACCCAAACCAAGATGAGCAAGTTCACAGGACCAGTAAGAATCCATAGATCCGACCAATACTAATAGGAACCAATATAAGTTTAAAAAGAGCAGACCCATTAGAATTGAATACACTATAAAGTTAGCAAAATTACCAGTATGGACAATATGACAAAGTACTATATCCGTAATCTATAGCAAGAGTAGAGAATGCATAGATTAGCTCATAAGACGAGCCACCACTAATCTATGCATCACATCTTATATCCAAAAGATAGGATATGGAGACAATACAAAAGGATATGGTTAGAAATAAGGAAGTTCAGTGTATATAGTAACAATATATAATGTAGCTTAAGGACCGTAAATATATGAAGACCTCAGATTGATTGATAAATATTAAGGAACCTTAAGACATGGAATAGTCGATGTGGTTTCCAATGGAATAAATAGTAATTCTCTCTTCCAGTAGCCCAACTCTAGTAAATATATAGACATCTAACTAGACCATCATTGAGCTTAAGCAAATAATAGAAATGCGAATTCACAAGAACTATATGGAATGCATATACTCACATATCCACTTAGAGCCTAGTAAGGAGAAGAACCAATAAAGAAGAATATTTGACAGAATAGAGGGATCTCGAGATGGCTAGATGGCCGAACATATAAGTTCAACGAAACATAGATAAAAAGCATGAGATAGAATAGTTTGAAGTCACAGAAATTCAAGCCAAATTTAGAAGTCATCGTGGAACTAGAAGCCCTTAATGGAGTAAAGGCTCAAAAAAGTGAAGGGACAAGAGAGCGACTCTCAGGAATATAGTATATAACTCATAGAGAGTCTCACTATATTGAGATAGAGAGTAGCACCTGAACCAAAAGATTTAGTAGAGATGTTCTAAGCAATCGAAGTTGATGGAGTTTCCAGGAGAGTAAAGACATAAGGAGTTCAAGGAACTGAGATAAGAAGGAAATCTAAGTAGCGGAGTAAACTTCATAAAAGGGAATAACAAATGGAGTATAGTAGAACTGAGAGAGAGAGTAACGACTTAGGACGGTTAAGCAACAAAGACTAGTAGAAAGAAGTACAAAGGCAACATGATGGAGTTCTGAGAGAGCATGACTCTAGAAAAGGTTCACAATAAGAGTTAGTATGATCAAAAGTCAGAAAGAAGATCATGAGTGAAGTTGAAGCAGTAGATAAGAATGAATTGAAAATACACTAAGTAAGGTCATTAAAGGAGTTATATTATAGAAAGGAAGTGAAGAATTCGAGGTATACATAAAGTCAAATGAAGCGAATATTATTGGCTGTAATACAAAGTACAATAATGATACATTAAGTGTGGAGAGTAGCAGAAGCCCCAAGTGATATTCAAGAATTATTATGATCATGGCAAGAGATATAAGAAGTGAGGATAAATGATTCAATTGGAACAGTCGTGGATATGACCATATTAGCAGGATTATACCGGAGGACGAGCTCGAGATAGTGGATAGTGATGGCAGTCACTAGGGTGTTCGGTTCACCAGGTCAAGTCAGAGACAATGTTCAATTCAGTCATAGTCAAGAAAAGTCATGTATCATACATGTTGTATAGTAAAGATTGCATATGTAAAGTATTATTAGTGTTCACCATCAGAGTTGTAATGTGTAGTCAATTGAGTATTTAATATGAGAAGTATTATGCATTTATATTATTGAGTAGGGAAATAGTCCCATGCATGAGTTCACGTATGAGATAAGATTAATAATGTTGAGCAGAGTCAGAAGATCAGGGGCTCAGGGGGATAATACTACATATTCCCCGCCGATAGCATCTCCATGAGAGGGTTACAAATATGGTATCAGACCATGGTCTAGGGAGTCAGTGATTGTAGTGGGTAGAGTGCTGGGGTCTTGTATACCTTGTATGGTCGAGATACTAGTATACGAGACACTACCTCTCTAGTATCCGATCCTCGAGTACATCCTTAAGCCTTATACACATGTGAGTAAGAATTCCCAAGTTATCTGAATTTTTTTCTTAATAAAAGTAACAAAAATCCTTATTCTAGTTAAAGATTCTTCTCTAGTTATCCTTGTTGGACAATTATGACCCATATCATCACTATTTATACAGAACATGGTGTTGTTGTACAAATTAACTATGTGACAAAGGAAATTGCTCTTTTATCATTTGTAATTGGATTACCGGGATATATAATGATAAAAGTCCATATGATTAGTTCCGGATTAATAAGATTTGAGACAATATTAATCCACTAAGGTTTAATCATTAAAATATCCCTAGTCGTAGTATTATCGAGATTGGACATTGATAATGCGGAATAGACTAGTATTGCACTTGTGCGTGTTATGGGAGCATAACAACATAGTTCTCATATATTTGGGTATTGGATACTCATGCAAGTGTAATAGGAGGTTGTGTTTACCGATGGTACGGAAACAGCTTCGCTCTGGATAGACCCCTCGGAATTCCATCGGTAGTATGACTATGTGTCTATGGAAGTCCGTATCAGGGTATGTGTAATTGGTCTTAACCTGAGACTTGCATCGCTAATACTTGCGACAATCAATATACTTTGGTTTTGGTCGTCCGGGGCTTTTACAGGTTCCGTGTATGCCTCTTCTGGGTATATTGAGAATCGTAGTGTATTAGGTGTGATGTCAAGATTGAAGTATCACTTCAGTCATATGGAGATGATGATCACGTATGATAAGGAACTGATACTCTTGTATGCTGCAACTATCGGGATAATATGACTAGGTCATGTTTATTCGATTATAGAGACTAGTTACCAGAGATCCGATATGTGCTTCGTACGGGGCAGACACAATTCCAGCCCCAGGCCTAGCATGTGACATCCGATACTGGATCGTAATATGCAATACTACGTATACTACGCCTGACAAAGATTACATATTCGTTATCAGAATATTTCTGGAGAATTGGGTAGGCACGGTGCTTTGGAAGAAGCCAACCATGTCTTGTAAATCGGTAAGGACGTGGTACTGGGTACGCACGTATTCGGATAGTCCGATAACCGTATTTACTACCAACATATCTAGGGATCTATTGGGTCGTTTCCCGAAGATTCACCGTTGAGATTTGACTCGAACAGAAAAATTAATCTGGGATTAATTATGAAAGAGAAAATTAATCTGGAATTAATTACGGCAATAAATTAATCTGGGATTAATTAAATGAGAAAGAATTAATTTGGGATTAATTACGTCGAGAATTTATCTGGGAATAAATTCATCGAGAAGAGAGAACACGATTAATTTAGAATTAATCGGTAAAGTAAATTTAACAGTTAAATTAGATTTTACTGTTTAATTTATTTAATTGGGCTAAAATAATATATTAGATATGTTAATTGAAATTAGATTTCAATGCGGAATTAAAATTGGATTTTAATTCAAGCGAACGAATTAATTTAGAATTAATTTGCGAGCAACTTCCGTAATAATTTTGCTAGGCATTATTATTTAATTAAATTGGATTTAATTACGTAACGGCGGAAAATTCGTTTATTCGGAATAAACGAAACCAAGCCCGAAGTGTGTTGAGCGAACCACTTGATTTTTGAATTTAAAGTGGGTCCCACCAACTTACATCAACTTGTCACTATTTGTGATGGAAGTTGTTGGGAGCTTTTATGGAAACTTGTCCAACACACTTTGTATTTTCTTTTTTGGAAAAAGTATATACACCTTTTGTTTTTTTTGACTTTTGGTAATTATTTTTAGAAAACAAATACAAAAACACAAAAACTTCTTCTCACTCTCCCAACCCTCTCATGGCCAAAACTTCTTGCTTCCTTGGAGGAAATTTTTTCTTTTAATTTGTTCAAGCTAGCACTTAAAGGAGTGAATCAAGGTGATAGGGAAACTCACCCAAGGGTTTAGAACTTCATTCAAAGCTTGGAGCTTCCATGGAAATGCATAAAAAGTCTTGAAACCCATCCGATCAAAGTAAGTTTTTTCTGTAACTCTCTTTGATTATTCGCACTTTAATCATGCTTAGTGATCTTGTGGCATGTCTTGGAGACTAACAATGGTATTTAGAGCCATCCTAAGCTTGATTTGGAATTCTAGGGTTTATGAACTTTATTTGGGGTTTTTGTGTTTAGAACATAATTTCTTCAAATTGATGATTTGGTTGAGCTTATATGATGTTGAATTGGATTTGTGCATTGTTGGATTTTTGAAATATTGATTAGATCAAAAATCCCCAAATCCTATAGGTTGACCGAATATATACAAATTTTTGAAATTTGACATATTGGATGTGTTGTTGGCATGAAATGTATATTGGATGTTGATTTAATTGGATTGGAATCAAATTGCATAATTATTTCTTGTCAAAACCGTGAGCATGAAGCATGGAATAATGAATTGTTTTGCTTTAATTTGTGTTGAACATAAATTAAAATGTAAAGTATGATTAATTAAATTAATTCACATTTTGGAAATATTAGATTAATTGATTAATTGTACTAATTACACTTGAATTGAATTAATTTGTAATTTGGAATTATGAATTATTTAATTATTGTATTTGGGCTTAATGGGCTTGGTTGGTGATGAGCGGAAAATATATCAATATTTACCGCCCCTTTAACTTAATATTTTGTTTAGTTTCTCGGGTTTGATGAACGTTTTGATCTGTTTTAGTTTATTTTGCAGATAAAATAATATCGGATCTCAATGAAATCATTTAGGACGAAATATGGGTCAAATAAGGGCAATTATTGGACTTGATATTTTAATTTTGGAGATTGGAAACTTGAAAGGGCGTTTTTGACGAAGTGCAGTTTTGGAAATTCCAGTTTTGTGCATCTGTCGTATTTTGGGCATAAATTTTTACTCCGATATCGGATTGAGCTGATTCAAGTTCCAGATTAAAGAAGACTCAAATATCTACAGCTTTGAAAGACGAAATAATTTCGAATTCTGACGATTTCATGCCCGAAATTGATGAACCATCCAGAAGTGTGTTGTGTGTAATTATTAAAGTCACTTTCAATCATTTTCAAAGCAAAAAAATAAATTAATAAATAAATAATAAAAATTATCAAATCATCACCAAACATGATAAGAGATTAGTGGAGCAATTAATAATGGATTTGGTGGAGCAATTAATGGAGCAATTAGTGGAGCAATTAATAATTGATTTGGTGGATGATTTGATGGAGGCAAAATTTTGCCTATAAATACCAAGCCATTTCATTTGTAAAATTCATACTTTCTTCTAAGGAATTCCTTAAGAATACTAAGAAGATTGTATCTTGTTTGTTTATTTACAGCTTTCAGTAATTAATTTCTGCTTTCGCACTTTCTTTTCTTTACTTTTCAGTTTTTATTTTCCGCAATTTACTTTTACGCACAGTACTTTTCTTTCTTTAATTTTCAGTTTTTACTTTTCAGTAATTTACTTTCAGCAATTTACTTTTCAGCAATTTACTTTTCAGTAATTTACTTTCAGCAATTTACTTTCAGTAATTTACTTTCAGCATTTAATTTTCAGTATTTAATTTCAGCATTTACTTTCAGTAATTTACTTTCAGCATTTAATTTTCAGTATTTAATTTCAGCATTTACTTTCAGCATTTACTTTTCAGTATTTAATTTTCAGTATTTAACTTTCAGTATTTTACTTTATGTCTTTTATTTTATTTAAGTTTTTTTTACTACCCGTAAATATGTGTCGTAACTAAGCCAGTTATCTGGGGTTGTGATGAAATCCAATATCACCGGTTTATAAGGGGTTAGATTATAGCTTGGGTAATATAAAGATTTATTTATTGAGTCTTAATCTTAATGCTTTTTCATTAACTAGTCATTAATAAAATTGAACTGGGAAACTTAAAATGAACTAGAAATAGAGATTTTAAGTTTAAGACCTTAGACTCAATAGTCCACGATCTTCCTTGAGGATAAATAACCCTTTAATAGATTTCCTTACAGGATAGACATATACCTGTCGGGCGGGGGTAGCCATAATTGGAACTTAAACTTAATGAATCCAGATAATTTGGTTGACATAGACATATGGTTCAATTGGGTTAAACTGGGTATTTGTGTCTGACCATCGACAGAGGCTTACACATAATTTAGTGTTCCAGGTTAATAAATCAATATATTACCCAACTTTAAGATAACAACTTCATCTTTAAAATGATATTGGAAGAAATCACAACCCTAGATAGTTTTTAATTTTGAATTTTCTTAAAACCTACTTTCGAACAATTTTATTTACTTGTTTTTAAATTTAGAATGGTCACCATTTCAAATCAATCAAACAACCTGTTAGTACTAGTAATCATTTGACCTCATAAAATTAATAGATTAGATATTAAGTCCTCGTGGGATCGATATTTTTATACTACTTGAACAATACGTGCGCTTGCGTTATACATGTGTGTAAGCACCGGTCAAGTTTTTGGCGCCGTTGCCGGGGACTTATTTATCTTTCACTATTAATTTTGGGGTTAGATACGTTACTTGTATCTAATTTCTTTTTACTTATTGTTTTTGTTTTCTTGTGTTTCAGGTTCTCAGAAACTACATGAGACGAACCATAAGCTTTGAACTCCGATCGCTTGACCCAAAATTCGAAAGAACCATCAGACAGTTGAGAAGGGAAAGGCGAGAAGGCCAAGAAGCTTTGTCAATATGGAACCTGAACCGTTGGAGGTTGCACCACCAATTCCATTCGAGACAGAACCATTCCGGTGGTTGACAGACTCATTTCCTGTATTGTACTTCCTCCTCCCTTACCAGCAAATGCGTGTGACATCAAAACATGCATTCAGATGATTCAGCAGTCAGTTCAGTTCGGGGGGAATGCAACTGAAGATCCTAATGCCCACATCAGTAACTTCCTGGAAGTTTGCGGCACTTTCAACTACAACAGAGCATCAGAAGAAGCAATGAGACGCGTTTTCCCGTACTCCTTGAAGGACAGAGCTAAAGCTTGGCTACATTCACTACCAGCAGGTTCTATCACAACTTGGAACACTTTAGCCACCAAATTCTTGCAAAGTACTTTCCACCAGCCAGAACTGGAAAACTGAGGAATGACATCACATCCTTTGTACAACAAGATTCAGAATCCTTCTGCGAATCTTGGGAAAGGTACAAAGATTTGCTCCGGAAATGTCCTCACCATGAGATTCCAAAATGGCTTCAAGTCCAAACATTCTATAATGGACTTTCTGGAATAATGAGAACCACAATCGATGCTGCTGCTGGAGGAGCTTTAATGGCAAAAGGAGAAGATGAAGCCTGGGACCTAATCGAAGAAATGACCAACAACAATTCTTTATTGCCAACAGAAAGGAGCATGATCCAAAGAATTGTAGGAATTTATGAAGTTGGAGCCAACACAGCACTGAATTCCAAGCTGGATGTGATTTGCAAAAATCTGGAAACTCTTAACATAAAAGTTAATGGTGGATCCACAAGTTCACCATTTGGAGGAACACATGAGTCAGAATCTTTCAACCAACATAAAGAAACGGTGAATTATGTCAATAATTTCAACATACAGGGGAACAATCAATATTCCAACACCTACAACCCAGGGTGGAGGAATCATCCCAATTTCGTATGGAGCAATAATTCAGGGCAAATGAACAATCCACCACCCGGATTCCAACAACAGAACAAAAGCCAGGACCAGGCAAATGAACCAGGAATAACAGAAGTGTTGACCCACTTGAAAAAGATAGAAGCAAAACACGACTCTCAAGCAGCAAGATATGATGCTATGTTTCAATCCCAAGCAGCATTAATTCAAAGTCAATCAGCTTCTATTAAAGCACTGGAGAATCAAATTGGACAACTGGCCAATGCTCAGAGTTACAGACCGCCAGGTACCCTTCCTAGCAACACAGAGCCAAATCCAAGGAACATGGGGAATGATCAATGTCATGCCATCATGTTAAAAAGCGGTACTGAAATCAACAAAGATGTTGGAATCAAGGCAACAACATTGAAGATTTTCCAAAAGAAACAAAGCAACAGATGGAGGAAAAAGAAGCAAAGGAAAAAGAACAGATCACTCCACCTCCACCTTTCCTCAGCGTCTTCAGAAGAATAAACTGGACAAGCAGTTTGCTCGATTCTTGGAGGTGTTCAAAAAGCTGCATATCAACATTCCATTACAGAAGCGTTGGAACAAATGCCCAGCTACGCCAAATTCATGAAAGACATTCTTTCACGAAAGCGGAGATTTGGGAGATTATGAGACAGTAGTTATCATAAGAATGCAGTGCCATCATTCAGAGAAAACTTCCTCCAAAGTTGAAAGATCCTGGCAGTTTCACTGTTCTTTGCACTATAGAGAACATGACTTCGGTAAGGCTCTGTGTGATTTAGGTGCTGGTGTGGTAGTGTTTAATGATGCCTTTTTCTATTTTAGGAAACTGAGATTGGAGAAACAATGCCCACTTCAGTCTCACTACAACTTGCTGATAGAACGCTCGTATTTCCAAAAGGTGTAGTTGAGGATGTGCTGGTCAAGGTGACAAATTCATTTTCCCAGCAGATTTTATTGTCCTTGATATGGAGGAAGACGCAGACGTGCCAATCATCCTCGGGAGACCATTCTTGGCTACAGGTCGAACCATTATTGATGTACAAAAAGGAGAACTAACCATGATGGTACAAGACCAAGAAGTAACATTCAATGTTTTTCAAAGCCATGAATTTCCCAGATGATGAAAGAAGGAGGAATGTTTCAGACTTGATGTGATACATAGTACACCGTTCAGAACTCTGATGAAAGACAAAGTTCTACTGACAAACTTAAAAGCAGTCAATTACCGTGGAGCCTGAAGATAAGCGCCTGCGTACTGAAGAAGCCTAGTCGTGCACTGCAAGCAACAGAAGCGAAAAGTTCCCCGCTCAACGGATTGGAGGAATGCCACAATCAGCCGTTGGAGGATGCAAATTTACAAAAAGAAAAAGGGCCACGAAAAGCCATGAGGAGAATTTAGTGAGCAGAAAATAAACCACAAATCAGAAGGGACCGTGAAATTGGGGCAGCAAGGGGAACAAAGAAAAGGGGCAAGGAGCCAAAGGCCCCAGTCCATGAGCACCAAAAGTGCGAAATAGGAAGCCGTAGTGAGAACGATACTCAACCCTGACAAAAGTCTAATTTTAATAAGGGAATTTCTTTGGTTCACCATGGAGCCAATTTGCAAGTTGCAGGTACTCAGTCATCTTCACAACTTGTGAGTCACAGAGCGGTACATGAGAATACAGTACGCACCTTTCAGATGACACTGCCTACACTCTGAGACGTTTAGGCCTTTGAGGACCAAGCGTGTCAAGGACGATGAGATGTCCATAATGCGACATTGAGTTGTCAGCGACATTCACCAGTTTTACCAGCTTTACATTCGCTGCCACTTTCCTCTTCTTCTCTGAGCACTTGCTGAACTTTCCTTAGCCCTCTTAGCAGAGGAGGTAACCACCCCATGCAATTTTTGTATATATTGTGATCTGGTGTGTGTTTATTTGTTTTTTTTTGTGTTTAATTTTTGCAGGTTTAGTCATTTCAAGATGGAAGAAGCTCTCGCAAATCTTCGCAAGCAATTTCCTTCCCTCCCTCAAAACTCTCTGATGAAAGTCTACAAAGCTCGCTTGGAACGGATGAGATTACTAACAATCCATGGTGTTCCTAATGACATTCGTTGGGTAATTGAAGCACGAGTCCGATTGGTAGGTGAGTCTTCTGACTCTTTTATTTCACAACTACCTGGTTTTGGAAGAAGCACCTATGCAAAGAAACGTAGAGCTAAACAAATGGGTGTTTGTTACAAATGTGCACGCTGGAATTGCAATACTCGTTGTCATTCTTTAGGAATGGTGTCTGATAATCGCGAAGAAAAAATTAAATTCATTAGGGATGGCTTGAGTAAGGAGTCTTTAGATGATATATCTTCAAGTCTTGAGACGCATCCTAGTGGATATGTTCACATAGCCATTCGCAAATTACATACACAATTCCAAAAAGAAAGACAACAATTAAGTCTTGGGAATCTGACTCAAAAAGACACTGTTTGCCAATTTATAAGAAAATTGGATGTGAAGCTTGTCCCTGACGCATAGACATCAATCAAGCCGTTACTTTTCTTGTAAATATTAATCTCTTTGTCTTTTCTTAATAATTGTAATTATTTTGTTGTTTTCTTTTTATTTTCGTAGACAGGATCCAGACTTTTTGACCTTTCACGATTTCTTTTGTTGTTTAGCTAACAAACGTCATCTGGAAGATACTTGTGCTATTATTACTCACCTTTTCATGTACTATAAATTCAGCCCGTCATTGCACTTTTGAAGGCACCAGAGTGAGAAAGAAATACATAAAAAAATGGAAGCCACTTTAAGAAGACGAGTTGAAAACATCTGTGTGTTTGTGGTAGTAGTGTTGGTGTTAAGCCACAATATGTAGAAGCAGCACAAGAATTGGGTCGAGTCTTAGCTGCAAGAAATATGCACTTAATATATGGCGGATGCAATCTTGGACTTATGGGGATCGTTTCAAAGGTCGTACAAGAAGGAGACAGTCACATTTTGGGAATCATCCGAAAACCCTTGGCAGAAGCAAATCTTATTAAACCATCAAACGGAGAGGAACTGATTGTGCCTGGTATGTCTGAACGACTGGTAGAAATGATTAACCGTGCTGATGCTTTTATTGATTTGCCAGGTGGCTTGGGTACATTGGAGGAAATTTTTATTGTGTTATCTTGGGCGAATCTGAACATACACCAGAAACCAATTAGGCTGTACAACATTGATGGATTTTATGATTTTCTTTGTGTATTTCTTGATGATGCCCGGAGAAATGGGTTCGTGTCAAAACTTTTGAAAGAACTCCTCTTTACTGTCAGAGCTGCTCCAGATCTAATAGACCAACTCATAGCCTATGAACCACGGGTTGACCCTATCCTTTCAAAGATAAATTGGTCTGAGGACGATCGTGGTAAGAGGCGTAGGATTAATCTGAATCTTAACCCTTAATTTCCTGTAGAATTTCAGCTAACCAGGTATTATTTTCTAAACTCTTCTTCAACTTTTTAAGACATTGGGGACAATGTCTCATTTAGGTTTGGGGGAGGGAATTAGTTGATCAGTACCTTATTTTAGTTTGTGTGTTGTTTTTATTTTTAGTCTAAAATTTTTCGAAAAATACAAAAAAATTGAATTTTTTTCAAAAATTACAAAAATATTTTGCGTTTTTGTGTTTTTATTTTGACTAAAAGGGTGTGAAATTGGTAAGAGATAGCTGAGTAAGGAGTTTCTACTCCTGAGACGCATCTCAAGCCTATTTTCGAAATAAGTTAATTTTTGTTTATTTCCTTTTGAATTATTTAATTTGTGAATTCTCCATAAAATGGACTAAAATGGATCTTCATATGTTCAGTTGACAGGTATTATCAACATATATAGTAACATACGAACATGAGCTAAAATTAAAAAGTTTGTAATATTCAGTGCTCTAGTTTAATTAGAGGAAGCATCTCAAAAAGCAATGGAGTAAAAAAAAAAAAAAAAAAAAAGTCTGAGATCCGAGTTATTAAGTCTGTAAGGGTGTTTTAACACCTAGTGCCCTAAAACCAACTGGTTTGGGAGTCACTGGCCCAAAGCTCGTTACATGGATCAAAGATGCTGCAAAAATATATATATCTGAAGTCTGAGTAATTAAGTTCGTAGGGGTGTCTTAACACCTGGTGTCCTAAAGCCAACTGGTTTGGGAGCCACCGACCCAACATTCGCTACATAGATGGAAGATATTATATATAAATAAAAAAATAGAGAAAAAATCAAAGAAAAAATCTGAAAAATCAGAAAAATTATTCAATTGCTACAAAAAGGTGTGAAATCTGATAGAACTTTAGGACAAAAATATTACTCTCTTATCAACTGCACTTATGACTGTTGTGGGAAAAAAATGAGTTGATTAATATTTTGTCGACTGTGTATATGGAGAATGGTAAAAATAATCGGAGAATTACTTATCGGTAATTAGAATGAAACAAAACAACTATTGATTTGGAGTAGAAGTTTCACCTGATTAGTCACTAACTTCTTTATTCTCTTTTTCTCTTGTCTTTTTGCTTTTCGTGTGCATTAGTTTCACTACCTTTTTACTTTTGTAAAACGTTTGTGGGTATCGTTGCTGTAAGCCCTCATGAGACTATAACTCGTCCACTAGGGACACCTAGGGGTTTTAAAGGCTTGTTGCATATGCTAAATGCAACCGTGATCCTACGAAAGTAGCTTAGTTTAATTTTAATTGTTTCTTGTATTTATTTTATTGTTTTGCTCGATGACTAGCAAAATGTTAGTTTGGGGGTGTGATGAGCGGAAAATATATCAATATTTACCGCCCCTTTAACTTAATATTTTGTTTAGTTTCTCGGGTTTGATGAACGTTTTGATGTGTTTAGTTTTTTTTTTGCAGATAAATAATATCGGATCTCAATATGGGTCAAATAAGGGCAATTATTGGACTTGATATTTTAATTTTGGAGATTGGAAACTTGAAAGGGCGTTTTTGACGAAGTGCAGTTTGGAAATTCTAGTTTTGTGCATCTGTCGTAATTTGGGCATAACGTTTTACTCCGATATCGGATTGAGCTGATTCAAGTTCCAGATTAAAGAAGACTCAAATATCTACAGCTTTTGAAAGACAAAATAATTTCGAATTCTAACGATTTCATACCCGAAATTGATGAACCATCCAGAAGTGTGTGTTGGGTAATTATTAAAGTCACTTTCAATCATTTTCAAAGCAAAAAAATAAATTAATAAATAAATAATAAAAATAATCAAATCATCACCAAACATGATAAGAGATTAGTGGAGCAATTAATAATGGATTTGGGGAGCAATTAGTGGAGCAATTAATAATTGATTTGGTGGATGATTTGATGGAGGCAAAATTTTGCCAATAAATACCAAGCCATTTCATTTGTAAAATTCATACTTTCTTCTAAGGAATTCCTTAAGAATACTAAGAAGATTGTATCTTTTTTGTTTATTTACAGCTTTCAGTAATTAATTTCCGTTTTACACTTTCTTTTCTTTACTTTTAGTTTTTACTTTCCGCAATTTACTTTTACGCACAGTACTTTTCTTTCTTTAATTTTCAGTTTTTACTTTTCAGTAATTTATTTCAGCAATTTACTTTCAGCAATTTGCTTTTCAACAATTTACTTTCAGTAATTTACTTTCAGCATTTAATTTTCAGTATTTAATTTCAGCATTTACTTTCAGTAATTTACTTTCAGCATTTAATTTTCAGTATTTAATTTCAGCATTTACTTTCAACATTTACTTTTCAGTATTTAATTTTCAGTATTTAATTTTCAGTATTTTACTTTATGTCTTTTATTTTATTTAAGTTTTTTTTACTACCCGTAAATATGTGTCGTAACTAAGCCAGTTATCTAGGGTTGTGATGAAATCCAATATCACCGGTTTATAAGGGGTTAGATTATAGCTTGGGTATATAAAGATTTATTTATTGAGTCTTAATCTTATGCTTTTTCATTAACTGGTCATTAATAAAATTGAACTGGGAAACTTAAATGAACTAGAAATATGGATTTTAAGTTTAAGACCTTAGACTCAATAGTCCACGATCTTCCTTGAGGATAGATAACCCTTTAATAGATTTCCTTACAGGATAGACATATACCTGTCGGGGGGGGGGTAGCCATAAATGGAACTTAAACTTAATGAATCTAGATAATTTGGTTGACATAGACATATGGTTTCAATTGGGTTAAACTGGGTATTTGTGTCTGACCATCGACAGAGGCTTACACATAATTTAGTGTTCCAGTTAATAAATCAATATATTACCCAACTTTAAGATAACTACTTCATCTTTAAAATGATATTGGAAGAAATCACAACCCTAGATAGTTTTTAATATTGAATTTTCTTAAAACCTACTTTCGAATAATTTTATTTACTTGTTTTTAAATTTAGAATCGTCACCATTTCAAATCAATCAAACAACCTGTTAGATACTAGTAATCATTTGACCTCATAAAATTAATAGATTAGATATTAAGTCCTCGTGGGATTGATATTTTTATACTACTTGAACAATTCGTGCGCTTGCGTTATACGTGCGTGTAAGCACCGGTCAGTTGGGCCAAGTTTGGTTTAGGATAATTGGTTGGATCCATTGGGCCTAATGGGCCTAATTGATTTTTGGCATAGGGTGATTCCTAATTGGGCTTTGGTTGCCAAAGCCCATGCCTTAATGAATTAATTGAAAGCCCATTGGACTTTAATTGAATAGTATCAGATACTAATTGGGCCTTTGAGACCTATAAAGATTGGATTTGGAATCCAAGTCTAAAAGGCACTTTTAAAAGTGTAATGATTTAATTTGGAATTAAATATGAATTAGTATTGAATATAATTTAAATTGGATTTAAAATTATAGTTCGATATAATTCAAGAATACGTACTTTGAGTAAATATTCTAAACGAGTTGGACTCGCGCAAATCAAATCGTTGTTTGAACTTGGATGATCATTAATTAAAGATTAATTAATTGGATTAGATTGATTGATAACATGCTATGTGTGAATACTTGGATGTATGTATAATAATGTATATCGGATGGATATTAGTTGTGGGTGAGGGCAAATTTTGGAAATTATTGTAATAAATTTAGAATTTATTAAATTGGATCTGCGTGTCCAGCCTATTACCTCTTTTCTTATTGTATTTCTCTTTTCACATATTCCCCTCAATGCAAAGGAGGTTTCTTTAGAAGTGTTATGTAATCGGGTAGAAGTAAAAATAGTGATAGCCAGGGAGAGGAAATGGAGAGATTTGTTCGAGGAACAAAATATTTTAAATATCCATCCGCATATCATTATTAATTTATTTACCGTGTCTTATTATGCTTTTAGAATGCATGCTTAAGGTTATATGATGAGACCTAATCAAAGATAATTAATTGGTTGCCAATTACGCGAAAAACCCTCTACAAATATTAAGCGATTTCCTTCCATTGAATTATTCTCTCTCAAGATCCAAGATTGGCACTGGTTTGTTGGCCAAAGTCAAGACCTTTGTCCATCGCGGATGTGTTTGAATCATGAAGGCTTTGTTCCATATAGTATGTCTTGCCCAAGTTGTGATTTATTGGCAAAAGTCAAGATCACTTCTTGTCCATCGACATCGATTACAAAGCTTTCCAAAGTCAATGGGTACCGCTTAACTGGAATCATTAAGCTTGTTGTGCCAAAGCCAAGGCTTAGTTGATTCAGAGGAAAAAAGTTAGGGAATATATCAGATATATTCAGATATATTAGATATATGTTTCAGACTTGGATGTCCACCTACTGGATCTAGGAATTGGATGGGATCCAATTGATCTTAGAGAACTACCTAGTTAAGTTTCATACAATTTATTGGCCAAAGTCAAGATTGTGTGCTATTTAACGGGATCCTAATGTTAGTGTTCCTAGAACATGCCAAGGATCTAATAAGCATGAAAAAAAGTGATTAAGATCATTATAAGTTGCGGAATACTTACAAATTCAGATTTGAGCTTTTAAAAATTTGAGAAGAGAACTCCAAGTTCCAAGCAAAGTGTTGATTCCAACTCTTAAAGATGTTTCCCTATCACCTTTGTTGACTTGCTTAAGTGCTAGCTTTTGATTTGAAGAACAAAATCCAAGTGAAGAAGAGAAAGAGACTCACGCCCAAGGGAAAGTGTGTGCTAGGGTTTCTTTTGTTCAACTTGTGTAAATGATGTGTAGAGATTTGCTTTTGGTAAAAACCTTTTATCTTTTTCACCAAAACTTGGTAGTTGGGTAAATGGTTTTACCAAAACCATTACAAGGTGGTTGGGTGGTTGGTGGCTTGGCATAAATGCCAACTACCACCACCTACCACACATGTGAAGTGGGCCCCACTATTTGAATTCAAAATTCAAATATCTCTACGAACATTTGACGCGGCTCAGTTCCATTTAATCCGATTAAACGAACTTTCATCGCTAAATAATTAAATCTAATTTAATTAAATAATGATGCCTCACAAATATATTACGAACGTCAATTACGAATTAATTCTAAATTAATTCATTCGTTCGTATTAAAGTCCGACTTTAATTTCGTAATGAAATCCAATTCATAACAATATATCCGATATATTAATTTTAGCCCATTCGAATAAATTAAATAGAAAAATCAAATTTAACTATTGAATTTATTTTACCGATTAATTCCAAATTAATCGTGTTCTATCAATACCGAACACATTTAATCCCAGATTAAATAAAGCCCTAATTAATCACAGATTAATTTTCTCTCTCTAAATTAATCCCAGATTAATTCTAATTAAATCAACTGTCATCGGTGAATCTTTGGGAAGCGACCCAAGAGATCTCTGGATATGTTGGCAGTAAATCCGGTTATCGGACTATCCGATAAAGTAAGTACCTCGTACCACGTGCTTACCGATTTACAAGACATGGTTGGCTTCTAGCAAAACACCGTGCCTACCCAATTCTCCAGAAATATTCTTACTGGAATATATAATCTATGTCAGGCGTAGTATACGTCGTATTACGTATAGCGATCCAGTATCAGATGTCACGTGCAAGGCCTGGGGCTGGAATAGTGTCTGCCTCGTACGAAGCACATATCGGATATCAAGAAACTAGTATCTTTGAATCGGATAATCATGACCTTGTCATATTATCTCGATGGTTGCAACACTATAGAGAACTAGTTCTGAATCCCTGCGTGATCATCATCTCCATATGTCTGAAGTGATACTTCCATCTTGACATCACATCCAATACACTACGATTCTCAATAACCCTAGAAGAGGCACACACAGAACCTGTTAAAGCCCTGGACGACCAAAATGAAAGTTTACCGATTGTCGCAAGTACTAGCGATGCAAGTCTCAAGTTAAGACCAAATACACCTACCCTGAAGCGGACTCCCATAAACACATATACATACTACCAATGGGATTCCGCGGGGTCTCTCCAGAGCGAAGCTGTTTTCCATTTCATCGGTAAAACACAACCTCCTATCGTACTTGCATAAGTATCAAATACTTAAACATATGAGAACTGTGCCGTTATGCCCTCACAACGCGCACAAGTGCAATACTAGTCTATTCCGCATTATCGATGTCCAGTCTCGATAATACTACGACTAGGGATATTTAATGATTAAACCTTTATGGATTGATACTGTCTCATATCATCTCAATCCGGAACTAATCATAAGGACTTCTACCATTTCTATATCAAAGTAAATAAATTACAAAATGTAAAAGGCAATTTCATTACTACATAGTTAATTTAGTACAAAAAACACAATGTCTTTTACAAACAGTGACGCTATGGGTCATAATTGTCTAATAATCTCCAACTTGGCCTATAGCCAGTCACTCAAGCATCTAACACTTGAACTATGTATATGTTTCTCAAACTTCTGCTGTGAAATAGCTTTCGTCAGCGGATCTGCAATGTTGTCATCTGATGCGACCTTCTCGATCTTCACATCGCCACGATGTATGATCTCACGTATCAGATGGAAACGTGGAAGAACATGCTTGGATCGTTGATGAGACCGCGGTTCCTTAGCCTGCGCTATAGCCCGTTATTGTCACAATACAATGGAACGGGGTCAGCTGCTAACGAACTACTCCTAATCCAATTAGGAATTTTCGGATCCAAACTGCTTCCTTTGCTGCCTCGGCTGCATCAATGTACTCCACTTCTGTTGTTGAATCGGCACAGTATCTTGCTTGGAAGATTTCCAGCTCACTACTCCGTTATTCAAACAAAATATGTACCCGGATTGCGACTTGTAGTCGTCTTTATCGGTTTGGAAACTTGCATCGGTATACCCAGTTACCTCAAGTCTCCATCTCCATAGATTAAGAAAGCATCTTTAGTTCGCCCTAAGATACTTAAGGATGTTCTTAACTGCCCTCTAGTGACCATCACCTGGATCGGCCTGATAACAACTACACATGCTCAAAGCATACGAGACATCAGGTCGCGTACATATCATGGCATACATGATCGATCCGACTGCCGAGGCGAACGGTATCGACTCATGTTGTTTCTCTCATCTTGAGTTTTAGGACACATGTCCTTAGATAGAGTGATGCCATGTGACACTGGTAACAGTCCCCTCTTGGACTGATCCATGTTGAATCTTTTCAACACTTTTTCAATGTACGTGCTCTGGGAGAGTCCAAGCATCTTTCTAGATCTATCCCGGTAGATATTTATTCCTAGAATATAGGCTGCTTCTCCCAGATCTTTCATGGATAATTTTAATGAAAGCCAGGCTTTCACCGATGTTAACATGGAATGTCATTGCCATAAGCAATACATCGTCAATATAAAGGACAATAAAAGTTAGTGCTCTCCCACTAACCTTCTTGTATACACAAGGATCATCTTCGTTTTGAATGAAATGAAATCATTCTTTATGATCTCATCAAAACGTTGGTTCCATGACCGTGATGCTTGCTTCAGTCCATAAATGGACCGATTTAACTTACAAACCTTGTTTGCAAGTGTAGGCACGATAAAACCGTCAGGCTGTTGCATATAAAATCTTCCAAAAGGTTTCCGTTAAGGAAAGCAGTTTTAACGTCCATCTGCCATATCTCGTAATCGAAATATGCAGCAATAGCAAGCATTATCCGAATGGATTTAATCATGGCAACGGGTGAGAAAGTTTTGTCGTAATCGACACCATGTCGTTGACGATACCCCTTCGCTACAAGCCTAGCTTTGTACGTTTGTACGTTGCCATCCATGTCGGTCTTCTTCTTGAAGACCCATTTACAACCAATGGGCTTTACGCCTTCTGGTGCATCAACCAGTGTCCAAACTTGGTTGGTGTATATGGAATCCATTTCAGACTTCATGGCTTCTTGCCATAAAGCGGAATCGATATCTTGTATCGCTTCCTCATACGTAACCGGTTTAGTATCCTCAATGAGATTAATATCTACATGAGGTGAGATCAAAAACCCATACCTCTCAGGTTGTATCCTGACTCTCTCCGACCTATGCGATCCTTGTGTGATAGAAGATTGTGGTACAGTCTCATCCCGGATGGACTGTTCTTATTCCGTTGAGGATTCTATGCCAGGAACAGTATCACTCCGATTTTCATCAAGTTCTACCTTCTTCCCACTAACCACTGCATTTAGGAATTCCTTCTCAAGGAAAACCGCATGTAGAGCAACAAATACTTTGTTCTCTCGTGGGTGATAGAAGTAATATCCTTTGGTTTCCCTAGGATATCCTACGAATAGGCATTTATCTGACTTGGGCTCAAGTTTGGTACCTTCCAAACGTTTGACGTATGCCAGCATCCCCAAATCTTCAGGAATGAGAAACCCGGTTTCTTTCCTGTCCATATCTCATATGGGTCTGTTGTACAGACTTTGACGGAACCTTATTCAAAATAAGAATTGCACTGTTTAATGCATATCCCCAGAAGGAAATAGGTAGCTCAGTGCGACCCATCATAGACCTTACCATGTCCAACAAAGTTCGTTTCTCCGTTCGGACACACCGTTTAATTGTGGTGTTCCAGGAGGAGTCCACTGTGAAAGAATACCATATTCTTTCAAGTAATCTAGAAACTCATGCTCAAGTATTCGCCACCACGGTCCGACCGTAATGTCTTTATACTTTTGCCGGTCTGTTTTTCAACTTCGTGTCGAAACTCTTTGAATTTCTCAAAAGTTTTCCGACTTGTGTCTCATAAGATACACATAACAATAACGCGATGCATCATCCATAAAGGTTACGAAGTATTCGTATCCACCTCTAGCCTGGCTAGACATGGGCCCAAAAATGTCACTATGAACAAGGGCTAACAGTTCGGTGGCGCGTACACCTTTATCGCTAAAAGGTGATTTAGGCATTTTGCCTAATAAGCAAGATTCGCATACGTCATATGAATTTGGATCAAATCCGTCCAAGTACCCACTCTTCGAAAGTGTGGATATGCGAGTCTTGTTTATGTGTCCCAGACGACATTGCCACATATAAGTTTCATCTTTGTTACTTAGTTTGAGCCATTTGTTTGTTACATTATATGTTTGAGATTGATTTATATTCAAAATATAAAGACCATTATTAGCATCAGCAGAACATTCTCAAAATCATCTTTATAAACAAACACCCCTGTTTCGGAATACAAAAGTGTACCCCCATTGGGTCCAACAAGATACAGAGATAATATTCCTAGTCAAACTAGGTACATAATAACAATCTGAAGTTTAAGTACATGCCCCGAAGGCAGTTCTAAAACAAAAGTGCCAACGGCCAAAATGGTGACTGGTGCCCCATTTCCAACACGTAGATCAATCTCCCCTGAGGCCAGTCTCCTGCTAATCTGCAGATCCTGCACATCAGTACATTAATGAGTACCACAACCAGAATCAAAAATCCAATTTTTTAAACTAGAAGTAGTCATGTTTATCTCTATAACAAACATACCTGAAGCCGGTGCCTTGCCCGCTTTAATCTCCTTCTGGAGCGCCTTGTACTCGCGGCAGTCACGCTTCCAGTGACCCCGCTTGCCGCACTAGAGGCAAACATCCTGAGATTTGTCCCTAGGCTTCCCAGAAGCCTTTGATGATTTGGCCTTGCCCTTTCCTTTATGCTTCTTCTTCTTCACACCTCCAGTCGCCTTGAGCCCAGCCCTCGGTGTATGAGATTTCGAAGTAAAGTGCGCCTCGCGCTTGTTGCCCTTAATCAGCTCTTTCTCGGCTTCCTTGAGAACCGACAATAAGTCTCCAAGAGCATCATCAGTGTTCATCAAATTATAGTTTATGATGAACTGTCTCCAAGTGTCGGGGAGAGATTGCAGGACCATATCTATGGAAATCTCAGCCTCAAAGACTATCCCCATCTCAGCTAGCTCATCTATGTCAGCAATCATCTGTGCCACATGGGACTCAACAGACATGCCTTCTGACAAATGTGAATGAAAGAGCTTTTTTACTAACTCATATCTCTGTGACCTTCGGTTAGATCGGTGAAGATCTTGCAACCTTGCCAACATGTTATAGGGATCCAAGTCCCTGTTCTGTCGACGAAAATGCTGAGTTATAGAAGCAAGCATAATAGACTGAGCAGTATCACAATCATCGCTGTGAGTCTTCCAAAGCTCCAGCTCAAGTAGCTCATCAGGTTTGGGCTTAGGCCCAAGAGGTCTCTGTATAGTATATAGTAGCCTCTCGGCTCCAAAGACTATCCTTAGATTCATTTCCCAATCGGAAAAGTTCGTGCCCTTGAAGACATTTTCGCCCATGATAATGTCTCGGACATTTCCCTTTCCAGTCATCTTGGCTACGATAGTCCAACTATCTAGTCAACGATATTTGGGTACAGTCTAACTGTTACAAGAAAAATAACATTGTATTAGTCCAACTAAAATAATTTTGACGAAATAAATTTGAAAGCGCGTAAAGCTAAGTATCCGAATGAAATTGCAAATTCAATACTAGCCTCCCACTATTTTTCGGCGAGTCTCTAACCCTCTGTCGAGTACTCGGGAAACCTAGTTTCCTAGTGGGCTAGGATCCCGTTAAATAACATACAACCTTGACTTTGGCCAACAAGCTGTATGATATTTAACTAGGTAGATCTCTAAGATCAATTGGATCTCATCCAATTCCTAGATCCGGTAGGTGGACCTCCAAGTCCGAAACATATATATAATATATATGCCAATATATCCAATATATTTTCCTAACCTTTTTCCTCTGAATCAACTAAGCCTTGGCTTTGGCACAACAAGCTTAATGATTCCAGTTAAGCGGGACCCATTGACATGGAAAGCTTCGTAATCAATGTCGATGGACAAGAAGTGATCTTGACTTTGGCCAACAAATCACGACTTGGACAAGACACCGATATGGAACAAAACTCTCATGATTCAAACACATCCTCAATTGACAAAGGTCTTGACTTTGGCCAACAAACCAATGCCAACTTTGGATCTTGAGTAAGAATCACTCAACGGAAAGAAAAACGCTTAATATGTTTTGAGGGTTTTTCACGTAAATTGGCAACCAATTTATTATCTTTGTTAAGGTCTCATCATACACCCTTAAGCATGCTTCTAAAACATCATAAAGTGCAAATAGTAAATTAATAATGATATGCAGATGGATATGTCACAAATTGTTCCTAGAACAAATCACTCCCTTTCCTCTCCCCGGCTAGAACTATTCTAACTTCTACCCAATAACATAATACAATAAAGAAACCTCATTTACATTGAGGGGAATTGGTGAGAAGAGAAATACAAAGAATAAGGAGATAAAAGGCTGGACATGCAGGTCCAATTTAATAAATTATAAATTTATTACAATTTCCAAAATTGCCCTCGCCCTTCTAATATCCATCCGCTATACATTATTCATACAACACATTCATGTAATCATACAAAACATGTTATTCAATCAATCTAATCCAATTAATTAATCTTTGAATTAATGATCATCCAATGTTCAAACAACTATTTGATTTGCTCGAGTCAAACTCGTTTAAGAATAAATACTCAAAGTAAGTATTCTTGAATTATTTTGAACTACAATTTTAAATCCAATTTATTTGTATTCAATACTAATTCCAATTTAATTCCAAATTAAATATTTACACTTATTTATTTGCCTTAAAGACTTGGATTCCAAATCCAATCTTAATGGGTCTCAAAGGCCCAATAACATCCAATGTCCTTTTAATTAAAGTCCAATGGGCTTTTAATTGATTCTTAAGGCTTGGGCTTTGGCCATAATGGATCAAACCCAAAATGCCAAGGCCCAATAGGAATCACCCTATTGCCAACAAATCAATTTAGGCCCATTAGGCCCAATTAAATTCTTTAAAGTGCCAAGTGATGTATTTGGATTTTATGGAATTGGTTTTGGGCCCAAATGGATCCTATCCAAAAGCCCAAAACCAAACTTGGTCAAACCAAGCCCATTAAGCCCAAATACACACTTTTAGCCCAATAAACTTTAAAGGCCAATTATTACAATTTTAATATTCTAAATATTATAATTATTATAATTAAAGTGTATTAGCCATGATTAATTAATTAAAATCAATATTTCCAAAATACCAATTAACTTAATTAATCATGCTTAATCCAACAATTCATGCTCAACACAAATTGAGGCCAAAATACATCATTTCATGCTTAACACAAATTGAAGCCAAAATACATCATTTCATGCTCAACATGCTCTTTGATTTTAACATAAACATTATTGACTTTGATTCTAATCCAATCAAACCAACAATCAACATTTAAACATGCATTTAAACACATCATTTTATGTTACAAAAATCAAAAAACTGCACAGTGCACTGCTACATACATTCGGCCACACTAAGCAATTTTTAATTTTTGATTCATTCAATTTATTTCAAATGTAATCATGCATAACTCTTAAGTTATCATATTCTAAACATGCTCAAAGGATCAATTTGAAAAAATCATGTTCAAAACACAAAAGCCCCAAATTTTATGCTCAAGAACCCTAAAATTTTTCATGCTTAAAATTGGCGCTGATACCATTGTTAGTGTTCCTAGAACATGCCAAGGATCTAATAAGCATGAAAACAAGTGATTAAGATCATTATAAGTTACAGAATACTTACAAATTCAGATTTGAGCTTTTAAAAATTTGAGAAGAGAACTCCAAGTTCCAAGCAAAGTGTTGATTCCAACTCTTGAAGATGTTTCCCTATCACCTTTGTTGACTTGCTTAAGTGATAGCTTTTGATTTGAAGAACAAAATCCAAGTGAAGAAGAGAAAGAGACTCACGCCCAAGGGAGAGTGTGTGCTAGGGTTTCTTTTGTTCAACTTGTGTAAATGATGTGTAGAGATTTGCTTTTGGTAAAAACCTTTTACCCTTTTCACCAAAACTTGGTAGTTGGGTAAATGGTTTTACCAAAACCATTACAAGGTGGTTGGGTGGTTGGTGGCTTGGCAAAAATGCCAACTACCACCACCTACCACACATGTGAAGTGGGCCCCACTATTTGAATTCAAAATTCAAATATCTCTACGAACATTTGACGCAGCTCAGTTCCGTTTAATCCGATTAAACGAACTTTCGTCGCTAAATAATTAAATCTAATTTAATTAAATAACGATGCCTCGCAAATATATTACGAACGTCAATTACGAATTAATTCTAAATTAATTCATTCGTTCGTATTAAAGTCCGACTTTAATTTCGTAATGAAATCCAATTCATATTAATATATCCGATATATTAATTTTAGCCCATTCGAATAAATTAAATAGAAAAATCAAATTTAACTATTGAATTTATTTTACCGATTAATTCCAAATTAATCATGTTCTATCTCTACCAAACACATTTAATCCCAGATTAAATAAAGCCCCAATTAATCCCAGATTAATTTTCTCTCTCTAAATTTATCCCAGATTAATTCTAATTTAAGTCAACTGTCATCGGTGAATCTTTGGGAAGCGACCCAAGAGATCTCTGGATATGTTGGCAGTAAATCCGGTTATCGGACTATCCGATAAAGTAAGTACCTCGTACCACGTGCTTACCGATTTACAAGACATGGTTGGCTTCTAGCAAAGTAGCGTGCCTACCCAATTCTCCAGAAATATTCTTACTGGAATATATAATCTATGTCAGGCGTAGTATACGTCGTATTGCGTATAGCGATCCAGTATCAGATTTCACGTGCAAGGCCTGAGGCTGGAATAGTGTCTGCCCCGTACGAAGCACATATCAGATATCAAGCAACTAGTCTATTTGAATCGGATAATCATGACCTTGTCATATTATCTCAATGGTTGCAACACTATAGAGAACTAGTTCTGAATCCCTGCGTGATCATCATCTCCATATGTCTGAAGTGATACTTCCATCTTGACATCACATCCAATACACTACGATTCTCAATAAACCTAGAAGAGGCGCACACAGAACCTGTTAAAGCCCTGGACGACCAAAATGAAAGTTTACCGATTGTCGCAAGTACTAGCGATGCAAGTTTCAAGTTAAGACCAAATAAACCTACCCTGAAGCGGACTCCCATAAACACATATACATACTACCAATGGGATTCCGCGGGGTCTCTCCAGAGCGAAGCTGTTTTCCGTACCATCGGTAAAACACAACCTCCTATCGCACTTGCATAAGTATCCAATACTTAAACATATGAGAACTGTGTCGTTATGCCCTCACAACGCGCACAAGTGCAATACTAGTCTATTCCGCATTATCGATGATACTGTCTCATATCATCTCAATCTGGAACTAATCATAAGGACTTCTACCATTTCTATATCAAAGTAAATAAATTACAAAATGGTAAAAGGCAATTTCATTACTACATAGTTAATTTAGTACAAAAAACACAATGTCTTTTACAAACAGTGACGCTATGGGTCATAATTGTCTAACACCTAGCCCACTAGGAAACTAGGTTTCCCGAGTACTCAACAGAGGGTTAGAGGCTCGCCGAAAAATAGTGGGAGTCAAGTATTAAATTTGTAATTTCGTTTAGATACTTGCCAAAACGCGCTCATTTCATTCTTCGTCATTATTTAAATATTTAATTGTTGTTTTAAATTAAATAGTTGGACTGTATTCAAACTACTTCATTTATAGTTGATTATGTAATTGGATTATAGTAATCAAATATATTTGAATTTAACCAATCAAATAGTAGTTGATTATATAGTTAGACTATAGTAATCATTATATTCGATTGTACCCGAAATCGTTGATTGGATAGTTGGACTATTGGAATCAAGATAACTGAAATATTAGCGTTTAAAAACATAATCCTGGGTGAAAATGTCTTTAAGCGGCTTCAATTTTCAGATTGGGAATAGAAACTCAGGATAGTTTTGGGAACCGAGAAGTTACTTTATTTCATATAGTGACATCTCGGGCCTGAGCCCGGAGTTGAGAAAATAGTGGAGCATGAGTTTTGGAAGACTCATGGTGATGATAACCTTAGTGCTCAATCCGTTATGCTTGCCACAAAGACTCCTTAATTTCTTCGTCAGAACTAAGGATTAGATTCTTATAGTATGATATTGAAATTGAAGGATCTTCATAGATCTATACTTAGATCTTAGAAGTACTAATTGCAATAGAAAACTCTTGGAGAGTTAATGGCTATGCTCAAGGAGACAGAGCCAGAGTTTGCAAAAGGGCAAGAAGCGCAAGGCGCATCTTACTTCAACATCCCAGAAGGCCAAGGTTTGGCCGAAGGCTTATGGGGTGTGGAAAATGGCAAAGGCAAAAATTGTCACAGTCTTCTAGGAAGACAAATGACATATCCCAAGATGTCTGCCTAAATTGTGGCAAACGAGGTCACTGGAAGCGTGACTGCCGTATGGACAAGGCATACATAAAGGAAGTGAAGATGGGCAAGGCTCCGGCTTCAGGTATGTTTGTTATAAACATGTCCACTACCAGCTTTAAAATTGGATTTTAGAAACTAGATGTGGTACATAAATATATGTACTGATGTGTGGTATCTGCTGATAAGCACGAGACTAGCTTTAGATGAGATTGACCTGCGAGAGTCACTGTTTTAACCGTAGAAACCTAAGTTTAGGAACTACCCTTTGGGTATGTACCTAAATTAGGAAACTGTTAAAATATACCTAGTTTGACTAGAAACATTATCTCTATATTTAAGTTTAACCCGTTGTGGGAATACCTTTATATTCTAGAACACTAAGTGTTTTATTTTATAAAGATGATATTAAGATAAGCACATTAGATGTGAATAATAGTATTTATATTTAGAATATAAATGAATCTCAAACGTATAGCATGACAAACAAATAACTCGAACTGAATTAATCAGTTGAGACTTATTTATGGCATAGTTGTCTGGGACACATTAATAAGACTCGTATATCCACACTTTCGAAGAGTGGGTACTAGGATGGATTTGATTCTAATCAAATGATGTCTACGAATCTAGTTTATTAGGCAAAGTGCCTAAAACACCTTTTACTTGGTAAAAGTGCAAGTGCCACCGATCTGTTAGACCTCGTTCATAGTGACGTAAGTGGGCCCATGTCTAGCTAGGCTAAAGGTGGATATGAATACTTTGTAACATTTACGGATGTGGCATCGCGTTACGGTTATGTGTATCTTATGAAACACAAGTCAGAAACTTTTGAGTAATTCAAAGAGTTTCGACACGAAGTATAAAACAGATCGGCAAAAGTATTAAGACATTACGGTTGGACTGTAGTGGAAAATACTTGAACAATAAGTTTCTCAATTACTTGAAAGAGTATAGTATTCTTTCAAAGTGGACTCCTCCCCAAACACCTCAACCTGACGGTGTGTCTGAATAATGAAATTGAACTTTGTTGGACATGGTAAGGTTAATGATGAGTCGCTCTGAGCTACCATTTTCCTTCTAGGGATACGCATTAAACAGTACAATACTTATTTTGAATAAGGTTCCATAAAAATCTGTTAGACAGACTTCATATTAGATATGAACAGGAAAGAAACCGAGTTTTCTCATTCCTGAAGATTTGGGAATGCTAGGCATATGTTTGGTTGATACCAAACTAAAACCCAAATCGGATAAGTGCCTATTTGTGGGTTATCCTAGGGAAACCAAAGTATAGTACTTATACAACTCACAAGAGAACAATGTAATTGTTGCTCTCCATGCGGTATTCCTAAGAGGAATACCTATATGCAGTGGTAAGTGGGAAGAAAGTAAAACTCGATGAAAATCGGAGTAATACTGTTCTAGGCACCGAATCCTTAATGGAACACAAACAGTTCATCAGGGATGAATTGTACCACAATCTTCGAATACACAAGAACTGCGTAAGTCGGAGAGAGTCAGAAAATAACCTGGGAGGTATGGGTTTCTGATCTCACCTGATGAAGATGTCAATCTTATTGAGAAAAATGAACCGGCTATGTATGATGAAGTGATACAAGGTATCGATTCATTTCATGGCAAAATGTCATGAAGTCCGAAATGTATTCCATGTATATCAACCAAGTTTGGACGCTGGTTGTTGTACCAGAAGGCATTGTGCCTAATGGTACTATATGTGTCTTCTAGGAAGACAAACATGGATGGAAACATACAAACGTACAAAGCTAGGCTTGTATCGAAAAGGCATCGTTATCAACATTGTGTCGATTATGACGAAACCTTTTACTCGTTGCCATGATTAAATCCATTTGGATAATGCTTGCTAATGCTGCATGTTTCATTTATGAAATATGGCAGCGGAACGTCAAAATCGCTTTCCTTAAAAGGAAACCTTTTGGAGGATGTTTACAACATCCTAACGGTTTTGTCGTACCAAAGCATGCAAACAAGGTTTGCAAGTTAATTCGATCCATTTATGGATTGAAGCAAGCATTGCGTTCTCGGAACCAACATTTTGATGTAATCATTATTCTTGTGTATATAAGGAGGTTAATGGGAGCGAACTAACAATGATTATCCTATATATTGATGACATATCATTTCTTGGAAATGACATTCCCATAATACAATCGGTGAAAGCTTGGCTTTCATGAAAATTCTTCGTAGACAACTTGGGAGAAATAACCTTTATTATAGGAATAAGGATCTACTGTGATAGATCTAAAAGTTGTTGGCACTCTCCAAGAACTCGTACATTTTGAAATGTACGTGACCTGGTGCCTCATATGCTTTGAGCATATGGAGTCACAATCAGGCCAATCCAAGTGATAGTCATTGGATTGATGTTAAGAACATCCTTAAGTATCTTAGATGATCTAAGGATGCTTTCTTAAGCTATGGAGAAGAAGAACTTGAAGTGACTGGGTTCACCGTTGCAAGTTTCCAAACCGACAAAAACAACAGCAAGTCGTAATAAGGGTACTATATAGTTTGAAAAACGGAACAGTGAGCTGGAAATCTTCCAAGCAATATACTGTTGCCGAATAAACAACAAAAGAGGAATATTGTTGTAGCTGAGGCAGTAATAAAAGCAATTTTGGATCTGTAAGATTCCTAATTAGATTAGGAGTAGTTCTGTTAGCAGTTGAGCTAAGCTACAACATAGGCTAAAGAATTAATGGACTCATCAACGATCCAAGTATATACTTCAACTATTTCATCTGATTCGTCGGATCATACATCATGGCGGTGTGATGATCGAATAAATCGCATCAGATGATAACCTTGCAAATCTGTTGACGAAAACTATTTCTCAGTAGAAGTTTGAGCGACCCGTACATAGTTCAGGTGTATGACACTTGAGTGATTGGCTATAGGCCAAGTGGGAGATTGTTGGGCAATTATGACCCATAGCATCACTATTTGTACAGACCATGGTGTTGTTGTACAAATTAACTATGTGACAAAGGAAATTTCTCTTTTATCATTTGTAATTGGATTACCGGGATATATAAATGATAAAAGTCCATATGATTAGTTCCAGATTAATAAGATATGAGACAATATTAATCCACTAAGGTTTAATCATTAAAATATCCCTAGTCGTAGTATTATCGAGATTGGACATCGATAATGTGGAATAGACTAGTATTGCACTTGTGCGTGTTATGGGAGCATAACGACATAATTCTCATATATTTGGGTATTGGATACTCATGCAAGTGTAATAGGAGGTTGTGTTTACCGATGGTACGGAAACAGCTTCGCACTGGATAGACCCCTCAGAATTCCATTGGTAGTATGACTATGTGTCTATGGAAGTCTGTATCTGGGTAGGTGTATTTGGTCTTAACCTGAGACTTGCATCGCTAATACTTGCGACAATCAATATACTTTGGTTTTGGTCGTCCGGGGCTTTTACAGGTTCCGTGTACGCCTCTTCTGGTTATATTAAGAATCGTAGTGTATTGAGGTGTGATGTCAAGATGGAAGTATCACTTCAGTCATATGGAGATGATGATCACGTAGGATAAGGAACTGGTACTCTTGTATGCTGCAGCTATCGGGATAATATGACTAGGTCATATTTATCCGATTATAGAGACTAGTTACCAGAGATTCGATATGTGCTTCGTACGGGGCAGACACAATTCCAGCCCCAGGCCTAACATGTGACATTCGATACTGGATCGTAATACGCAATACTACAAATATTACGCCTGACAAAGATTACATATTCGTTATCAAAATATTTCTGGAGAAATGGGTAGGCACGGTGCTTTGCTAGAAGCCAACCATGTCTTGTAAATCGGTAAGGACGTGGTACTGGGTACGCACATATTCGGATAGTTCGATAACCGTATTTACTGCCAACATATCCAGGGATCTCTTGGGTCGCTTCCCAAAGATTCACCATTGAGATTTGACTCGAACAGAAAAATTAATCTGGGATTAATTATGAAAGAGAAAATTAATCTGGGATTAATTATGGCAATAAATTAATCTGGGATTAATTAAATGAGAAATAATTAATCTGGGATTAATTACGTCGAGAATTTATCTGGGAATAAATTCATCGAGAAGAGAGAACGCGATTAATTTAGAATTAATCGGTAAAGTAAATTTAACAGTTAAATTAGATTTTACTGTTTAATTTATTTAATTGGGCTAAAATAATATATTAGATATGTTAATTGAAATTAGATTTCAATGTGGAATTAAAATTGGATTTTAATTCAAGCGAACGAATTAATTTAGAATTAATTCGCGACCAACTTCCGTAATAATTTTACTAGGCATTATTATTTAATTAAATTGAATTTAATTGCGTAGCGACGGAAAATTCATTTATTCGGAATAAATGAAACCAAGCCCGAAGTGTGTTGAGCGAACCACTTGATTTTTGAATTTAAAGTGGGTCCCACCAACTTACATCAACTTGTCACTATTTGTGATGAAAGTTGTTGGGAGCTCTTATGGAAACTTGTCCAACACACTTTGTATTTTCTTTTTTTGGAAAAAGTATATACACCTTTTGTTTTTTTGACTTTTGGTAATTGTTTTTAGAAAACAAATACAAAAACACAAAAACTTCTTCTCACTCTCCCAACCCTCTCATGGCCGAAACTTCTTGCTTCCTTGGAGGAAATTTTTTCTTTCAATTTGTTCAAGCTAGCACTTAAAGGAGTGAATCAAGGTGATAGGGAAACTCACCCAAGGGTTTAGAACTTCATTCAAAGCTTGGAGCTTCCATGGAAATGCATAAAAAGTCTTGAAACCCATCCGATCAAAGTAAGTTTTTTCCGCAACTCTCTTTGATTATTCGCACTTTAATCACGCTTAGTGATCTTGTGGCATGTCTTGGAGACTAACAATCATGGCCTATTAGCAGAAGTTCAAGACAAGTTGTGAGGACAGATAGTAAGGTTCTGAAAATATTCACTTAAGAGAGTAAAATAGAAAGAGAAAGATAAAAGAAAAGTACGATGTACAGATGCTCAGAGTATCCAGAAGTAACTAGTGGTAGAGATGCAGAAAAAGATAGATAACGAAGTACTAGAACCTGCAGTAGTAAAGGGAATAGAAAAGCCTGAGCAATAGAAAAATTTCAAGTAGACCGAAGTATGGTTCTTTCCCTTCATGTAAGACTTATCCATTCCTAATAAGTCTCATTCCCTCATCAAAAAATTCCTTATAGTAGACACAATAGCCTTGAGTACCTCATATAAATATCAAGTTCTCAGAGTAATGAAGAATAGTTAGGAAGATAAAAGAAGCAAGAAACCAAGATTAGATTGGGAGTTTCAATATACAAGAGATTCCAAAAGGGATGAAGAAATTTTAGATCCTCAAACCCAGGTTCGTAAGCAAGTGAATGAAGGTCGTAAGCTGAGAGGATTAGTTATCATACCCCAAGCAATCCAACATAAATACGACCCTAAACTACCCAGATTCTCACCCCTCAGTAATATCAGTTAAATAAGCCGTCTTGAATGAGTCTATCTCATACCTATCTTATATGAGTAATAGACTTTACCAAGATATAGAATACTAGAACAAGAAACATCGAAATCTGTAAAGACGTAAAATGCTTGTTGTTGTGATATTTTTATATCGTACCGCAAGTGTACGGTGTCAAGTTTTAGTATAAATCAGTGAAAGAGTGTCGAACCCACAGGGATTGCGTTAACTCGCACTAAGTACTACAATTGATAATCCTAACTTTATTTAGAAAATAAATGATAATGATTTTAATAATTAAATAAAATATACAAATATTTAGATAGGAGGAACTAATACGATAGAGATTCTGGATCCCGATTTCACCTAGCTGTCTCCTATGTATTTGTCATGCCAAATAATCTTTGTTCAGTTATATTATTTATAAGTCAAGATCCTAAAATATTCACTCCCTCTCTCGAGTGCCGAGTGAAAATATTATCAACTATAGACTTCGATATCTCTATAAAAATCCAATAGTTAATAACTCATTACGATTTGTGATTCTATGTTAACGAGTTCAAAGGACTACAGATTCTCTCGAACTCTATAAAATCCTAGGTTATATTCTCTAGATCTATTCAAAATCCCCTCTCTCGAGTGATAGATTCTAAACATTCATCATCTTCAATTGTGGCCAGCAATCAAGAAGCATTAAACTCAAAAGAATATAAATAATTAATAAAACTTCATTACAAAACTGATAAACAAAATACAAGGTTCAAGCATCAATTACAATCGTTCTCCAAAATTAAGGAGTAAATTCATGACAAAAGATAAAACAATAAATAATCAAGCCACGAATTTAATGGAAATCATTAGAGTTTTAAGAAAGAAATAAGAAGATAAAACCCGAATTGAATCTCTTCCTCTCCGGATGTCACCACCTTAATCTCCTCTTATCGCTCTTCAATCCTCTCCTTGGATCTCTAAAAATATGTGTTTCTGTGTTTTATGCTCTGTATTAGCCTCTCCTTGAGTGTTGGATGTAATGTTATATTTATAGTTGAGGCCGGGAGTCTTTGGGTAGCATTAGGATTATTAAAAACCCTAAAAATTGAATCTTGGAACGCGTAGGTTTTCTTGCGGATCGCAAGTGGGCGCCGGGGCACTGAATCATCGGGAAAATGTATTGAACTTGGTAGCTTGTGGGCGCCACAACGCCATTAATATTTCTTTCAATTTAACATTGGCGCCATGGCGCCAATGCTTATACATGTAAGTGGCGCCATGGCGCCTTTGTTAAATTCAATGGTTTCAATGGCGCCTTGGCGCTATTGTGTCTGGAATATGTGTGAGCAATGGGCGCCAAGGCGCCTTTTGATTCGTCAAAGTTCCTATGCTCGTCTTGTGTTCCCGAAATTTCCCAAAACACGTGCAATTATTCCCCGATCCATATATTAATGCTCCTACAAATAAAACATAAATTAAATTATAAATGATATTAAATATCTCGAATTATAACAAAATAATAAGCTAAAGATATTGGAATAAGTGGGTATAAACCACACTTATCAAACACCCCCAAACTTAAGGTTTTGCTAGACCCGAGCAAAAGATAAATAAACACTAAATTCAAATTAACAAATAAAAATTACTAAATTAACTAAGCCACTTTCGTAGGGATCACGATTGCATTTAGCATATGCAACAAGCCTTTAAACCCCTAGGCGGCCCTAGTGGACGAGTTATAGTCTCGTGAGGGCTTACAGCGACGACGCCCACAAACGTCATTCACACACAATCATGTAAAAATATAAAACAAATAAAAACATAGTCCCGATAGTTACACATAAAATATCCTCAAAGAAAGCTTATAAATGAAATCAAAGAATCTTCAAAGTACGCAATTGCAACTTGAATCCAAATTCTTGATTAAATTATCTAAATTAGACTCACGGTGTGTGTGTGTAAAGGTTCATTCACAGCTTTGATCTTAAGTAAGCTAACTCAATGATTTCGTTTAAAAATTAGAATCGATGGGTCAAACTAACCTAGATATCTCAATTATGCTCTGTAATTGCTTTATTTTGTGTTCGGTATGGTATGGTATGGTTTTTCTTTTCTTTTCTTGTCTCTTTTTCTTTTCTCAATTTTTGCACTTATTTTTTTTTTTCAACTCACCTACCCTTTAAGGTAGCATTTCTCCTCATGGTGGTCCTAATACTCGCCCATGGGTAGCTTCACGCTTATCGGTTATAGGTGGTTTATTTTCTTTCTTTAGAGACATTTTTCTTTTTCTTTTTTTTAGCTATACCATACTTCATAACACTAGCAAATCAAGATAGATATCTAAGCAAACGGTCATTCATCGACATGCAATTTCTTCAACTAGTCACGTTATCAACTACTTAAGTTTTACTGCTAAAAACCTATTTTTAAGTGCTTACGAGTCTAACATAGATCAATTATTCAAGGCATCAGATAAAAGTAAATTAGACACTTATCGTTTCTAAAATTTCACCCATAAACAAACAATATTATCACAAGATTTATGCTTTACTATCAAAGACTAAAACAATTTTTTTTTCAATAAATTTAAACAACTAAATAACAAGTAAGCAACATGCACACACACCCCCAAACTTAAAATTTACATTGTCCTCAATGTAAGATAAATATAAAATTAAGAACAAGAGTGAGGAACAACACTACCGTGCATTGAGTTGATCAGACTCTTGCTGGTTAGAATTTGGTTGCGCGGGCTTTGTGTGTCTCGTGCTACCTGTATAAATAACATGCAAATTAATAATTAGCACACAATAAAATAAAAATTAAAAATAAAGGAAATGATTGTAAAATAAATGCAAGGGTTGCCTCCCCGCTAGCGCTAAGTTTAACGTCTTCAGCCAGACGCAACCACCCAAATGGTTATGGTGGCTTAAAAGTAGTGAACCGGGTAATCTCATCTGTTTTCTTCTTTGGTATCCACCGGTTCTTATGACATGAAAGAGATAGCTTGGCAGGCTGTGGTGATTTATCTATAGATGGTCCCCCAGGATATGTAGATTTCCCTTCAATTGGAAAATCTGGACTGCACATTCGGCAAAATTGGCTCGGTTTTCTTTTTATCTTCCAGGAATTATCTCTAAGTGAGAACTGGCCTTTCTTTTCCTCTTTTTACGGCCCTTTGGGAGTGGTTTCGAGTTTAGCTGCAGAGAATTTTCCTTTATGCATGGCTGCATTATGCTCATAGGCTGTTGAAATACTGATTCACCCTGTCTGGTTTCAACTCCCTTTTCTACTGTATCTATCATGTGACAGTCTGCATCACCTTGAGAACTCGACATGGCTCTGAAAACACTGAAGGTGATTTCTTCATATTGACCTCTCATTATCAATTCACCTTTGTTCTCTTCTTCTATTACTGTTTCCTCATGAAATACCATTTCATTTTCTTTACTGCCTAAGTCCTGAGAGGTGTCTTTAAACTCTTTTCCGCTCCTACAGGTTCTAATTTGACATTGCTCATTGGGGTTGACTTCAGTATCACTCGGAAAATCCCATGTCTGTTGATTGGCCATGGAAGAAGCAAGCAACCCAATTTGTGCTTCTAAAGATTTCATATTTGCCTCTATATTGCCCATTCGTGTTTCGATATTATCCAGCATTGACTCATTCTTCTCAAACCTCTCTGAAGCTGTAGCTACAAACGTGATCATGAGGTCTTCTAAGGAAGGTTTCTGCTCAACTTTTGGATAATTAAAGCCATGAGGTGGTTGCAAAATGTTCTCCATATCAGCATATGAAAAATTCGGATGATAATATTAAGCATATGACTGCCTCTACAGTTGTTGAAGTTCCAATTGTTCACATACTGTACTTGTTCAAATCCTGCTCCTCTGTTGGATGAGAGCATTCCATTAGCAGAAGCATTTAATAGACGGTTGGCCCATTTGATTTGTCAATAGTGCTAGATGATTCGTGAGGGACGATACTTGAGCTATCAGTGCACCAATAGGATCTGCCATTGCTTCTTTTCAAACTCACCTCGTACAAAAAATAATAAAAAACAAAGCAAAATAAAAATAAAATAAAATAAAAAATAAGAAATAAAAACAAAAATAAAACTTAAGACAACAATAAACGAAATAAAAAAAATAAAAATAAAAATAAAAATAAAAATAAAAATAAAATTCTAAATTAAAGCTAAAATTACTTAGTAGTAGTATTAATGTGAATTAAACAAAGATTCCCCGGCAACGGCGCCAAAAACTTGTTGTGATATTTTTATATCGTACCACAAGTGTACGGTGTCAAGTTTTAGTATAAATCAGTGAAAGAGTGTCGAACCCACAGGGATTGCGTTAACTCGCACTAAGTACTACAATTGATAATCCTAACTTTATTTAGAAAATAAATGATAAAGATTTTAATAATTAAATAAAATATACAAATATTTAGATAGGAGGAACTAATACTATAGAGATTCTGGATCCCGATTTCACCTAGCTGTCTCCTATGTATTTGTCATGCCAAATAATCTTTGTTCAGTTATATTATTTATAAGTCAAGATCCTAAAATATTCACTCCCTCTCTCGAGTGCCGAGTGAAAATATTATCAACTATAGACTTCGATATCTCTATAAAAATCTAATAGTTAATAACTCATTACGATTTGTGATTCTATGTTAACGACTTCAAAGGACTACAGATTCTCTCGAACTCTATAAAATCCTAGGTTATATTCTCTAGATCTATTCAAAATCCCCTCTCTCGAGTGATAGATTCTAAACATTCATCATCTTCAATTGTGGCCAGCAATCAAGAAGCATTAAACTCAAAAGAATATAAATAATTAATAAAACTTCATTACAAAACTGATAAACAAAATACAAGGTTCAAGCATCAATTACAATCGTTCTCCAAAATAAGGAGTAAATTCATGACAAAAGATAAAACAATAAATAATCAAGCCACGAATTTAATGGAAATCATTAGAGTTTTAAGAAAGAAATAAGAAGATAAAACCCGAATTGAATCTCTTCCTCTCCGGATGTCACCACCTTAATCTCCTCTTGTCGCTCTTCAATCCTCTCCTTGGATCTCTAAAAATATGTGTTTCTGTGTTTTATGCTCTGTATTAGCCTCTCCTTGAGTGTTGGATGTAATGTTATATTTATAGTTGAGGCCGGGAGTCTTGGGTAGCATTAGGATTATTAAAAACCCTAAAAATTGAATCTTGGAACGCGTAGGTTTTCTTCCGGATCGCAAGTGGGCGCCGGGGCGCTGAATCATCGGGAAAATGTATTGAACTTGGTAGCTTGTGGGCGCCACAGCGCCATTAATATTTCTTTCAATTTAACATTGGCGCCATGGCGCCAATGCTTATACATGTAAGTGGCGCCATGGCGCCTTTGTTAAATTCAATGGTTTCAATGGCGCCTTGGCGCTATTGTGTCTGGAATATGTGTGAGCAATGGGCGCCAAGGCGCCTTTTGATTCGTCAAAGTTCCTATGCTCGTCTTGTGTTCCCGAAATTTCCCAAAACACGTTGCAATTATTCCCCGATCCATATATTAATGCTCCTACAAATAAAACATAAATTAAATTATAAATGATATTAAATATCTCGAATTATAACAAAATAATAAGCTAAAGATATTGGAATAAGTGGGTATAAACCACACTTATCACTTGTCCCAGCTTGTGCCATCATAGAAAGAAATAACCGTACGGAAGCCCAGTTCACATGATATTTATTCTATGATAGAAGTAGTGAGTTTGGAAGAATGGGTTACCTAGAAAAATAAAAAGGAATCTTCTAAGGTCAGACAAATAAGAACCCAACCCAAGCCAAGATGAGCAAGTTCACAGTACAAGTAAGAATCCATAGATCCGGCCAATACAAGTAGGAACCAACATAAGTTTAAAAAGAGTAGACCCATGAGAATTGAATACTCTATGAAGTTAGCAAAAGTAATAGTACGGTCGATAGGACAGAGTACTATAGCCGTAATCTATAGCAAGAGTAGAGATCTAGAGATTAGCTCATAAGATGAGCCACTACTAATCTCGGTATCACATCTTAGATCCAAGAGATAGGATATGGAGACAATACAAAAGGATACGGTTAGCAATAAAGAAGTTCAGTGTATATAGTAACAATAGATAATGTAGCTTAAAGACAGTAAATACATGAAGACCTCAGGTTGATTGATAAATATTAAGGAACCTTAAGATAGGGAATAGTCAATGTGGTTTCCAATGGAATGAATAGTAATTCTCCCTTCCAATAGCCCAACTCTAGTAAGCATATAGACATCTAACCAGACATCACTGAGCTTAAGGAAATAACAGAAATGCGAATTCACAAGACCTCTATGGAATGCATATACTCACCTCTCCATTTAGAGCCTAGTAAGAAAAAGAACCAATAAAGAAGAGTATTTGACAAAATAGATGGATCACAAGATGGTTAGATGGCCAAACCAATAAGTTCAACGAAACATAGATAATAAGCATGAGATATAATAGTTTGAAGTCACAGTAAGTTAAGACAAATTTAGAAGTCATCGTGGAACTAGAAGCCCTTAAGGGAGTAAAGGCTCAAAAGAGTGAAGGGACCAGAGAGAGCGACTCTAAGAAATATAGTATTTAACTCATAAATAGTCTTATTATATTGAGTTGGAAGAACCTGATGGAGAGTAGCACCTGAACCAAAAGTTAGCGAAAAAGAAATAGACAATTAAGTAGTAAATTAAGAGAATAAATATCAAGGTCAGGTTGAGCAGGTGGACCTGGAACTATATTAAATATGATCATTTTTACCAGAGAAATGGATTGGCCTTGTGTATATTTGTTCCAGATATAAAACATAATCACCTCTGAAAAATATGAAGGCTTTAGATAAGAAGGAATCGAAAAAACACTCAGTAAGGTCATTAAAGGAGTTATATTATAAAAAGGAAGTGAGCGAGGTATACATAAAGTCAAAGGAACCGAATGTCATCGACTATAGTATAAAGTACAATAGTGATACATTAAATGTGGAGAGTAATAAAACCCCCATGTGATATTCAAGAATTATTATGATCGTGGCAATAGATATAAGAAGTGAGGATAAACAATTCAATTGGAACAGTCGTGGATATGACCATATTAGCACGAATATATCAAATTCATTTAGGACCTTACAAGTTAAGTATGCAATTATGAGATATGTAATCTTTTAGGAAATCTAAAGAAGTATTAAACCCATAAGGAAAAGGAAGAGATCAAGTAAGATACAGTCATAAAGTATCAGATAGAAATGAGTAATTCACACAAGCACCAGTTCGAATGGAACCTAAGTTCAGATCATGAGAACTAGAGTATTTCTAGTACACCATTCGGGAACATTATATAGTATGAAACAAGAGATAAATAGAATTTTATGAAGGATAACTTTCATTGAGAGTGACACCTCTATGAGAAGGCTAAATGTATGACACGAACTCTCGAGATTAAGTGTTCATATATAATTATCAAATAGAGTATATCAAGATAAGGGATTTGAGGACGAATACTATTTCAGGGGGGAAAATTTATAACATCTGGTGATCTCGACTACTGATACATTATGGGATGCATGATACATGAAATAAATTATGTTCGAACACATATACACTCATGAAATGACTATGGGGACAATCAGAAAATTCTTCACAATTCCGATGCGAAATTGTATTATGTTCCACGCCGAACAGCCCCTGGTATTTGGGACTTAAATTCTTCATACGATCTCCATTTTTATGAATTTTATACTGTCAGAAAGTTAAGAAAAATATCAACAACTTTTATATTAAATATATTTCCAAATTCGGAGAAGAAATAGGTCGAATTTGGTCATTTTCCCAAACCCTCTGTATAGTGGCGAAAATGAGAAGTAAGAAAGGAATTACTTTTCAACCCAAGCCCATTACTTTTCTCCTTTTGGCCCAATAACTGTAAATATCTTCCAAGCCCCTAGACTTCTGCAGAAAGGTCCAAATTAATCAAGAAGAGCAATGAAGGTTATTAATCCCTAGTATAAATAGATGAACTATTCATTCATCTCAAATGTTTTGAGAGAAGAGATGGAAACGTGAGAAAAGGGAGAGAAAAAATGAGGGAAGAAAGAAAAAGGAGAATGTCATTTCTTAACCAAATTGAAGAAGAGTCAATACAAGCTAATCCACAAAAGCAAAGAAAAGGAATGATAAGCTTGGAAGACTTATTAGGTGTAAGAAATCAAAGGAATTAATATAACAGAATCTTGACCAAAAACTTGAGTTATGGATTTTTAAAGAAATAATGTTATATTAGTGTTTTTAACATGTTAGTCATTGCATTGAGGTGGATAACAAACTAAGAAATTGATTCTAGTAAAGGATGCTCAAGAATTAGAAAATTCTAGATAATGAGTTTAAGTTAAGATTTATGAGATTAAATGGTTGTTGTGATAATGGTATTGTTGGATATAAAGTGTGACTGTTGAAGTTTAAAGAGTTGTTTGTGTAAAGGTTGTAGTGTAGGAGTGTGGGAAATGTATTTGAGTAAATTAGACATGGAAGAGTTAGTGTTGGGCCTGAAAACAGACGAGCGTCGTCATGCCAACAAGCCAATGTCGTGAAGCATAAAATGATGATAATCTAATCGTGTGAGCATCGCGATGCCCAACTCACAGTGTCGCGACATGAAACAGAGGAAGCTCTCTATCTCAGCCTGCTTGAGTGAGCATCGCGATGCGATACATGGGATGCTTTCTGCCTCAACCCTACCCATGTGAGCGTCACGACGCGTAATGTCTGGCATCGTGACGCATGGTCATTTCCCAGGAATAATTTTTAGCCATTTCAGTTTTAACCTAGGATATTAGAGGCTACCTGAAAAGTTTCGTATCATCTTATATACATGCTTTATGACATGTCGCAAGCATAGTACATCCTGTAGTGGTTATAGATTAATTGGATTTAGAAGCTTAATATAAGTTTCGAAACATGTTCTATAACTCATTTTCTAATCTAGTGTATCGATTCTAGATTATCGACAAGAATCCCCAAGTGCTTCAATGAGATGGAACAAAGCCAGCCATATTTCAACTTTTGAGTGGACCCTCTTCTCAATATGGTTTTATTTAAATATTTTTGATGTAAGACTTACATTTAAAAACACATGGGGCGTTATCCAAAGTTTGATTTCGGTTATTTTACTATTGATAATGTTTTAGAAAGATTGTTTTCAAAAAGCTTGAGTTATATGATTTCGAGGCATAAGGACAAAAACCCACCTCTGTATGTAACTGGACTCAGATATGGAATTGACGGATTTAGATATCGTGTGCACATGCAGTTCAGGACTAGGGTGTTAGGGTTGGTGCTTAGAGCGCCAATCTGGATCGTATTTATGTCCGATTCATGAATACATATAATTTCTTTTTCCATAATACTACTTATTTATGGTCGCACTTCTTGTATTTTATTATATATATTCGATCCAATTTAATTAGATTGAAACTAAATCTGGTTTAGTGATATATATATATATATTAGACAAAGTCCCGATAATATATAATGTAGTGCGCAGTTACAAAGTAGTTTGTAATTGATATTGGAAAGTATTACTACTAGAAGTATATTCTCAAATAAAGTTCCTGGTCAAGATTTACTAACACGGGTCGGTTAGTAAAATCCGCTGAGACCAGTAAATGTCGTATATCGGGACTTGGTCCGATGGTTTATTTGATAAACACCGATGGTTTATTTACTAACACCGAATGACCAGTACATGTCGTATCTCGGGAGACTCGTATAGATGTGTAGGTGTTTATTTGATAAACATCGAACGACTCACCAAAGATTTCCTAATAGATAGTACACCAACGTCAATAGGAATCTTCTCGTGTCGAGTAGTATAGTGGTCCTTCGACTTGCGGTATCACTGTGGATATATGAGTCATCCTCCACACTTTGATGACAATCATGTCACCGATCTATTTAGATCAGACATCCGCCTGCTCGTTGGGTGTGGAGTGATGTTCATGATATCCAGTGAGTATCAGATAGAATCTGATAGTTCTGTGTACAGGGCATAGGTATCTTGTACGTGTTTACGATCTAGTAAATCCATGGACGTGGTATACTTTAGAAGCGAGTTCTGAGTGTTATTTAAAGATCATAAATTTGAAAGTCGACTATATTATACCTTAGGGATTTGACGTTCCTATCTATATCCTTGGTATAATATTGATAGCCTATGACGGAGGGATTATACTTATGCAATGACCTTGACTTGCATAGTTTAGCGAGATTATCCGTGATCGTCATAATTTACGAGTGGGTGAATTATGGACACGAAATTTGATTCTGTGATGGATAAACCTAAACTTAGAGAGTCCCACATTATGAAGTGTACTTGTTGAGCACTTGGGTAACGCGTTATAGATAATACAAATTATTCATAATACTTCATTCAGATTAAATGAGTTAATTCGAATCGTTTAAATGGTCAAATGAAAATACATATATTAAGGGATTTTGGTCAATTAATAATTAATATGTATTTGTATTTGATACAAAATTTGATTTGATACATATTAATTAATTATCAAATGAGATTTTGACACATGTCATTAATATATGTATTTTGTTATTTAATATAAATAAAAATACATATATATAGATATCTATATTAATTAATTATTTAGTTATTTAATTGTTAAATAATTAAAAATAAAATATCTAATGTCATCATTTACTTGAAAAATGGCTAAGTCTAATTTGGTACACTTGGCCTTATTAAAGTAAATGATTGTCAAATTGAATTCGGACTCTTTAATTTGATTAAATTTTAAAAATGACAAAAATGCCCTCCCCCCTCAATTTCGCCGAAGACATATAAAAAAGGGGAAAATTGTTTTCTCTTTCATAAGTTGTCTTGGCCAAAGTTTCCACCATTTTAGAAAGCTCCCAAAATATTTCCTTGAAGAATCTTGAAAGAAAGTGATGAAATCAAGAAGAAAGCTTAAGGAAGTTAGGAGATTTTGAGGTAATCTTCAATATTCTTAAGCTTAGAAAGTTTGTTTCTTGTTCTTGAGTATCTATAATAGTTCTAGGGTTTCTTTCTTTCTTGGATTTTGGGGCTTTTGATTTGGAGGATGGATTTGGAGGCTAGATGCATGTGTGAAGTTAGATTGAATAATATTAGTGTAATATTAGTTCAATTTTATCATTTGATGACTTGTTGCCATTCTAGAGTGTTATGAATTGTAACTCTTAGAATTTTTCTTCAGATCTTCATTGGTATTGCTTTGTTTGGTGTAAATATTAATATGATTAATGTTGAGAAAAATGGATTTAAAACATGAAAAATGATATTTTTAGCACCCATAACCATTAGTGAATTCCCACAGCAATCCCAATCACTTGCTGAGACAAGCTCTCCTCCCTCTTGTCCCTCACGGAAAACGCCCCTTAGCGAGCCTGGACCTGCCCACACTAGGGCCTCTCCAATATGATAGTGGCTTGCCCACCTCACCGCGGGTAGCCAGATCTGGAAATTCTAAAATTTTGGTGATGAAAAATATATTATTTAAATGTATTGGATGTGTATTTTGCATTACAATAATTTCCGGAAATTATTTCGGATTGAAAATATGCGAAAACGGTGAACAACGGTGTTACCGGGTGAGTTTTGGGCTTACTAGGTGACAACTGTCCAAACAGTGAATTGGTCACTATTCAGTCAGCCCATGAACTGCCCAAGTACTATTGGGCTTGACCTGGACAACCTTGATGTGTATTGGTTGGTCAGTTTAGACAACAACATGTTTTATGCCATTTTGCGGAAAAATATTTTCATAAAAGTTTCGTGGTGTTTCTAAATTATTTTTGTCGTTATTTGATATCGAATAAATATGCTTAGGTGAAATATGAATAAATTATAGATATATGAAATCAAATAATTTATTTGGTAACTTTAAAAGTTTTAAAGTTACTATTTCACCCGAATCGCGCTCTTCCGCTGCGCCTTAAGAAAACCCCAAAAAAATTAGTATCAGAGCCAGTCTGGTCCTCCATCCATTATATTTGTCATGCTTGATATATGATATATAATCCAATTTTGATATTTGCACATGCTTGTGTTGGACATTATGACCCATAGCGTCACTATTTGCACAGATCATTGTGTTGTTGTAGCAAATTAACTATGTGACAAAGAAATTGCACTCTCATCATTTGTGATTAGATCACCATAGATATATAAATTAAGAGAGGTCCCTATGATTAGTACCTGGACTGAGAATGATATGAGACAGTATCAGTCCCCGAAGGTTTAATCATTAAATATCCCTAGCCGTAGTATTATCGAGACTGGACATCGATAATGCGGAATAGGCTAGTATTGCACTTGTGCGCGTTTGTGAGGGCACAACGACATAGTTCTCATATATATAAGTATTGGATACTTATGCAAGTGCGATAGGAGGTCGTGTTTCACCGACGGTACGGGAAACAGCTTCGCTCTGGATAGACCCCTCGGAATCCCATTGGTATTATGACTATGTGTCTATGGGAGGCCGAAATCAAGGTAGGTGTGTATGGTCTTAACCTGAGACTTACATCGCTAATACTTACGACAATCGATAGACTTTGGTTTTGGTGGTAGGGGACTTTAAACAGGTTCTGAGTACACCACTTCTGGGTTTATCAGAGAGTCGTAGAGTATTGGGTGTGATGTCAAGACGGAAGTATCACTTCAGTCATATTGGAGATGATGTCACGCAGGATACGGTATTAGTGCTCTTAAGTGCTGCGCGGCCATCGGGATATTATGACAAGGTCATGTATATCCGATTATAGAGACTAGTTACCAGACATCCGACATGTGCTTCGTACGGGGCAGACACTTATCCAGCCCCAGGCCTAGCACGTGACTATCCGATACTGGGCCGATATGTACAATACAATTGTATACTACGCTTGATACAGATCTTAATATTCTTATGAGAATATGTCCGGAGAATTGGAAGACTTGGTGCTTTGCTAGGAGTCGACCTTGTCTCGTAAATCGGTAGAACGTAGTACTTGGTACGTACGTGATTCGGATAACCCGACGACCGTATTTACTGCCAACATATCCGGGGATCTCATGGGTCGCTTCCCAAAGATTCACCGATGACGTATGACTCGCACTTATATTAATCTGGGATTAATATGATGAGAGAGAGAATTAATCTGGGATTAATTTTGGAGACACTTTATCTAGGATAAAATATCAATTGAAGAGAGAGAAACATTGATTGGAATTAATCGAGGAATTAATATATTTGATATATTAAACGAAATTAGATTTCGACGCGGAATTAAAATTAGATTTTAATTCGGGCGAGCGAATTAATTTAGAATTAATTCGTTAGCGACGTGAATAATAATTCCGCTAGGCGTAATTATTTAATTCTCGTCGCGACGGAAATTAGTTAATTCGGAATTAGCGAATTTGGGCCCGAAAGTGTTTGCGGACACATTCGTATTTTGAAACGGGTGGAATCCGCAAATCACATCGCGATATCTCATTACTTGACACGAATAGATGATGGATGTATCTAGACACATTTGAGGGATGATACATTGTCTCTATTCTCAATGTGAGGTAATGATGGCATATGATGAATTTTCTTTTGGAGGGAAAACTTTTCACGTTTTTTGAAGAGTTTTTTATCTTAAAAAATTCATTTTGGTATTAGATACATTATTATTGCTTTTCTTTTTCTTGACTTACGTTTTTTGAAACAAAAGAACAAGTAAATTGAAAAGGCAAACTCTCTCCTCTCCTTCTCCTCTCTTCTCTCACGCCATTTCTGGTTTTCAAGGGGCAGTGAACTGCCGAACAGAACAAAAGGAAATGGAGGGAAGCAAGTGTGTTTTGTGGCAAAACAAGAGTGCTAGCACACTCCGGGATCATGCCAAGGTGATAAGGGAAGTATACCCATGAGCAAGGAACGTTTTGATGAAGCTTGGAGCTCGTTTTCTTGATCAAAATGGAGCAAAACAGAAGCGCAAACTGCTGCAGTGGGCGCACATGAGCAGTGGGCAGTGAGCAAAATTTCAGTTCGTTTTTGTTGCCAAATCGTCTCTCAACCGCTCGATGTAAGTATTCCGCACTTAAATCGTTGTATTCGCTTATGATTCATGCTTGAGTTTTGATCTTGGGACCTCTAGAAACTCCAACAGCTTGTAATCTAGATGTTTCTTGATTTTTCAGTTCTACGCTAACGTTGAGAAATTGATCTAGATTAAATATTTGCATTTGATGTAGAGTTAAATCCACTTTATGAATATCCCCGTTAAATAAGGCATTAAAGTGACTAGTATTAAGAATACTTGTTTCTTAGTCCGCCTTGTCAGTACGGATGCGAATGATTTCCTGATGTTGTAGCTGTATTGTGCCGAAGCTGTGAAGTTATGGCTGATGATAGTTCATTTGCGCCAGTAGAACTTATATAATAAGAGACAAATTCAAGTGAAAGTGGAAACCATGAACGTGCCAAAGCTATCAAGACTACATCAGTAGCTTGAGTTTGTCATTGACAAATGAAGCCTTGATATGCCTCCTGTGAACGTGCCAAAGCTATTATAATGAGAAACAATCAGGACCAAAATCATGAGTCATAGTGAGTGTGATTGACAATGAGTTGTCCACATGTGAATATACGTAGGCGAGAATGTGCCTAAGCCGTGAGTCAAAATATATTCATGGGGTCTACTTCCCACTATGGAATTCAATTTAATTGTTGAATTTCCATTTTCCGTTAGGGATTACGGTATTACATAAAGTAGTGGGAGGCACTGCTAAGTTAAAAATCCATAACTAAGGCAGTGTGTAATATTATGAAAATTACCGCTTATGTTTTCCTTATTCTACTGTGTTAATATAATTAAACTTTTAGTCCACTGTATGCATATTTTATATATATATTTTCTGACTTCACTTATGGTTGCAGATTTCTAGAATGGGTTCTAGATTAAGAGTAGGCTTGAATATTGTTAGATTAGTCTAAACCATCAGGAACTATTGTTTTGATTTTCTTAAAATCAAGATGGTTAGTGACTTAGTTACTAAGTCACGATAGGTAATCTAAAAAGATATCTATTTTAGGATATAATTCTCTAGAGATAATAGTTTCTTATGCATTAAAGATCGACATGAATTGATTCATGTCTCGAGATTCTTCACTGACATTAAGAAAACCCCAATATGTATTTGTTTATCTGCTAATGACGTTTCTTGGCTTTAGTGACCTTTAGAGGTCACGTGTCCGACACCGTTTGTTAATTAATGATTTGCAATTGTTATGAATAGTTAAAGGCAATTTATAAAGCTAAAGAAAAGAGATACATATAGTTGGATGTAGAGAAAATCGATTCTCACAATATGAGGTATTGGATACCAGATCTCCCATCTAGTTATTTAAAATATTATTTAATGATTATTTTGATATATGATATCACAACTTGAAAAGACCCTTAGACATCTAAATGAGTGAAGTCAAATGTGAAAGTTATTTATTCTTTATAAACAGTTGTTACATATTTCAATACGACTAGTAGTGTCATTGACAAAGAGATAAACATTAAGAAACATATTCGGTTAAGTAAATAACTTAGAACAATGCTTTATGAGATTTTATCACTTGAGTATTAGATGCTTATGTCGTATTGTAAAAGATGGTCTGATACGAGATCACACCACATATCCTTATCCATTTAATGAATATTGTATTCGGGAATGTGATTAAATCTCATTTAACCAATGATTGTCATTGGACAATAAAAAATTATTAAACTGATACATTAGATGTATATAGTTTAATGAATTGTAAATTGCTTAAGATAGTTTTCTTTATTTTGTAACTTAGTCAATGAATTGTCATGACTTAGTCACATGTTTATGATGAAACGCAGATAGACAATTTTGAATGGTTTAAAGATATTCGATCTGAAGTTTTGAAAATTGTATCTTTAAAATTCATTGTGAGTCTTTGAATTGTTCAAAGATGTTTGATACGACAAACATATGAATTTATGGCAATTAGTTCTAAGATTATTCAAAGAATATGATTCTTTCTCAATATTATTCTTCTACGATTCCATCGTGATGAAATTGGTTAGTGGGAGTAATCGAATTTTATATGATTTGATTCGTATGATATTGATTGTTACCGAATTAATTTCAATACTTTTAGGGATATGCTCCTGTAACACTAATTCATCATTTTAATTAATGTTCCATTAGTTTCTACAGTTACGTATTGTTGAGTGAGGAACGACAAAACTGAGTGCAGCGGAACCCGTCCGAGATCAAATCCCGAGCGAATAAATTATTATTATTATTTTTTAATTATCGGCAGTCCTAAAACAGTGGGTAAATTTTTATTCAACTTACAAATTTCAAATACATTAAAAATATTTTCCATGCATTAAAAATTACCATAAGCTAATTAAAAATTTTCAACACACTTTAATATATTTATCAACTTTTGATAAATCATTCAAGCATACACAAATTAATTTCCAACACTTAAAAATTAATCTAAGTATACACAACAATTTCCAACACTTGAAAAATTACTCCAAGCATATAAAAATTAATACATCAACTATATATTAATTCTTCCAACACTTGAATGCTTCAAATCCTCACATACATGCTTCCAATTAATCTAACAAATCCACAACAATTTTTCTCAACAATAATCATCAACATATCAACAATAAAATGAACAATAAAATTTACAAATTAAATTTTACCAACAAGCTTTCAACCCTTGCCAATTTGTTGAATCTTTGCCTCCAAGCTTTTCCAAATCCTCCAAGCTTTGAACTCCTTCAAACTCCACCAAATTGAGCTTTCTCAAGAACAAGTCTTGGTGATCAAAAGGTGGTTTGATCACTCAAGAATGGCAACCACGATTTTCCCCAAAATCAACTCTTGAACCCTAGGAAAAATCAAGAAATTCAAGAACACAATTAATTTTTAACACTTAAAGATTAATTTCCATGGTCTTGATTATGATTTGGGTGATTTTTGGTGAGAGATTTGGCTTGATTTTTGAAAGAGCAAAAATTCATTTCCTTTCTCTTAAATTCGGCAGAGAGGCAGTGAGTGGAGAAAAAGTAAAAAAAAAACATTTTGTTTTTTGGCTTTTCTTTCTTTTCGGCAGAGGATACCAAAAGAGAAAGTCAAATTGCTTTTTTGTTCTCTCTTTGCATTCGGCTGCAGTGAGAGTAATAAGCAAGAAGCCAATTTTTTGTTTTTATAAATTAAAAGTAATGAAAAACAAAAAACAATCGAATTATCAAATCATGGTTCAAGGGAATCTTTTCCCTACAACATATAATTCAAAAAGCACCTTAACCAAGGTTAAAATTAATCTCACCAACTTTAATAACTAAGTTACCTTTATGAATCATTTAGTTACTTTAACCAAATAATTCAATTTGCTTTACCTTAGCTACTTTAACTAATTAAAAGCTTTATTTGTATAATTTAAGTAATTAATATTATATATTAATTTAACAATTAAATTAATTCACAAAATAATTACTAATTTAATGTAAATCAAATTTACATTTATTATACAATAAAATTATATCAACTTTTGATATAAAATTAATTAATTCAATTCATCTCTTGAATTATCGGATTAAACAATTTAATCCTAAAAACCCAAAAATACTTTGTCAACATTTGACGAGAGGTCGCCCTAGTGCTCAACGAGTAAACTCAATATAATGGAACTCTTTAGGCTCACGTTCGGTTGTTACTTATATATATACTTATATATCTCATATACTTGTATATATATATGGATGAAGGCCTGTCCACCTATAAATCATGACTAATACAACACGACACTGTAGGTGTCTTACACATGCCACAAGATCACTAAGATTGATTTGTGTGTGAAAAAATCAAAGGGAGTTGCAGAAATACTCACATTGACTGGATGAGATTCAAAACTTTTTATTTGTATTTCGGAAGCTCCAAGCTTTCTTTTTCATTCCAAACTCAAGGGTGAGTTTCCCTATCAACATCTTTTGACTCTTAATGTGCTAGCAATGTTGAAATTTTGCAACAAAATTTCAAAAGAGAAAGAAGAAGCTCACGCCCCTAATGAGAGAGGAAGAGGAATTCGCCCAAGCATGAGCAAATGCCATTCGGCCTAGGAGATGCCAGAGGCCATTCGGCCAAGGAGAAGCCAGAGGCCATTCGGCCAAGGAAAGGGAGAGAGAAATGAAAATTGTCAAAAATTCATTAGTTGTGTTTGACTTTTGTGTTGAGTATTTAAAGATAAAATCTAAACACTATTGCCAACTACTTCTATCAATTGTTGACAATTGATGTAAGTCATGGGTCTCACCCATTTAATTCCAAATCTAGTTGGCTTACAAAACACACTTTGGGTTCGGATTCGTTTTATCCGATTAAACGAATTTTCTGTCGCTAAATAATTAAATCCAATTTAATTAAATAATAATGCCTAGCAAAATTATTACGGAAGTCGCTTACGAATTAATTCTAAATTAATTCGTTCCCTTGAATTAAAATCTTATTTTAATTCCGCATTGAAATCTAATTTCAATTAATATATCTAATATATTATTTTAGCCCAATTAAATAAATTAAATAGTAAAATTCAATTTAAATATTAAATTTACTTTTCCGATTAATTCCAAATTAATCGCATTCTCTCTTCTTCACGAATTAATCCCAGATAAATTCTCGACGCAATTAATCCCAGATTAATTCTTTCTCTGATAATTAATCCCAGATTAATTCTTGCCGTAATTAATCCAAGATTAATTTTCTCTCTTATAATTAATCCCAGATTAATTCTGTTCGAGTCAAATGTCATTGGTGAATCTTTGGGAAGCGACCCAAGAGATCCCTGGATATGTTGGCAGTAAATACTGTCATCAGACTATCCGAATGCTTGCGTACCCGGTACCACGTTCTTACTGATTCACAAGAAATGGTTGGCTTCTAGCAAAGCACCGTGCCTACTCAATTCTCCAGAAATATTCAACGAGGAATATGTAATCTTTATCAGGCGTAGTATTCATAGTATTGCGTATTACGATCCAGTATCTGACGTCACATACTAGGCCTGGGGCTGGAATTATGTCTGCCCCGTACGAAACATATATTGGATCACTATCAACTAGTCTATTTAATTGGATAAACATGACCTTCTCATATTATCCCGATAGCTGCAGCATTTAAGAGTATCAGTTTTGTATCCCTGCGTGATCATCATCTCCATATGACTGAAGTGATACTTCCATCTTGACATCACATCCAATACACTACGATTCTCAGTAAACCCAGAAGAGGCATACACAGAACCTGTTAAAGCCTCGGACGACCAAAACCAAAGCGTACTGATTGTTGCAAGTATTAGCGATGCAAGTCTCAGGTTAAGATCAAATACACCTACCCTGATTCGGATTCCTATAGAAACATAGTCATACTACCAATGAGATTCCGAGGGGTCTATCCAGAGCAAAGCTGTTCCCGTACCATTGGTAAACACAACCTCCTATTACACTTGCATGAGTATCCAATACCCAAATATATGAGAACTATGCTGTTAAGCTTCCATAATGCGCACAAGTGTAATACTAGCCTATTCCGTATTATCAATGTCCAGTCTTGATAATACTACGACTATGGATATTTAATGATTAAACCTTTCGTGGATTAATTCTGTCTCATATCTTATTAATCCGGTACTAATCATATGGACTTTTATCATTTATATATCCAAGTAATCTAATTACAAAATGATAAAAGAGTAATTTCCTTTGTCACATAGTTAATTTTGTAAAAGAACACCATGTCCTTTACAAAATAGTGATGCTATGGGTCATAATTGTCCAACGACACGTCGAACCATACAAGTCGAGGTTAAAATGCTAATGTATAATCCCTTCGTCATGACCGTTTCCAATTGAGTAAGGTTATAGTTATATTGTCAAAACCTTATCTACTATATATATGAAACTTTTCATCCTTATATTCCATTAATAAGTGATATATGCAAAACTCTTTTCAATATTATTTAAAATGTCAAAGAAACAATTTCTTCAACGTACTTTTGGCCAAAAGATTTCCAGAATATACTCTGAAAAATTTCTGGGAACATAATGTTGGATAATTATGACCCATAACATCACTATTTATACAAAACATGGTGTTGTTGTACAAATTAACTATGTGACAAAGGAAATTGCTCTTTTATCATTTGTAATTTGATTACCGAGATATATAAATGATAAAAGTCCATATGATTAGTTCCAGATTAATAAGATATGAGACAATATTAATCCACTAAGGTTTAATCATTAAAATATCCCTATTCGTAGTATTATCGAGATTGGACATCGATAATGCGGAATAGACTAGTATTGCACTTGTGCGTGTTATGGGAGCATAACGACATAGTTCTCATATATTTGGGTATTAGATACTCATGCAAGTGTAATAAGAGGTTGTGTTTACCGATGATACGGAAACAACTTCGCTCTAGATAGACCCCTCGGAATCCCATTGGTAGTATGACTATGTGTCTATGAGAGTCCGAATCAGGGTAGGTGTATTTGGTCTTAACTTGAGACTTGCATCTCTAATACTTGCGACAATCAATATACTTTGGTTTTGGTCGTCCGGTGCTTTAACAGGTTCTGTGTACGCCTCTTCTGGGTATACTGAGAATCGTAGTGTATTGGGTGTGATGTCAAGATGGAAGTATCACTCCAGTCATATGGAGATGATGATCACGCAGGATACAGAACTAGTACTATTTAGTACTGCAGTCATCGGGATAATATGACTAGGTCATGATTATCCGATTATAGAGACTAGTTACCAGAGATCCGATATATGCTTCGTACGGGGCAGACACAATTCCAGCCCCAAGCCTAGCATGTGACATCCGATACTGGATCGTAATACGCAATACTACGTATACTACGCCTGACATAGATCACATATTCCTTAAAAGAATATTTCTGGAGAATTGGGTAGGCACGATACTTTGCTAGAAGCCAACTATATCTTGTAAATCAGTAAGAACGTGGTACCGGGTACGCACGTATTCGGATGCTCCGATGACCGGATTTACTGTCAACATATCCATGGATCTCATGGGTCGCTTCCCGAAGATTCACCGATGACGTATGACTCGAACATAATTAATCTGGGATTAATTAGTAGAGAGAGAAAATTAATCTAGGATTAATTAGAGAGAGATTTTATCTGGGATAAAATACTATTTATAGAGAGAGAATGATTAATTCGGAATTAATCGATAAAATAATATATTCGATATATTAAATGAAATTAGATTTCATAACGGAATTAAAATTGGATTTTAATTCGTGCGAACAAATTAATTTAGAATTAATTCGCCAGCGACATGAATAGTAATTTTGCTAGGCATAATTATTTAATTAAATTTGATTTAATTACGTCGTAACGGAAAATTCGTTAATCCGGAATTAGCGAACCCGAGCCCAGGATGTGTTGCGGGCTCACTCGGATTTTGAATCAAGTGGGGCCCACAAGTCACCTCACTTGTCACTTTATTTACTTTTGGTGATGGAAGTTGGTGAAGATTTATTTTGGTAACTTGTAAGACACCTTTTGTTATTTGGAATGACATTTACCAAACATGGTTTTGGTAAAAGGGAATTGTTTTTTGGAAAATCAATTACAATTACACAATACCAAAAATCAAATCTCTCTTCCTCTCTTTTCTCTAAAAAACTGAGAGTTGGCTCTCTTCCTCAATTCTCTTGGCTTGGCCGAGAGTCACACAATGATAAAGGGAAATTTTTGTTGCAAAAATTTTCCATTGCTAGCACATTAAATTAGTCTTACAAAGGTGATAGGGAAACATATCCATGAGTTTGGAATTCAAGGAGATGCTTGGAAGCTTTACATACATCAAAGGGGAGCTTGGAGCACAACACAAAGGCTTGGATTTTTTGTTATCTCCTACATCCAAACCGATCAAAGTGAGTATTTTCCGCATTCTTACTTTGTTGTATTCACATGATTTCTTACTTAATTGATCTTGGTTTGACCTAGAAAACCCAACAATGGTATCAGAGCCATAATTGAGCATGAAAATGAATTTAGGGTTCTTAAACTTTAATTTGGGATTTTGTGATTTGAGCATGATTTGTTCAAATTGTTTGTTTGAGCATGCTTATAATATGTTAACTTTGAGTTGTGCATGATCAATTTGAAGAAAAATTAATTGGATTAATTTTCCCCAAAAGTTTAGGCTTGGCCGAATTTGGTATAGAACCATAGGTCATGGTGATTTTGATTTTGGACCATTGGATGTGTTTAAAATGATGGATAAATTGATTTGTGATTTAATTGGATTGAAATCAAAATTAATTAAGAAAAATCCACCATTTCCGTGACCATCAAAGCATGAATGAATTGATTTTGTTTCAATTTGTGTTGGACATAAATTGATTAGTTAAAGCATAATTAATTAGTGTAATTGGTGTTTTGGAAATATTAATTTAACTAATTAATTATGGCTATACACTTTAATTAATTAAATTGTGAAATTTGGAATTTTAGAATTTAATTAATTGGGCTTAATTTGGAATTGGGCTATTAATATTGTATTTGGGCTAATGGGCTTGGTTGAGCCAAGTTTGGTTTAGGATAATTGGTTGGATCCAATTGAGCCTAAAACCATTTCCATAAAGTCCAAATATGACAATTGAGCCTTTTAAAATTTAATTGGGCCTAATGGGCCAAAATTAATTTTGTGGAAAATGGTGATTCCTTATTGGGCTTTGGTTGCCAAAGTCCATGCCTTATGAATTAATTAAAAGCCCATTGGACTTTAATTAAATTGACATTGGATGTTAATTGGGCTTTGAGACCCGTTAAGATTAGATTTAGAATCTAAGTCGCAAAGACTCATTAATAAAGTGTAATTATTTAATTTGGAATTAAATAAAGAATTAGTATTGAATACAAATTAAATTGGATTTAATATTGTAGTTTGATATAATTCGAGAATTCGTACTTTGAGTACTTATTCTTAAACGAGTTGGACTCGCGCAAATCAAATCGTTGTTTGAACATTGGATGGTCAAAGATTAATTAATTGGATTAGATTGATTGATAACATGCTTTGTGTGAATACATAGATGTGATGTATGAATAATGTATATCAGATGGATATTAGATGGGTGAGGGCAATTGTGGAAATTGTTGTAATAAATTTAGAATTTATTAAATTGGACCTGCGTGTCCAGCCTATTACCTCTTGACTCTTTGTATTTCTCTTCTCACCTATTCCCCTCAATGTAAATGAGGTTTCCTTAGAAGTGTTATGTAATTGGGTAGAAGTATGAATAGTGCTAGCGAGAGAGAGGAAATGAAGAGATTTGTTCTAGGAATAATTTGTGAGATATCCATCCGAATATCATTATTAATTTATTTATCGCGCCTTATTATGCTTTTAGAATGCATGCTTAAGGGTGTATGATGAGACCTAATCAAAGATAATTAATTGGTTGCCAATTACAGAAAAACCCTCAACATATTAAGCGTTTTCCTTCCATTGAATGATTCATTCTCAAGATCCAAGATTGGACTGGTTGTTGGCCAATTCAAGACATTTGTCCATCACGGATGTGTTTGAATCATGAAGGCTTTGTTCCATATCGCATGTCTTGTCCAAGTTGTGATTTATTGGCCAAATTCAAGATCACTTCTTGTCCATCGACATCGATTACGAAGCTTTCCAAGGTCAATGAGTCCCGCTTAACTGAAATCATTAAGCTTATTGTGCCAAAGCCAAGGCTTAGTTGATTCAGAGGAAAAAGGTTAGGGAATATATCAGATATATTGGCATATATTAGATATATGTTTCGGACTTGGATGTCCACCTACTGGATCTAGGAATTGGATAGGATCCAATTGATCTTAGATCTACCTAGTTAAGTATCATACAATTTGTTGGCCAAAGTCAAGATTGTGTGTTATTTAACGGGATCCTAGCCCACTAGGAAACTAGGTTTCCCGAGTACTCAACAGAGGGTTAGAGGCTCGTCGAAAAATAGTGGGAGGCAAGTATTAAATTTGCAATTTCATTTAGATACTTGCCAAAACGCGCTCATTTCATTTTTCGTCATTATTTAAATATATATTAGTTGGACTAATATTTAATTGTTGTTTTAAATTAAACAGTTGGACTGTATTCAAACTACTTCATTTATAGTTGATTTTATAATTGGATTATAGTAATCAATATATTTGAATTTAACTAATCAAATAGTAGTTGATTATATAGTTAGACTATAGTAATCATTATATTTGATTGTACCCGAAATCGTTGATTGGATAGTTGGACTATTGGAATCAAGATAACTGAAAGATTAGCGTTTAGAACATAATCTTGAGAGAAAATGCATTTAAACGGTTCCAATTTTCAGATTGGGAATAAAACCTCAGGATAGTCCTAGGAACTGAGAAGTTATTCTATTTCATATAGTGACATCTTGGGCCTTAGCCCGAAGTTGAGCAAATAGTGGAGCATGAGTTTTGAAAAACTCATGGTGATGATAACTTTAGTGCTCAATTCGTTATGCTTACCGTAATGACTCTTTAATTCCGTCGTCAAAATTAAGGATTAGATCCTTGTACCATGATGATGAAATTAAAGATATTCATAGATCTATTCTTAGATCTTAGAAGTATAAATTGCAAAAGAAGCTCTTTCGCTCGCGTATGTCAGAGGGTACATCTGTTGAGCACTAGATGTCGCAGATGATTGCTGACATCGAACACCTAAGGTTAGCTGGGCAAAACCTACATGGCCGAGACTACCAAAGATTTGATCTTATAATCTCTACCCGAAAGCTGGGGCAGGTTCATTATGAACCAAGAGAAAACTCTTGGAGAGTTGATGGCTATGCTCAAGGAGGCAGAGCCAGAGCTTCTAAAATCGGCAAAGGTAAAAATCATCACTGTCTTCTGGGAAGACAAAGGACATATCCCAAGATGTCTACCTAAACTGTGGCAAACGGGGTCACTGGATGCGTGACCGCCGTATGGACAAGGCATACATGAAGGAAGTGAAGACGGGGCAAGGCTCCGGCTTCAAGCATGTTTGTTATAAACATGTTCACTACTAGTTTCAAAATTGGATTTTGATACTAGATGTGGTACATAAATATATGTACTGATGTGCAGAATCTGTTGATTAGCAGGAGACTGACTTCAGATGAGATCGACCTGCGAGTCGGAAACGGGACGAGAATCACTGTTTTAACCGTAGAAACCTAAGTTTAGGAACTACCCTTTGGGCATATACTTAAATTAGGAAACTGTTATAATGTACCTAGTTTGACTAGAAACATTATCTCTATATCTAAGTTTAACCCATTGCGGGTATACCTTTATATTCTAGAACACTAAGTGTTTTATTTTATAAAGATGATATTGAGATAAGCACATTAGATGTGAATAACATTATTTATATTTTGAATATAAATGAATCTCAAACATATAACATGACAAACAAATAGCTCAAACTGAATTAAACAAATGAGACTTATTTGTGGCATTGCTGTCTGGGACACATTAACAAGACTCGTATATCCACACTTTCGAAGAGTGGGTACTAGGACGGATTTGATTCTATTCAAATGATGTCTACGAATCTAGTTTAATTAGGCAAAGTGCCTAAAACACCTTTTACTTGGTAAAAGTGCAAGTGCCATCGATCTGTTATCCCTCGTTCATAGTGACGTAAGTGGGCCCATGTCTAGCTAGGCTAGAGGTGGATATGAACACTTCGTAACCTTTACGGATGTGGCATCACGTTATGGTTATGTGTATCTTTTGAAACATAAATAGGAAACTTTTGATAAATTCAAAGAGTTTCGACACGAAGTATAAAAACAGACCGACAAGAGTATTAAAACATCGCGATTGGACCGTGATGAAAATACTTAAGCAATAAGTTTCTCGAATATTTGAAAGAGTATAGTATTCTTTCATAAAGGACTCCTCTCGGAACACCTCAATTTGATGATGTATCCGAACAGAGAAACCGAACTTTGTTGGACATGGTAAGGTTAATGATGAGTCGCTCTGAGCTACCATTTTTCTTCTAGGGATACGCATTAATCAGTGCAAAACTTATTTTGAATAAGGTTCCATGAAAATCTGTTAGACAGACTTCATATTAGATATGAACAGGAAAGAAACCGGGTTTTTCATTCCTGAAGATTTGGGAATGCTAGGCATATGTTTGGATGATACCAAACTAGAACCCGAATCAGATAAGTGCCTAATTTGTAGGTTATCCTAGGGAAACCAAATTATAGTACTCATACAAATCAGAAGAGAACAATGTAATTGTTGCTCTCCATGCGGTTTTCCTAAGAGTAATACCCATATGCAGTGGTAAGTGGGAGGAAAGTAAAACTCGATGAAAATCAGAGTAATACTGTTCCAGGCACCGATTCCTTAACGGAACACAAACAGTTCATCAGGGATGAAACTGTACCAATAATCTTCAAATACACAAGAACCGCGTAAGTCGGAGAGAGTCAATAAACAACCTGGGAGGTATGGGTTTCTGATCTCACCTCGTAAAGATGTCAATCTTATTGAGGAAGATGAATCGGCTACGTATGAGGAAGTGATACAAGGTATCGACTCCCTATTATGGCAAAGTGCCACGATGTCTGAAATGGATTCCATGTAAACCAACTAAGTTTAGACACTGGTTGATATACCGGAAGGCATTGTGCCTATTGGTACTATATAAGTATTCAAGGAAGACATACATGGATGGTAACATACCAATGTACAAAGCTAGGCTTGTAGCGAAAAGGTATCATTATCAACATAGTGTCGATTACGACGAAACCTTTTAACCGTTGCCATGATTAAAATCCATTTGGATAATGCTTGCTAATGCCGCATGTTTCATTTATGAAATATGGTAGCTGAATGTCAAAATCGCTTTCCTTAAACGGAAACCTTTTGGAGGATGTTTACAACATCTTGACGGTTTTGTCGCACCAAAACACGCAAACAAGGTTTGCAAGTTAAATCAATCCATTTATGGATTGAAGCAAGCATTGCGTTCTTGGAACTATCGTTTTGATGTAATCATAATGGTATATGATTTAATTCAAAACGAAAATGATTCTTGTGTATATAAGGAGGTTAGTGGGAGCGCACTGACAATAAATGGCCTATATAATGATGACATATCATTTCTTGGAAATGACATTCCCATAATACAATCGGTGAAAGCTTGGCTTTCATGAAAATTCTCCATAGAATACTTGGGAGAGACAACCTTTATTCTAGGAATAAGGATCTACTGGGATAGATCTAAAAGTTGTTGGCACTCTCCAAGAACTCGTACAATGAAAATATGTACGTGACCTGATGTCTCATAGGCTTTGAGCATATGGAGTCACAATCAGGCCAATCCAGGTGATAGTCACTGGATTGATGTTAAGAACATCCTTGAGTATCTTAGACGAACTAAGGATGCGTTATTAATTTATGGAGGAGGAGAACTTGAAGTGACTGGGTTCACCGTTGCAAGTTTCCAAACCGATAATAACGACTGTAAGTCACAATAATGGTACTATATAGTTTGAATAACGGAACAGTGAGCTGGAAATCTTCCAAGCAAGATACTGTTATCGTATAAACAACAAAAGCACAATATCGATGCAGCTGAGGCAGCAAAAGAAGCGATTTGGATCTACAATAATCCTAATTAGATTAGGTGTAGTTTTGTTAGAGGCTGAGCTAGACTACAGCACATGCTAAAGAATTAATGGTCTCATCAACGATCCAAGTATGTACTTCAAGTGTTTCATCTGATTCGTCGGATCATACATCGTGGCGATGTAATGATCAAATAAATCGAATCAGATGATAACCTTTCAAATCTGCTGACGAAAGCTGTTTCTCAGCAGAAGTTTGAGCGACCCATACATAGTTCAGGTGTATGACACTTGAGTGATTGACTATAGGCCAAGTGGGAGATTGTTGGACAATTATGACCCATAACATCACTATTTGTACAGAACATGGTGTTGTTGTACAAATTAATTATGTGACAAAGGAAATTGCTCTTTTATCATTTGTAATTTGATTACAGGGATATATAAATGATAAAAGTCCATATGATTAGTTCCGGATTAATAAGATATGAGACAATATTCATCCACTAAGGTTTAATCATTAAAATATCCCTGATAAAATACTATTTATAGAGAGAGAACGATTAATTCGGAATTAATCGATAAAATAATATATTCGATATATTAAATGAAATTAGATTTCATAACGGAATTAAAATTGGATTTTAATTCGGGCGAACGAATTAATTTAGAATTAATTCGCCAGCGACGTGAATAGTAATTTTACTAGGTATAATTATTTAATTAAATTTGATTTAATTACGTCGTAACGGAAAATTCGTTAATTCGGAATTAGCGAACCCGAGCACTGGATGTGTTGCGGGCCCACTCGGATTTTGAATCAGTGGGCCCACAAGTCACATCACAAGTCACCTCACTCACTTGTCACTTATTAACTTTGGGTGATGAAAGTTGTTGAAGATTTATTTTGGTAACTTGTAAGACACCTTTTGTTATTTGGAATGACATTTACCAAACATGGTGTTGGTAAAAGGGAATTGTTTTTTGGAAAATGAATTACAATTACACAATACCAAAAATCAAATCTCTCTTCCTCTCTTTTCTCTCAAAATCCGAGAGTTGCCTCTTTTCCTCTCTTCTCTTGGCTTGGCCGAGAGTCACACAATGATAAAGGGAAATTTTTGTTGCAAAAATTTTCCATTGCTAGCACATTAAAGGAGTCTTACAAAGGTGATAGTGAAACATATCCATGAGTTTGGAATTCAAGGAGATGCTTGGAAGCTTTACATACATCAAAGGGGAGCTTGAAGCACAACACAAAGGCTTGGATTTTTTGTTATCTCCTACATCCAAACCGATCAAAGTGAGTATTTTCCGCATTCTTACTTTGTTGTATTCACATGATTTCTTACTTAATTGATCTTGGTTTGACCTAGAAAACCAAACACATAATCCAACCATATGGACTGATGAATCCGTATCTTAACACACACCGACCTTCGTGTGCATCGGTCTATACCTAACGGACATCCAGCGGTCAGACCATGAAAGGTCTCTGACATGCATGGTATCAGGCATATAGGATCACTCACAAGACCACCGTGGTGTCTCAAGTCAAAGGACCAAAATAACTACTGTTATGATATTATTATATCGTAAGGAAGTGTACGGTGTCAAGTTTTAGTATAAATCAGTGAAAGAGTGTCGAACCCACAGGGATTGCGTTAACTCGCATTAAGTACTACAATTGATAATACTAACTTTATTTAGAAAATAAATAATAAATATTTAATAATATAAATAAAATATAAAAATAATAAAATAGGAGGAACTAATACGATAGAGACTCTGGATCCTGATTTCACCTAGCTGTCACCTATGTATTTCTTTAGAGACATTTTTCTTTTTAGCTATACCACACTTCATAACATTAGCAAATCAAGATAGATATCTAAGCAAACGGTCATTCATCGACATGCAATTTCTTTAACTAGTCATCTTGTTAACTATTTAAGCTTTCACTGTTAAAAACCTGTTCTTAAGTCCTTACGAGTCTAACATAGATCAGTTATTCAAGGCATCAGATAAAAGTAAATTGGGCACTTATCGTTTCTAAAATTTCACCCATAAACAAAAAAAATTCATCTTAGGATTTATGCTTTACTATCAAAGACTAAAAACAAATAATAATTTTTTTTTCAATAAATCAACAAAAATATAACAAGAATACATGCACACACCCCCAAACTTAAGACTTGCATTGTCCTCAATGTAAGATAAATATAAAGAACATGAGTGAGGAACAACACTACCGTACATGGAGTTGATCAGGCTCCTGCTGGTTAGAATTTGGTTGCGCGGGCTTTGTGTGTCTCGTGCTACCTGAATAAATAGCATGCACAACGAATAAATAAACAATAGCACACAATAAGTAAAAAAAATTAAATTAAATTAAAATATTAAATTAAATTAAAGAAAATAATAATAAAATAAATGCAAGGGTTGCCTCCTCGCTAGCGCTAAGTTTAACGTCTTCAGCCAGACACAACCACCCAAATGGTTATGGTGGCTTAAACGTAGTGAACTGGGTAATCTCATCTGCTTTCTTCTTTGGTATCCACCGGTTCTTATGACATGAAAAAGACAGCTTGGCAAGCTGTGGTAATTTATCCATAGATGGTCCTCCAGGATATGTAGATTTCCCCTCAATTGGAAATTCTGGACTGCACATTCGGCAAAATTGGCTCGGCCTCCTTTTTAACCTTCCAGGGGTCATCTCCAAGTAAGCACTGACTTTTCTTTTCCTCTCTTTACAGCCCTTTGGGAGTGGTTTCGAGTTTAGCTACAGAGAATCTTCCTTTATACATGGCTGCATTTTGCTCATAGGTTGCTGAAATGATTCACCCTGTCTGGTTTCAACTCCCTTTTCTATTGTATCTACCCTGTGACAGTCTGCATCACCTTGAGAACTCGGTGTGGCCCTGAAAACACTGAAGGTGACTTCTTCATCTTGACCTCTCATTATCAATTCACCTTTGTTCTCTTCTTCTATTATTGTTTCCTCATGAAATACCATTTCATTTTCTTTACTGCCTAAGTCCTGAGAGATGTCTTTAAGCTCTTTTCCTCTCCTACAAGTTATGATTTGACATTGCTCATTGGGGTTGACTTCAATATCACTCGGAAACACCATGTCTGTTGATTGGCCATGGAAGAAACAAGCAACCGAATTTGTGCTTCTAAAGTTTTCATATTTGCCTCTATATTGCCCATTCGTGTTTCGAAGTTATCCAGCCATGACTCATTCGTCTCAAACCTCTCTGAAGCTGTAGCTACAAACGTGCTTATGAGGTCTTCTAAGGAAGGTTTTTGCTCAGCTCTTAGATAATTGAAGCCATGAAGAGGTTGCAAAACGTTTTCCATATCAGCAGATGAAAGATTTGGATGATAATAATTAGGCATAGGACCGTCTCTATAGTTGTTGAAGTTCCGATTGTTCACATACTGTACTTGTTCAAATCCTGCTCCTCTGTTGGGCAAAAGCATTCCATTAGCAGAAGCATCTTCAATAGACGGTTGGCCCATTTGATTTGTCAATACTACTAGATGAGTCGTGAGGGACGATACTTGAGCTATTAGTGCACTAACAGGATCTGCAATTGCTTCTTTTCAAACTCACCTCGAAAGAAAAAAATAAAACAAAAAAAAAATAAAACAAAAATAAAAAATAAGAAATAAAAACAAAAATAAAACTTAAGACAAAAATATAGGAAATAAAAATAAAAAATAAATAAAAAAAAAAAAATAAAATTCTAAATTAAAGCTAAAATTACTTGGTAGTAGTATTAATGTGAATTAAACAAACAATCCCCGGCAACGGCGCCAAAAACTTATTATGATATTTTTATATCGTACCGCAAGTGTACGGTGTCAAGTTTTAGTATAAAGTTAGTGAAAGAGTGTTGAACCCACAGAGATTGTGTTAACTCGCATTAAGTACTACAATTGATAATCCTAACTTTATTTAGAAAATAAATAATAAATATTTAATAATATAAATAAAATATAAAAATAATAAAATAGGAGGAACTAATACGATATAGATTCTGGATCCTGATTTCACCTAGCTGTCACCTATGTATTTGTTATGCCAATTAATCCTTGTTCAGTTATATTGTTTATAAGTCAAGACTCCAAAATTATCCACTCCCTCTCTCGAGTGCCGAGTGAAAATATCATTAACTATAGACTTTGATATCTCTATAAAAATCCAATAGTTAACAACTCATTACGATTTATGATTCTCTTTTAACGACTTCAAAGGACTACAGATTCTCTCGAACTCTATAAAACCCTAGGTCATATTCTCTAGATCCATTCAAAATCCCCTCTCTCGAGTGATAGATTCTAAAATTATATCATCATATTTGTGGCCAGCAAACACAAAGCATTAAACTCAAAAGAATATAATTAAATCAATAAAACTTCATAACAAAATTGATAAACACAATACAAGTTTCAAGCATCGATTACATCATTCTCCAGAATTAAGGAGTTTAGTTCATGACAAAAGATAAAAACAATAATAAACAAGTCATGAATCTAATGGAAATCATTAGAGTTCTAAGAAAGAAATAAGAAGATAAAACCCGAATTGAATCTCTTCCTCCTCGAACGTCACCGCCTTAATCTCCCCTTATTGCTCTTCAATCATCTCCTTGGATCTCTAAAAATATTTTTTTCTGTGTTTTGTACAGTGTATTAGCCTCCTCCTCTAGTTTTGGACGAACAGATATATTTATAGTAGAGCCTGAGAGTCATAATACATGTTAAAAACCCTAAAAATCACTTTCCTGGCTTGCGCAGGTTTTCTTCCGCAGGGGGCGCTGCGGCGCTGAACAGTGGGCGCTGTGACGCCCAAATCCTTGGGAAATGTTGTAAATGACTAGATCTCCTCAAGTAGATGCAAATCGATATATTACGGGTCTCGTAACTCTTTCTAGATCAAACGTTATAGCCTTTTTAATTTCAGTGCGCAGCTGATGCTGATTTTTACTGTTTCATGAGTCTGATGCTCCCAATAGGTCCCGAAACACACGTATTTGCACCATTATCGATGTTCTAATGCTTCCTACAAATAAGACATAAAAGATAATACAAAATACATTAAATGGCTCGAACCATAACAAAATAATAGGCTAAAGATGCTAGAATAAGTGGGTATAAACCACACTTATCAACTACTCAACTCGAAAAGACAACTATTGACAGTTTTATGGAATATCTATTAGTCATATTTTATGAGTTTGTTCAATACTCATTCAACTAATGAGTATCTGTATTTCTATATGAACTTCTGCTAAGCTCACAGTCTGTTGAGACAAACCGTATGTCCATTACATATATAGATAATGCACTAGTCTTACCAATATAATGACCGACCCATGTCAATATATCTAGACCATGAATAATTTATATTTGAGAGAATGCGTGATATTTCTCAACACCATTTGCAACTCTTGCAACTATATCACCATATGTTGTAACTCTCGGGTCTTTACTAAATTCATATAAGGTTCCGAGTGTAACTCGAAATCTCTAACTCTTAGATTTACAATATATAAATAAAAGTAAGAGTTTTACCATATAAATAAATAAATAACCATGATAAAATAAATATTATATTGCATAAATATCAAATATTCATACAAAATATGAATGGTGCTCGATCACTATTTCCATCACTTCCACTTGATCTAGTGCCATTCACGATGGTATCTAATACCCATGGACTCCACGCGTTTCTCAAACACCTTAGGAGTTAAGGCTTTAGTCAGTGGATCCGATACATTTTCTTCAGTTCGTACTTTACAAACTACAATATCACCTCTAGCCAAAATTTCTCTAATTATGTGATACTTTCGTTCCACATGCCTAGATTTCTGATGAGCACGAGGTTCATTGGCTTGAGCTATCGAACCATTGTTGTCACAAAATAACGGAATATGATTTACTATAGATGGGACTACTCCAAGCTCCGCAATAAACTTTTTGATCCAGACAGCTTCCTTTGTAGCTTCTGAAGCAGCAATGTATTCTGCCTCGGTGGTGGAATCAGCAGTCGAACCCTGTTTGGTGCTTTTCCAACTAATGGCATCGCCATTGAGAGAAAACACAAACCCAGATGTAGACTTTCTATCATCTGGATCAGATTGAAAATCGGAATCCGTGTAACCTCTCAATTGTAAGTAATTTTCTCTATAAATGAGAAACTTTTCCTTTGTACCCTTAAGGTATTTCAGAATATTTTTCACAGCCATCCAATGGTCCTGACTTGGATCAGACTGATAACGGCTTGTAACACTTATAGCCATGCTGATATCAGGTCTAGTACATAACATGACATACATTATGCTACCAACAGCGGAAGCATAAGGCTGGCTAAGCATTTTAGCCCTTTCATCATCTGTCTTAGGATACATTTTCTTAGACAGATGAATACCATGTTTGAAAGGCACACTGACTGTCTTACAGTCAACGAAGTTGTACCTTTATAAGATCAAACCAATGTACTTGGACTGAGAGAGTCCTATCAGCCTCATTGCTCTATCTCTATAAAGCTTTATACCTAGTATAAAATAGGCCTCTCCCAAATCCTTCATGGAGAAATTCTTACTGAGATAGGCTTTGACAGATTGTAACATACCTATATCATTTCCGGTAATAAGTATATCATCAACATAAAACACTAAGAAGACTACCATGCTCCCACTAACCTTTTTATAGACACAGGATTCCTCTTCGTTTTTAATGAAACCAGACGATCTGATCACATCATCAAAATGAAGATTACAACTACGGGAAACTTGTTTAAGTCCATAAATAGACCTTTTAAGCTTACATACCAGATTAGGATCTTTGGCGAATGCGAATCCCTCAGATTGTTCCATATGGATATTTTCCTCAAGATTTCCATTCAGAAAAGCCGTTTTCACATCCATCTGCCAAATTTCATAATCATAGTGTGCGGAAATAGCTAATAAAATCCTGATTGACTTAAGCATGGCTACAGGAGAAAAGGTTTCCTCATAATCAATACCTGATTTCTGAGTATATCATTTTGCTACTAGTCGGGCCTTAAAGGTTTCAACCTTTCCATCGGGTCCCCGCTTCCTCTTGTAAACCCATTTACAATCGATAGAAATAATTCCGTCGGGAAGCGGAACCAAGTTCTAGACTTGATTATCATGCATTGAGGCAATCTCGGATTTCATAGCTTCCAGCCATTTTTCTACATCGATGTCTAACATCGCCTATCTGTAGGTTAAAAGATCTTTTTCTTCAACTAAGAAAACATCGAGGGTATCATCCGATGACATCCCATATCTGATAGAGGGTCTCGATATCCTTTCTGACCTATGAGGTGGTTGTGTCAAAGGTATTTCATCTTTCTGAACTTCCGACTCTATCGTTGATTCAATGTTACTTTGATTGACTTCATCTAAATCAATCATTCTATGATCTGTATTTTCTAACACAAATTGTGTTTCGAAGAAATTTGCATTTCGAACAACGAACACATTTCGGTTCTCGGGATAATAGAACTGATATCCCATGGAATTTTTAGGATATCCAATGAATCGACACTTGTACCCTAAATGTGCAAGTTTATCCTGCTGTGCAACTCTTACATAGGCAGGACAACCCCAAATCTTAACATACTTAAGACTCGATTTACTTCCAGTCCATAACTCATACGGAGTAGTCGGAATGACTTTCGATGGAACTTTATTCAGAAGATGAGCGACAGTGTCTAGAGCATGGCCCCACAAGTATATTGGTAGATCAGTGAAACTTATCATTGATCGAACCATATCTGATAAAGTTTGATTCCTCCTCTATGAAACACCATTGTGTTGAGGAGTGCCTGAAGGAACATACTGAGCGAGAATCCCATTCTCTTTTAAATAACTCATGAAATCAATGCTCATGTACTCACCGCCCTGATCTGATCAAAGGCATTTCAAGAGTTTTCCGGTTTGTTTCTATACTTCAAATCGGTATTCTTTGAACTTTTCAAAAGTTTCTGATTTGTGTTTCATAAGAAACACATAACCATATCGTGACAAATCCTCATTTAGTGAGGATTTGGTCATTTTACCTTGAATACAATACTCACAAACTGGTAAAGGTTCTATGGTTAGATCCGATATCACACCATCCTTGACTAGTTTGGTTAGGTGTTTTATGCCTATATGACCTAATCTCATATGCCAAAGTTATGTGTTATTTATTTCTTCCGATTTTGTTCCTTTTAGATTTCTCTATATTAAAGGCATCACGACTTTTTGTTAGAATGTAATGACCATCACCCACGTGATATGAAACAAGCAAAACATTCATATTATCATATAAATTCAAAAGACCATCTTTAATATTTATATGAAATCCTTCGCTGTCAAGTACAAGAAGTGAGATGATTTGTTGAATCATAGTCGGCACAAAATAACAGTTTTAAGTGTTATATTACATTCATTAGAGAGTTTCAAAAACAAAATTCCTACTGCTTCAACATGTAGAGAATCTTCATTCCCTACTCGCAGCTGGATCTCTCCCGGCTTTAGTCTTCTAGTTACCCTCAGATCTTGTAAGGAATTACAGATATGAGAAGGACAAGCGGTGTCTAACACCCAAGTTGAACTAGAATCAAAAGCAAGTGTAATGTCAATAATAGGAAAGCAAATACCTGAGGGAGCTTTCTTTAAAGAAGCTAAATATTTCGGACAGTGGCGTTTCCAATGTCCAATCATGTCGCAGTTGAAACATTTTCCTTTTGCAACATCTGTCTTCACATTCGGTTTAGAAACCCCTGCGGAAGTAACCTTTGGACTTTTACCTTTCACTTTCTTCTTCTTTTTATGTTTCTTCCTAGCCGGCTTTTGAGAAGCCTGAGAAGGTCCATAAGAAGAAGCACCAGTGATCATGAATGCAGAACTATTCTTATTCATGTTATCTTGAGCTGTCAGCAATATATTGTGCAACTCAAAATAGGTTGGAAGCACCTTATGTTAGGGATATGCCCTATACCCAACTTGTGGATGGTCTATATGTACATGTAATTGTAATAAATTCATTAATTAATAAAATGGCAATCTTTATTATACGTGTCTTACATAACTTATATGAATCATCAAATACTGTAATAAAGCCCTTGGAGTAATAAGATGATGGCTTCCATACCTTATGAGAATCATTACTCTTAAACGTTCCTAGTCATAGTTTTGTGAATAATCTGGGCGTTCACAAAACGGAGAGACTAGCATGATGATATGATCCGCCCTTAAGTGGGGTAGCCGATCTCATAGGCTACTATCGGAGATTCGTCCGCTTGGTGTATCACATAGATGCATGAGTTGCTCGTGTCCATCGAACTGACAGCCGAAAGTTTTCATATGGAGTGTTTATCCCATATGTCTGTGAGAACTTTCATGTATCGATTCTATGACTAGTCCTTAGACTTGAGATCTTTACAATCTTATGTGTGGATCAAATAAATTTGACATTCTCCTTCCCCTATTCAAAAGATCCGGTCATAAGGGTATGATTGGGTCATTTGTTGAAACACATGAAGTTTGTAAAGATACAACAGAGAATCGCCACTCTCTCGGATAATATTTTCTTATAAGATTAGTATTCCAGTTCGCAGGTTGATATGTGTGATCAGTGCTTGAGACTGTGGCCGCATCGGAAGAATCATGTGAGATTCTTGGGTTAGCACGATTCATGACACTATCAACATCATACCTTTGACTATATGGGTAGACACTTTCCATACCCTAGGTCAAACGGTGGGGATACAGTGAGGCGAGAGACCGTATCATATGTAAATCGCATACATAATAGGTATATATCTTTCCTTCTCATTTGGGGGCCTTGGCATGTTGGTAGATGTCAACCTTGGTCATTGAAATCGAACGACCATCTGATTGGAGGATAATTTATGTTCGATTAAATTATCACGATTCATTTCACGTCCAACTTGAGGGGAACCCAAAAGGTCACACACAACAAAGTCGAAATCAATGGTTAACAGTGCACAGTACAAATTTAACAGAATATATGATTGCTGTAGAAATTGTTCATAAATGGTTCAATGTGTTTAATTATTGAACAGATCATTTATGAGGTTCCATAGTGGCATAGGGATTGGTGAATGATGATAGGGGCACTTTGGGAATTGGAATAAATAAATAAATAAATAAAATATGAATAGTAATGTGAATAGTAACGTGAATAATAAATTTTTTATTTATTTGTTATTGGTTTTGAATTCCAAATTGGCCCTAACTCTTTTTAGGGTTTTATAATCTCATTAAACCACTAAATTAAGATCCAATGGCTAAGATTAAATTAGCATTTATCCCACATCGGATTCTTAATTAATTTTTTTGTCTTTGGAGCACCTATATAAACCCAATGAATTCTTTACAAATTTTTGCACCAAACCTTTCATATATTGGGTTTATATAAGTGAGAAACTCTAAATTTTAAGAGTAAGCCACTGATTTTGAGGATCCTTAACTCTAATTGACTAGAGGAACCTCGAGTTAAAAGTGTTGAGGTATTTGCCTAGGCTAGCACCAAGGGCAAAATACATGTGCACTCAAGGCGTAGTCTTGCCGTTGAGTTTTGGCTTTGGTGTGTGCATCTTTGGAGGCCACACACTTGGGTGGCTCTTTGGAACGTGGAAGAGCTTGTTGAGTTCGAGAAAATCTTGTAGATTAGAGGGAGGACTGGAGGAGTCTTCGGTTCAAGTAAGTTTTTTTCTTTCTTTATTTTAATTAGAGTTCTTATGATAGTTAGCATGTTTAGGTTTATGTTCTCTACATGTTTTATGAGTTCTTATGCTTAGAATATATAGTAACATGCCTAGGCTTGTAGAATAATCAAAACAAATGGGTATTGGGCAAAGGGATAGCGGCATCATAACTTGTTTTATTAAATTTTCCATTGCGCACTCGCGGCCGCTTCCCAACAGTGGTATCAGAGCACTAGAAATTGGGTGTGTAAAAGCTCGTTGGAAAGCTAACACCCTGAACTTACTTTTAGGCACAAGTTTTGCATGATTTGGTTAAGATTTGAATTGTGAAATTGCATTTAAAGTTCACGCATCTGTAAAAAAACGTGAATAGTAAAATTATTTGATTAAAATAAAATGCAATATCATAATTAAATATTAATCAAAGTTATTTAATGCCTAAAATAATTCCAACATATTAAAACTCATTTACTTGATGATTCTATGTATGATTAGAATTGGCATGATATTTTTAGGGTGCAAGCATCTAGAGACTTTCTAAGGAAATAGAGAGTGTATTGCTCATCCCTTAGCTAAGTAATTATTCCATGATGAACTTAGAGATTTATTACCTTTAAGGCTAATAAATATAAATCACTTGTTTATAATAAAAGACATTATAAAAGATACAAGTGGGATGGGACCAAGGCGTTAATAAAACTTTCCAAACTAAAGTTAATTTAACCAAAGGTATTACTAGAGTTAGATAATGATTTGGTGTCTTCCTTCACTCACTAACTTTTTATAGCGAAAAGGAAAAGCTGTGAAGACATCTAAATAATCATTTACTTAAAGCTTACCTTAAATCATATTTAAAGTGTTGGAGTAATTTGGAGGATCTATTGTTTATTCTTGTCACCAAGGCAATAAGAGCCTAAGAGGTAAGGGTATTTAAGAGAGTTCGCTCCACCCTCCATCTGGGGAATTTTCAATTGAGGAATCCATTTGACAGTTATTCATTTAAACTTGCTAAAATCCTCAATAATAAATTAAGTCTAAAATTTGCCTCCCATTGTCAAGTATAGACCCAAAGGGCTTAAACCGTATTGGCAGGACTAGGCTTTACCAGACTGACCAATACCAATTTGTCCCTAAATCGTACTATTGATAATGGTTTGACTTTTCTGAGTCATAAGACGCAGCGACCCTTAGGCGTGGTCTTATAACTTAGTGGCAAAGATTGGGTGTCCACAAGGACTAGCATAAGCTATGGCATGTTTGATTGCCCAACCCAATGATCAAGGAATTGTGATTTATATCATAAATTGGTTGGGAACCTACCTAATTATCGTAAGTGATTGATCCAAGGACTAAGAGGCGTGTAAACTCTATTTTTACGTCCTTACCCCTTGAGTTCACATCTTATCCTGCGCTTGATCATACAGATCAAATTCCTCTAGCGAGAAATGAAAATAGAGTTACAAGTTCTATGATATATGGGCTGAGTCTAGCTTGGGACGAGGCTTAGAGAAAGGTAATTTTCGAGAGAGATGGCCAGGCACAGATCAGCAACTCGGCAGATAGAGAGCTTGAGCCCAATGGACTTCTTATTGATGAATCTCGCTACCTCTTAGCTAGAGAGAGTTCTGCGCATATGGACTTGCCAACCTAGGGCTTTATATCAATTTATAACGATCGGCCCTAGTCGGAGTTGTGAAATGATGATAATGGGATCCTTGCCCACAAGAAATCTATCATATTGGGGTTGATGCGATTTGTTTAAAATCTTAAAACAATTGAGTGAGAGCAACTTCATAATATTAAAAGCCCATGTTATTATGAAACATTAATGAAAACATATTCCTAATTTTAACATTCTCTCTTAACATGTGGGTTAAAATATTTCACAAACATTCAAATGGCAAACAGAATATCACTTTGTTCCATCCTTGATGAGTATAAGCTCAAAGGGGACAACTACAATGACTGGTTTAGAAACCTTAAAATTGTCTTACGACAAGAAAAGATTTTCTATATTCTTGAAAGACCATTTCCCCCTGAACCCGCAGAAGATGCTGACTAAAATACATTTGATGCTTGGAAGAAACACGTCGATGATGATGAGCAAGCAGTTTGCATAATGTTTAGCTCTATGTCGGATGAACTTCAGAAAGCTCACGAAGATATGGATGCTCAAACCATCATCTTTCACTTGAAGGAGTTGTATGCTTCTATTCATACCGTGAGATTCCAAGTGTCATGTGCCTTATTCCAAACAAGGTATAAGGAATGATCTGTTAGTGGTCATGTGCTTAAGATGATTGGCCACATTGAAAAATTGGCCAACCTCGGGTTCATCATGGATCATGTGATAGGTCACGATCTAATTCTTCAGTCCTTACCAAAAGACTTCTCTAACTTTATTATATAGTTTCATATGTCTAATAAAGAAGCTACTTTAGCAGAATTACACAATCTGATAAAGCAAGCAGAGAAGGACTTGAAACCGGAGCTTAAAACCTCCATCATGCTTACGGGTACGGACCTGAAGCCACGAGGCTCAAAGAAAAATAAAGGCAAGGGCAAGGCTCCAGATCACCTAAAGCCCAATGTAAAGGTGGAGAAGAAAAAGGAAAGGGGAAATGTTTCTTTTGTGGAAAGAAGGGTCATTGGAAGAAAGACTGTAGATCCTTGAAAGCCAAGGAAGCTAGGGAAACCCAAGAGGCCAATAAGCCCAACGCTTCATGTATGTTGTATATGATTGAACTATATTCTCAAAACTCTGAACCTTCTACTTGGGTGCTTGACATCGGTTGTGGGACTCAGTTATGTAACAATGTGCAGGGCCTGAGAAACAGTAGGAGACTCCGTCATGGGGAGGTTGACTTACGCAAGGGTAATGGAGCAAAACTGGCTGCATTGTGCGTGGGGACTTATTCATTAGTTTTTCCGAATGGTTTAGTTTTAGACTTAGAAGATTGTGTTTATGTACATTCTCTAGTAAAAAACATCATTTCAATTTCTTCTTTATGTAATAAAGGCTTTTCATGCCTAATAAGTTGTAATGAATGTTCTATTTATTTCAATGAAATAAAATATGGAGATGGTATTTTGAATAATGGTATCTATGTCTTACAAACTAACAAAGAATGTCCAACCTCTAACATATACAACGTTAACTCGAATAATCTCAATGAATCACTTCTATGGCACAGTCGCTTAGGTCATATCAATGAAACAAGATTAACTAAGCTACATAAGGATGGGTATTTCAGACCCTTCAAATATGAACCTTATGGAACTTGTGAGTCTTGTTTACTTGGTAAAGTGACCAAATTACCCTTCAAATGTAAAGTATAGCGTGCAACAGAGATATTAGAACTCATACACTCTGATGTATGCAGACCAATGTCAGTCACCGCTAGAGGTGGATTCTCCTACTTCATTACCTTTATCGATGATCACTCGCGATATGGGTATGTGTACCTTATGCGGTACAAATCTGAAGCCTTTGAGAAATTCAAAGACTTCAAAGCTGAAGTAGAAAACCAATTAATAAAAGTATTAAGTCACTGAGGTCTGACCGAGGTGGTGAATACTTAAGTGATGAATTTCAAGATTACTTGAGAGAAAATGGCATTGTTTCCCAGTGGACTCCTCCGGGAACTCCACAGCATAATGGGGTCTCCGAAAGGAGAAATCAGACATTATTAGATATGGTCCGATCAATGATACCAGACATATATCTACCTCTTTCATTTTGGGGTCTTGCTTTAGAAACTGCAACACTACTACTAAACCAAGTTCCTTCCAAGATTGTTAGTTAAACACCCTATGAGTTATGGTCTGGGAAACGTCATAGTCTTAGTTATCTAAGAGTTTGGGGATGTGACACATATGTTAAGCTCAAACAAACTAACAAATTGGATGATAGGGCTGTTAAATGTAAGTTTGTAGGATATGCCTTGAACTCAAGAGCATACGTGTTCTACGTCCCAAATGAACAAAGAACATTTGTCTCACGAAATGCTAAATTTCTAGAAAATGAATTCCATCTCAAGAAATATAGTGGGAGTAGACTTGATCTCGATGAGGTAAGAGAAGAACAAACTAACATAAAAACTAAACCCTAGGCCCCTCAAAAGAGCAGCGATGGAACAACCACAAGGTTATGAACTTAGAAGGTTTGGTAGGGAAAGATATGAGCCTGAAAGATATGGTTTCCATATTGATGAGGAACATGATCAGGTCATTGATAATGATGATCCCACCAATTATGACGAAGCAATGCGTGACATTGATTCGGTCAAGTGGCTTGAGGCCATGAAATCCGAAATAGACTATATGTATCAGAATCAAGTCTGTGACTTGGTGGATGCACCTGAAGGGATAAAACCCATAGGCTGCAAGTGGATTTACAAGCGTAAAACTGATGCAGAAGGCAACATCCAAACCTATAAGGCTAGGTTGGTGGCGAAAGGTTATGGACAAATCCAAGGAATTGACTATGATGAAACCTTCTCGCCTGTTGCAATGATAAAGTCCATTCGAATTTTACTGGCATTAGCTACACACTTTGATTATGAGATTTGGCAGATGGATGTCACAACAGCTTTCCTTAATGGGAACCTCGTAGAGGAAGTCTATATGACACAACCTGAGGGGTTTGCATCTAAGTATGATCATAATAAAGTATGCAAGCTTAAATGATCCATTTATGGACTCAAGCAAGCCTCCAGAAGTTGGAATATACGATTTGATGAGACAATTAAAGAATTTAACTTCATCAAAAATGTAGATGAGCCTTGTGTTTACAGGAAAAGTAGTGGGAGTGCTGTTGTGTTTCTTGTATTATATGTCGATGACATATTAATCATCGGGAATGATATTCCCATGATGCAAGCCACCAAGCAATGGTTATCTCAGAATTTCTCTATGAAAGATTTGGGAGAAGCAGCCTATATCCTCGACATTAAGATCTACCATAATATATCTAATAGGTTGTTAGGACTTTCTCAATCTACATACATAGATAAAGTTTTGAAAAGATTCAAAATGGAAGATTCCAAAAGAGGTAATTTACCTACTTGTCATGAAATCAGATTATCTAAGGAGCAATGTCCACATACTCCTTCAGATAGAGAGCGTATGAGTAGGATCCCTTATGCTTCAGCAATAGGATCGATCATGTACGCCATGCTATGTATAAGACCTGATGTCTCTTATGCTCTTAGCATAATGAGCATGTATCAGGCAAATCCTGGTGAGCAACACTGGGCAGCTGTCAAAATAATTCTCAAGTATCTGAGAAGAACTAAGGATGTGTTTTTGACATACGGAGATTGTTCTGAGATGAAAGTCATTGGTTACTTTGATGCGAGCTTTCAGACCGATATGGATGACAACAGATCGCAAACAGGATATCTGTTTACTTTGAATGGCGGAGCTGTAAGTTGGAAAAGCTCAAAGCAGTCAACTACAGCGAACTCCACCACTGAAGCCGAGTATATTACAGCATCTGAGGCAGCTAAAGAAGCAGTCTGGATAAAGAAGTTCATCACGGAGCTGGAAGTGCTTCCCACGATAAAGAATAGCGTCACGATGTACTGTGACAACACGGACGCCATTGCTCAATCTAATGAGCCAAGGTCCCACCGGAAATCCAAGCATGTACTCAGGAGATTTCATGTCATCAGGGAGATTGTTGAGAGAAAAGAAGTTATTATAGAGAAAATACCCACATAAGATAATCTTGCAGATTTTCTGACTAAAGGGCTGACTCAACAAAAGCATAATAGGCACACTCGAAAGTATGGTGTCCAGATTCATACTAGTTGGCTATAGTGCAAGTGGGAGATTGTTAGGGATATGCCCTATACCCAACTTATGGATGGTCTATATGTACATGTAATTGTAATATTTTCATTAATTAATAAAATGGCAATCTTTATTATACGTGTCTTACATAACTTATATGAATCATCAAACATTGTAATAAAGCCCTTGGAGTAATAAGATGATGGCTTCCATGCCTTATGAGAATCATTACTCTTAAACGTTCCTAGTCATAGTTTTGTGAAAAATCTGGGTGTTCACAAAGCGGAGAGACTAGCATGATGATATGATCCACGCTTAAGTGTGGTAGCTGATCTCATAGGCTACTAGCGAAGATCCGTCAGCTTGGTGTATCACATGGATGCATGAGCTGCTCGTGTCCATCGAACTGACCGCCGAAAGTTTTCACATTGAGTGTTTATCCAATGTGTCTGTGAGAACTTTCATGTATCGATTGTATGACTAGTCCTTAGACTTGAGGTCTTTACAATCTTATGTTTGGATCAAATAACTTTGACATTCTCCTTCCCGGTTTAAAAGATCCGGTCATAAGGGTATGATTGGGTCATTTGTTGAAACATATGAAGTTTGTAAAGATACAACAGAGAATCGCCACTCTCTCGGATAATATTTTCTTATAAGAGTAGTAATCCAGTTCACAGGTTGATATGTGTGATCAGTGCTTGAGACTGTGGCCGCAGCGGAAGAATCATGTGAGATTCTTGGGTTAACACGATTCATAACACTATCAACATCATACCTTTGACTATATGGGTAGACACTTTCCATACCCTAGGTCAAATGGTGGGGATACAGTGAGGCGATAGACCGTATCATATGTAAATCGCATACAGAATGGGTATATATCTTTCCTTCTCATTTGGGGGTCTTGGCATATTGGTAGATGTCAACCTTGGTCATTGAAATTGAACGACCATCTGATTGGAGGATAATTTATGTTCGATTAAATTATCACGATTCATTTCATGTCCAACTTGAGGGGAACCCAAAAGGTCACACACAACAAAGTCGAAATCAATGGTTAACAGTGCACAGTATAAATTTAACAACATATATGATTGCTGTAGGAATTGTTCATAAATGGTTCAATGTGTTTAATTATTGAACAGATCATTTATGAGGTTCCATAGTGGTTTAAGGATTGGTGAATGACGATCGGGGTACTTTGGGTATTGGAATAAATAAATAAATAAATAATATGAATAGTAACATGAATAGTAATGTGAATAGTAAATTTTATTTTTATTTGTTATTTATTTTGAATTCCAATTTGGCCCAAACTCTTATTAGGGTTTTATAATCTCATTAAACCACTAAATTAAGATCTAATGGCTAAGATTAAATTAGCATTTATCCCACATCAGATTCTTAATTAATTTTGTTGTCTTTGGAGCACCTATATAAACCCAATGAATTCTTTACAAATATTTGCACCAAACATTTCATATCTTAGGTTTATATAAGTGAGCAACTCTAAAGTTTAAGAGTAAGCCACTGATTTTGAGGATCTTTAAGTCTAATTGACTAGAGGAACCTCGAGTTAAAAGTCTTGAGGTATTTGCCTAGGCTAGCACCAAGGGCAAAATATCCGTGCACTCAAGGCATAGTCTTGCCGTTGAGTTTTGGCTTTAGTGTGTGCATATTTGGAGGCCACACACTTGGGTGGCTCTTTGGAACATGGAGGAGCTTGCTGAGTTCGAGAAAAGCTTGTAGATTGGAGGGAGGACTGGAAGAGCCTTCGGTTCAAGTAAGTATTTTTCTTTCTTTATTTTAATTAGAGTTCTTATGATAGTTAGCATGTTTAGGTTTTTGTTCTCTGCATGTTTTATGATTTTTTATGCTTAGAATATATAGTAACATGCTTAGGTTTGTAGAATAATAAAAACAAATGGGTATTAGGCAAATGGATAATGACATCATAACTTGTTTTATTAAATTTTCCGCTGCGCACTCGCGGCCACTTCCCAACATCTTATGCATCTTAAAGTTAACGAAAAAGTCCTTGAAAGACTTAGGAAGAGATGCGAGAATCACATTATTCCCGAGGCGATTGTCAATAAGAATATCCATCCTTTCGAGCTCTTCGATACAATCTATTAGCTTCATCACATGTGGGCTAACAGGTTTTCCCTCCGGGAGGAAAGTATGAAAAAGCTCGACAGCCACCCTATACATCTCTACCTGAGGTCGATCACTGAATAGTTCCTTCAAATGCAACAAGATGGATCTAGAATCAAGCATCAGCGTGTACTTTCTCTGTAGTTCCGGTACCATAGATCCCAAGATGTATGTCCGGACTTTCTGATCATCATCCTTCCATCTGTTGAACGTCTCACGTTCTTCATCTAAAGCATCATCCGAAATCCTTGCGGGCATTGGATGATCTGGAACATATTCAAGTTGCTCCGCTTGGTAAAGAATATGGAGATTCATAAGCCAAACATTATAGTTAACAACACCCTGAAGCTTATGTGTATCAAGGATACGCGAAAGTGGGTTCGACACAGACATTCTGTCTACACAAGGATAAAATACAGCAGAAATTAATATTTAAATATCATGATAAAAAACTAAATAGAATATGGATTTACTTTTTCTATAAGTTCCCTCGCATTATTTTACATATTCTTTATAATCTCTACAAACAAGAATACGAAAATTTAACTCTTAAATCTCACAATGCAAAGTAAGTCATTCTTGACATTTACGCAAGTCTCACGCTTTAGCAATATTGACCATTGTAAATTCAAGAAGGTAGACAATTATTGTCAATTGCATCTCATGCAACTCTTACATTCGGTCCTAAATCGAATCTCATCCTCACGCTTTAGTAATATTGGATAGTTCAATATTTAGATCAACTTGTCTATCGCCGAAAGAAAGATACTAATATTAACCTCACGCTTTAGCAATATTGGATAATACTTTCTCTTAAATTTGACTCATCTCATGCTTAACCGGAATAGTACAAAACATTATAATCAATCCCTTACGCTTTAGCAATATTGGGAATAATCACAATGGTTTCACTAACACCGTATAGACAAGCCGGACCATGTCATATTTTCAACTAAAATATGTAAAATGTATGCATGTCCAAAAATGCCTAAAGCATGTAATTCACAATTAAATGTATGCATGGGCATTTTATAATATTGAGAAAAATTGTAAGGAACATGAACAATTAGAAGCACGTATCGCTCTGATACCACTTGTTGAGTGAGGAACGGACAAAACCGAGAGCAGCGGAACCCGCCCGAGATCAAATCCTGAGTCGAACCATACAAGTCCAGGTTAAAACGCTAATGTATAATCCATTCGTCATTACCGTTTCCAATTGAGTAAGGTTATAGTTATACTGTCAAAACCTTATCTACTCAATATATGAAACTTTTCATCCTTATATTCCATTAATAAATAATATATGCAAAACTCTTTTCAATATTATTTATAATGTCAAAGAAATAATTTCTTCGACGTACTTTTGGCCAAAAGATTTCTGGAATATACTATGAAAAATTTCTGGGAACATAATCCAACCATATGGACTGACGAATCCTCATCTTAACACACACTGACCTTCGTGAGCATCGATCTATACCTAACAGACATCCAGCAGTCAGACCATGAAAGGTCTCTGACATGCATGATATCAGGCATAGAGGATCACTCACAAGACCACCATGGTATCTCAAGTCAAATGACCACAATAACTACTCAACTCGAAAAGACAACTATTGACAGTTTTATGGATTATCTATTAGTCATCTTTTATGAGTTTATTCAATACTCATTCAACTAATGAATATCTGCATTTCTATACGAACTTCCGCTAAGCTCACAGTCTGTTGAGACAAACCATATGTCCATTACATATATAGACAATGCACTAGTCTTACCAATATAATGACCGACCCATGTCAATATATCTAGACCATGAATAATTTATATTTGAGAGAATGCGTGATATTTCTCAACACCATTTGCAACTTTTGCAACTATATCACCATATGTTGTAACTCTCGGGTCTTTACTAAATTCATATATGGTTCCGAGTGTAACTCGAAATCTCTAACTCTTAGAGTAACAATATATAAATAAAAGTAAGAGTTTTACCATATAAATAAATAAATAACCATGATAAAATAAATATTATATTTCATAAATATCATTTATTCATACAAAAAATGAATGGTGCTCGATCACCATTTCCAACACGTATATGATATATATAGGTAGAAAATTTGAATCTTGAAAAGTTTGATATTTGAATATTTCTTTTGTATAATGGTTATATAATTGAAAGTACTTGCGCCTCGGAAGTACAAGTAAAAGTTTATCACTTATTCTATTTAATAGAATATTATATTACATTTGATAGAATATCTTTTCTACGATCCCGAGTAATAAAATTATTTTATTACTTAGTGTGTACCATCGGATGTTGAGGATTGAAATTAAATGTGAAAGTGATAAACTATAAATGGAACTACATAATTAATATGGTGAAAAGACCCTTAGACATCTTCCATATAAGTCCAATAGGATGTCCGAATCATTTGCGAAGTATTTGCTACTAAATAGTTCATATATTTTTTTATCGAAGAAAATTATCCTATAACTTATAGTGGGAGGGATATTTGATATCGATTTCGGAAGTTAGCATTGAATCATAGATTTAAGACTGTTCGTAGCTTTCGTTATGAATCGTTCATAAAATGTGTAAATGGTTTCCATAGCAAAAGCGAAGTGAGTTTATTAAAGGTTTGACCTTTATAGTATGACAGTGAGAAACGTTATGCTCAACAATCTCTTGTAGATTCTAAGGAAACTTATCTCTAGTCGCACTAATTGAAGAATTAAAGATCTATTGGTTAATGATAATATTAAACTGTATATTTTGGCTAAAGAAAGCAAAATGGCGTTTTTGAATGGTTTCTTCGGATAAGAGATCCGTTGTGATTTCTTTGTTTGAAGAGTTCATTCTGGAATGGTCCTGGAGTTTGTATTCTGCTAAGATCACAGTTTGATATACCAACTGATAGAGCCTATTGTAGACTCAGATGAACTTTCCAGAAATCCATGTTCTTTAATTTTGATAACAGTCAGATTGTCTGATTTTATCAAATCATAGAGAATACACATATAATAGTAGGGTTAGTAGGAGCATGCAAATTTCTTTCTAGTATTGTATATCCTAATGACATTATCATTATTAAGGTAATAATGATATGTTTATGAAGTAAAATGTTTACCTAAGTCTTCTTTTCTCCGTGAAAGTAGATGGAGAAGTCTTTTTTATATTCGATATAAAATTTTATATATGATATAAAACCAAGAGACTTGTGAGATACTCCCATTAGTCTTGCATTAGATATAATCTAATAAAAGACACAACAAGTATAACTATTTGACAGTTAGTGTGTCTCTTGTATATAGTATTCATATTTCGTAAAGAAATATTCTTTTTTCGAAAGAGAAATTGATTATAATGTCTAGTCAATCTTATGCATCATAGGATGATGGCATAATGAATACTATATTACGTGTGATTAAAGATATCAATTTAATCGTAATTGTTACGAGCTATTTTTGATACCATGTAGGTTATATGATGGGTCTTGAAACATGTTCTTTGTTATCTTTAAGATATTGAAAACGAGTTTCTTATTCATGGAGAATATAGTCCGCAACCATTAGGTTCAGATTAGTTTTAAGTCTAATTATGACGTTAGATGGTCTACGTAATATAGAGTTAGAAATGATGCAGTGGGAGTGTCACAGATGATTCTACTATGTTATTGGAATTAGTTGTAACTTATGAAGTATTGACTTATGAAGTTGCATAGTGACCTTACATATTATAAGTTTTGATATTAGTGTTGTGTTTGCGGTTGTCTGCATAGTATTTTGGATTTGATCCCTAAATACTTGGACAAGTCAGTGGCTGTAGCCCAATATTGATGAAGTATCTGAGTCATATTGATGTATAACTTAGTTTCTACAAAATATGAATGATGCTAGCTAAGGGAAACATTTGAGTTTGATTTACAATCTCAAAATGTTATAGTGGACATACTTATTGTTTCCTGCCGTTTGAGTGCATGGTAAGCTCTTGAGGGTCATTCGTATGTGATACACATTGAGATGTGTATATGATACCATAGATTTGCACTAGAGTAAGTGGGAGAAATTGTTAGGGTTGGTGCTCGTTGCGCCAATCCAGATCGTATTTATATCTGATTCATGAATACAAACAATTCATTTTTCCATAATATTACTTATTTATGGTCGCACCTCTTGTCTTTTATTATATATATTCTATCCAATTTAATTAGATTGAAACTAAATATGATTTAATGATATATATATATATATATATATTAGACAAATACCCGATAATATATAATGTAGTGCGCAGTTACAAAGTAGTTTGTAATTGACATTGGGAAATGTCACTACTAGAAATATATTCTCAAATAAAATTCCTGGTCAAGATTTACTAACACGGGTCCGTTAGTAAAATCTGCTAAGACCAGTACATGTCGTATATCGGGACTTGGTCTGATGGTTTGTCCCAATGAACCATGAGTCTCGGGAGACTCGTATAGATGTGTAGGTGTTTATTTGATAAACACTGAACAACTCACCGAAGATTTCCTAATAGATGGTACACCAACGTCAATAGAAATCTTCTCGAGTCGAGTAGTATAGTGGTCCTTCGACTTGTGATACCACTGCGGATATATGAGTCATCCTCCACACTTTGATGGCAGTCACATCACCGATCTATTTAGATCTGACCTCCGCCTGCTCGTTGGGTGTGGACTAATGTTCATGATATTCTGTGAGTATCAGATAGAATCCATCAGTCTTGTGTATAAGGCATAAGTATCTTGTACGTGTTTGCGATCTAGTAAATCCATGGCCGTGGTATACTTCGTAAGTGAGTTTCGAGTGTTATTTAAAGGTCATAAATTTGAAAGTCGACTATATTATACCTTAGGGATTTGACGTTCCTATTTATATCCCCGGTATAATAATGATATTTTTAGCACCCAGATCAGATCTGGAAATTCTAGAATTTTAGTGACGAAAGATATATTATTTAAATATATTGGATGTGTATTGGGTATTAGAATAATTTCCAGAAATTATTTCGGATTGAAAATATACGAAAACGGCGAAAAAATGGCATTACCGAGTGAGTTTTGGGCTTACCGGGTGACGGCTGTCCAAACAGTGAATTGGTTACTGTTCGGGCAGCCTATGAACTGCCAAAGTACTATTGTGGCTTACATGGGCAGCCCTATGTGTATTGATTGGTCGGTTCGGATAAAAATTTATTTTATGCCATTTTACGGAAAAATATTTTCCTAAAAGTTTCGCGGAGTTTCTAAATTATTTATGTCGTTATTTGATATCGAATAAATATGCTTAGGTGAAATATGAATAAATTATAGATATATGATATCGAATAATTTATTCGGTACCTTTAAGAGTTTGAAAGTTACTATTTCACCTGAATCACTCTCTTCCGATGTGCCTTAAGAAAACCCCAACATAGGGATGACAGATTCCCCTAGATCCTAGATCTAGAGTCTGGAGGGTAGCATAGATCCGCACCCCCAGCTTCAGATTTATGGCTCGGGGACGGCATTGTAACGGCCCAAGACCACCAGATTTCAGGGCTAGTGGGACAGTAATATGTAACGTCCCTAGACCCTAATTTTAGGGACACCATAGTGGCATGCATTGGAGGACGGCGATACGTAATGCCAATGTCATAGATTTACACTCATGTCTCTAGTTGAGGCGTATGGAGGGACGGCGATACGTAATGCCCCCATACGTCGAGTTCAACAGACATTCTGATACAACTTTTCAGAGACAGACTTACAAAAAATATGTTTTAAGAAAGAGTTGTCATAAGAAACTATTTTATGAGAATTTCATAGATTTACAGACCAAAAGTAATTTTCAGAAATTTTTTTCCTGAAAGAAAGTTGTTTTCAGATAATGAAAGGGATTTCAGAAAAGATAATTTGAGATGAATTTGGTTCTAGAACCATGGATTTTCAAAAAACATTTTAGTACTTATTTTTAAACTGTCCACTTACTAGATCGTTCAAACGATCTAACCCTCCTCCCAGTTTCTTTATTTTGCAGGTATACCGGAGGATGAGCTCGAGATGGTGGATACTGATGTCCATCACTAGAGGGTTCGGTTCACCAGGTCAAGTTAGAGACAGTGTTCAGTTCTGTCAGAGTAAAGAAAAGTCATGTATCATAAATGTTGTATAGTAAAGATTGCATAGGTAAAGTATTATTAGTGTTCACCGTCAGAGTTATAATGTGTAGTACAATTGAGTGCTTAGTATGAGAAGTATTATGCATTTATGTTGTTGAGTAGGGCAATGGTCCCATGCATGAGTTCACGTATGAGATAATGTTAATAGTGTTGAGCAGAGTAAGAAGGTCAGAGGCTCAAGGGGATAGTACGGCCTATTCCTTACTGGTAGCATCTCCTGAATGGGGATGTTACATAAATCTCTAAGTCTTTCGACATGAAAGACTTAGGACTAGCTCAACAGATTTTGGGAATTCAAATAGTTCGAGATAGACAGGATAAGAGGTTATGGCTTTCACATGAGAGTTATATTGAACGGATAATCAGGAGATTCGATATACAGAATGCCGAACCTGTCAGCATTTCGCTAGCGCACCACTTCAAATTGAGCAAGAGTTCGTGTCTCTTATCCAAGAAAGAGATAAATGAGATGTCATCAGTGCCATACTATTCAGCAGTTGGAAGCCTATTGTACGTTATGGTATATATCAGGCCAGATATTGCTCACGTAGTGAGCTGTTTTATCTCTAACCCAGGAAAAAAATCTGGGAGACAGTCAAATGGATTCTCAAGTACCTCAAGGGTACATCGAAGTTATGTCTATGCTACGAGGGAGCTGATCCAAACTTGGAAGGCTATACAGATTCAGATATGGTAGGAGATCTTGAGGGTAGAAAATCTACATCATGTTTCATCTACACTTTTGCATCGGGAGCTATGTCATGGTAGTCAAGATTGCAAAAGTGTATTGCATTATCCACAACAAAAGCCGAGTATATTACAGCAGCGGAAGCATAGAAAGAAATATTGTGCTTAAATCATTTTCTCCAAGAATTAGGGATCAAACAGACAGAATATAAGATACATTATGACAGTTGGAGTGCTATAGACTTGAGCAAGAACTCAATGTATCATCTATGTACGAAGCACATCGATATTCGCTATCATTGGATACGTGAGGTGATGAATCAACAACTGCTGAGACTAGTGAAGATCCATAAAGATGAGAATCCAGCTGACATGTTAATAAAAGTGATTACTTGGGACAAGATAGAGCTGTACAGAAACATAACCGAGATAGGTGTCAGATGAAAATCGTTACGAATGCAGTTGGAGAGGGAGAATTTAGAATTTAGCTGCCATGCATGTCATGCATGGTGTACAAATAACATTAGGTGGAAGATGAGGTTTGTGGAAATTTGGTGCAAAGATACAAACTACTTTAGGTGGAGCACAATTCATTTATTAACATTTGACCCTTGTGTTTGACTATAAATTGAGAACTCAAAGCATCCAAAAAACAATAAGCTTCAAGTGCAGAAAGATTAGAGAGTGCTAGAGAGTGAAGTTTTTCTATAAATTTTAAACACTTTGTAATTCTATTCTTGTAGTAATAGATTCAGTTTTTTCTCAAAACACTCTTCTGTGCTCAGAGAAACACAACAATGCAAATATTAACCATATCAATTTAAATCGACTTTTTGATCGGTTTGGATATGTTTCATTATTAAAAAATTAATTTAGTTTCATTTCTCACAAATCGATCCGCAACTCAGTTTGAAATTTTTCCAAACCGATAGAAACAGTTTAAATCAAATTGATCACAAGTTGTCTTTTTATTGATTTTCAAAAAAAAAAAAAAAGTTATATGTAACCTTGCCCGGACATTAGCACGCCTCATATAAAAATGCATGGGCTAAAATAATACAATGATAGAGTTTTAGAGATTTGAGTATACAAATAAATAAATAAATAAAATTCTTTTAATATCTGTTAAATAAAAAAATTCATATCAGTCTACTAGTTGGTTATGTATGGACTGATCTAAATCCTCAGTGTACTACGAACTACTATATAGCAGATATGTCATTTGATTTACTTGGGTGAAATTGGTATAGTCTTCCCAATCAATAACTTCGTACTTTAGAGTGATGTGTGGATGTGGTCGTTTTATATAGATACGGAATAAACTCTTTCTTGTGAGAAGTGGATGAGTATCTTCTGTTGGAGTTGGTTCTTGGAGCGCCATTCCGAATAATGTATTATACATTATATTTTATTATTTATTAATAAAATAACTACATTTTCATTTCAAACCTTATTAATAGTAACACCATTATGCATATTAGATTGATATATAAATATGCTAAGGCTGACATCGACCTTAGAATAGTCATGTAGTAATACTGGACACGGGTGGTCCAACATTGGGATAGTATTACTATTATAAACTATTCTTAAAGTAAATATTCATAGTAGTTGGTTTTAAAATATGGTCGAATTCCTATAACCTAGAAGACTAGCACATGTCGTATATTGGAATTGGAGTTCTAATGTTTTAACCCGATGTATCATTAGCTTGGGAAGCTCATATAAACATATGGGTATTTATTGGAGTGAGTACTAAATGACTCACAAGTGATTCCTAATAGTTGGAAGTACACACCACCGTCAATAAGAATCTCCTCGAGTGGACAAGAATATGTGATCATTTGACTATATGATAACATTGATTTTGTGTGTGATCCTTCACACTTTAAAGCCATATATGTTAGAGACCTTTCATGGTATGACCGCTAGATTTTCGTTCGGTGTGGACCGATGCACTCATTAATCAAGTACGTATGAAGATAGAATCTGTCGGTCCGTATGTGTACCCTAAGGTGTTTAGATATCCATGTGAGTAAGTCACGATTCTTAAGACTTTGGCCAAAGCCGATCATCTAGGGTGGATCACATATATCAGAAATGGTGTTCTGATTAGTTGTAAAGAATCGTGCACATGTCGACATGAGATGTGCACCTCGGAAACTTGATGGTGTAATCTATGTTTCCTAAGCACAACTCGGATAGCCTACGATGGAGAGATTATTAAATATATGTGATGACTTTAACTTGTATAGTTCAGAAAGGTCATTCGTGTTCTTTGCGAATTTGGAGGTGGTCGAATTGCGTACATATAAGCTAGACTTATATGACGAACGTGTCTGGACTTAGAGAGTCTCACAATATGAAGTGTACTCGTTTAACACTTGGGTAGCCAATAATTTTTGATAATAAATAGTATTTGATATTATTGTTATCAACTAAAATAATTAAGTGTTATTGGATAACATTAATTATTTACCTTGACCCAATTGGATTAATCTAAAATTACACAAGGGCTTTGTTGTAATTTCATAAATATCTCTACCATTGGAGGATATTTTGATAATTACAAATATGTAATAACAGATGTATTCAACTTGATTTAATTGGATTAAGTCAAAGTGGTAGACATATAACTAATCCATTAATTAAAATTTGTCTCGATTTAATTGGATTAAATCAAAGTGGTTGACAAATGTGATTAGTCACACCTAATTATACATATTTGGAGAAATTAGAGTAAGCCTACATAAAAGTTAATTAAAACTTTTATTAATTAAAAATAGTATAAGTTTTACTATGAAAGGCAAGCTTGAGCAATGTTTTAATCAAGCTTGAGAAAGCTAAAATAAACAAGAATTAGAGATATTAGCCTAAGTAAAAGAAGTGTTTAGAGAAGTTTTGGAAGTTCTCTACAACATTTCAACCAGGAGAAAAAGATTGGATCTTGGACCCAAGCTTGCTAGCTTTGGTAATTCTCTACAACAATAAGGAGAAGAAGATTGGATCTTGGAACCAAGATTGCTAGCTTTGGAAGTTCTCCATAATATTTCAACAATGAGAAGAAGCTTGGATCTTGGAATCAAACTTGTTAGGTAAGTTTGATCTTCTCCAAAGCTATGTTATCATTAGTGAGTTATGATTAGTGAGACATATAGTGATAATTATGTATTTGATACATAATAACATAACTTGATGTTGAAATTATGCTAATTGTGTAAGGATACTTTGGAAGCATAAACACAATATGCTTGTGTCAAATATGTTCATGTTGGACATAAAACATAAAATTAGAGTTCGAATTCTAGATGAAAGCCTAAAACTATGGCTACCATTCTAGAATCACTTGACCACCTTTGAGTGACCTAGAATTGTTAATGGGTCACTTATTATGGGATTCTATTTTAGTTTATGTTTTTTATTCAAAGAAATACATATATGTTGGTTTGCTCTAAGCTTCCCAAGATCATTATCAAGCAAGAAAATAACATGTGAATACAATCAAAGGAGGTGCAGAATACTCACAATGAATGGTTGAGTGATGCGGTTGACAACAAAAACTTCATTTTCTGCCTCCTCCAAGCTCGGCAGTGGGCTATTTTCTTGTCCTCAAATTCGGCCATTGATGGTCCTCCATGAAAGCTCCAAGCTTTGTTTGGTAATTCCTTGCTCATGAGATGGTTTCCCTATCACCTTATATGCCTCCTAGAGTGTGCTAGCACCTTGATGATTTGCCACAAATCGTCATTTTCTTCCATTTGAACTCATAGTTTTGAGGCAGTGAGCAGAAGAGAAAACAATGGCCAAATGGCCGAGAGAGAGAGAGATGAAGAGAGGGTTTCCAAAAAACCGTGTGAGATTAGAGAGGGAAAAAAAAATGTGTTAAATATATTTGTTTTTATTTTCCAAAAATAAATCAAATACCAAAACCATTTCAAATCTCAAAAGTCAAAAAGAAAATAATAATCAATGCTTTCCAACTACCAACATCACTATTCACATCAACTCACATCACTCAATCAAGTGACAACTTGTCACGTCACTCAAAGTGACAATTGATTTGACGCTTGATGTGACTAATGATTTGACGATTGATTTGACTTGCGTGCTGCACTCGAATTCGAAATGCGAATGCGCTCGCAAACAATCTCGGGCTCGGGTTCGCTAATTCCAAATTAACTAATTTTTCGTTGCGACGTAATTAAATGATTACGCCTAGTGAAATCACTATTCATGTCGCTAACGAATTAAATTCTAAATTAACTCGTTCGCCCGAATTAAAATCTAATTTTAATTCCGCGTCGAAATCCAATTTCGTATAATATATCGAATATATTAATTTATCGATTAATTCGAAATTAATCGTTATCTCTCTTTAATCGATATTTTATCCCAGATAAAATATCTCCATAATTAATCCCATATTAATTTTCTCTCTCATCTAATTAATCCCAGATTAATTAAAAGTACGAGTCATACGTCATCAGTGAATCTTTGGGAAGCGACCCATGAGATCCCCAGATATGTTGGCAGTAAATTCGGTCGTCAGACTATCCGAACACGTACGTACCTCGTACTACGTTTGTACCGATTTACAAGACAAGGTTGGCTTCTAGCAAAGCGCCATGCCTACCCAATTCTCCAGAAACATGCTTACAGGAATAAGCGATCTATATCAGGTGTAGTATACATAGTATTTGTTGGTTTCTATAATTAGTCCCAAAGAAAGATTAAGCCATAGAAATAGAAATAACATACATGCAAAGCTTGAAGGATGGCGGAAACATACTTACAAAGCTTTGTGACGAAAATGGTGAAGAGGATCCTTGAGCCTCCAAGGTGGGTGATATGCGGCCAAGAACAAGAATGATAGAAGTTGCAAATCTTGGGGCTGTTTTCGGCCAAGAAAAACAGTGTGAGAAGCCTCAAATCTTCTAGTACTCCAAGCTCCAAATGCGTTTCCCTATCACCTCCTTTGATCCCTTGTTGTGCTAGCAAAAATGGAGAAAACAATTTTCTGCCATGGATGAAGCTCACGGCTTGCGTGAAGAAGAAGGAGAGGAGAGAGTGTTATGTCTTTGATTTTTCTTGTTCTCAATTTGTTTTTCTAAAACCGTGTGAGACCAAATGAAAAATGAAAGAATATGATATCAAATACCAAAATGAATTTTTAATCAAAAAACCCTTCAAAAACCGTGAAAGGTTTTCCCTCCAAAATAAAATTCATCATTTGCCATCATTACCTTACTTTGAGATTAGAGACAATGTATCATCCCTTAAAGGTGACTAGATACATCCATCATCTATTCGTATCAAGTAATGAGATATCGCGATGCGATTTGCGGATACCACTCGATTCAAAATACGAATGTGTCCGCAAACACTTTCAGGCTCGGTTTCGCTAATTCCGAATTAACGAATTTCCGTCGCGACGTGAATTAAATAATTACGCCTTGCGGAATTACTATTCAGTTGCTAATGAATTAATTCTAAATTAATTCGTTTGCCCGAATTAAAATCCGATTTTAATTCCGCGTCGAAATCTAATTTCGTTTAATAATATATCGAATATATTATTTTATCGATTAATTCCAAATTAATCTATCTCTCTCTCTCTCCTAATAAGGCATTTTATCCAAGATAAAGTTTCTCCGTAATTAATCCAAGATTAATAAAGTTTGAATCAAACATCATAGGTGAATCTTCAGGAAGCGACCCAAGAGATCTCCGGATATGTTGGCAGTAAATACGGTCGTTGGATAATCCAAACACGTACGTACCTCGTACTACGTTTTTACCGATTTACAAGACAAGGTTGGCTTCTAGCAAAGCGCCATGCCTACCCAATTCTCCAGAAATATTCTTACTGGAATATTAGATCTTTATCAAGCGTAGTATACCGCAGTATCGCGTATATCGATCCAGTATCGGACGATCACATGTTAGGCCTGGGGCTGGAAATGTGTCTGCCCCGTACGAAACATATATCGGATATCAAACAACTAGTCTCTTTAAATCGGACAATCCTGACCTGGTCATATTGTCCCGACGGTTGCAACCTTTATAGAGTACTAGTTCTGTATCCAGCATGATCATCATCTCCATATGTCTGAAGTGATACTTCCATCTTGACATCACATCCAGTACACTACGATTCTCGATAAACCCAGAAGAGGCGTACACAGAACCGGTTAAAGCCCCGAACCACCACAACCAAAGTTTACCGATTTTCGCAAGTACTAGCGATGCAAGTCTCAGGTTAAGACCATATACACCTACCCTGATGCGGCCTCCCATAGACACGCAGACATACTACCAATGGGATTCCGCGGGGTCTGTCCAGAGCGAAGCTGTTTTCCGTACTATCGGTAAAACACAACCTCCTATCGCACTTGCATAAGTATCCAATACTTAAATATATGAGAACTATGCCGTTGTGCCATCACAACTCGCACAAGTGCAATACTAGTCTATTCCGCATTATCGATGTCCGATCTCGATAATACTCTGACTAGGGATATTTAATGATTAAACCTTTTATATTGATACTGTCTCATATTATCTCAATACGGAACTAATCATATGGACTTTTGCCATTAATATATTAAAGTAAATAATTTTACAAAACGGCAAAAGGGCAATTTCATTATCACATAGTTAATTTTGTACAATAATACCATATCATTTACAAAACAGTGACGCTATGGGTCATAATGTCTAACAGTATTGTGTATGTCGATCCAGTATCGGATGATCACGTGCTAGGCCTGGGGCTGGAATTGTGTCTGCCCCGTACGAAGCACATGTCGGATGTCTGGAAACTAGTCTCTATAATCGGATAAACATGACCTTGTCATTTTATCCCGATAACTGCAGCATTTAAGAGAACCAGTCCCGTATCCTACGTAACCATCATCTCCACTATGACTGGAGTGATACTTCCATCTTGACATCACACCCAACACACTACGATTCTCAATATACCCAGCATTGGTGTACACGGAACCTGTTAAAGTCCTGGACGACCACAACCAAAGTATATTGATTGTCGCAAGTATTAGCGGTGCAAGTCTCAGGTTAAGACCAAATACACCTACCCTGATTTCGGACTTCCATAGACACATAGTCATACTACCAATGGAATTTCGATGGGGTCTATCCAGAGCAAAGCTGTTTCTCGTACCATCGGTAAAACACAACCTCCTACTACACTTGCATGAGTATCATATACCCAAATATATGAGAACTATATCGTTGTGCCCTCACAACGCGCACAAGTGTAATACTAGTCTTTTACGCATTTATCGATGTCCAATCTCGACAATGCTCTGACTAGGGATATTTAATGATTTATCATTCGTGGACTGATACTGTCTCATATCATTCTCCGTCCAGGAACAAATCATAGGAATCTCCTATCATTTATACATCTAGGTGATTTAATCACAAATGATAAGAGTGCAATCTCCTTTGTCACATAGTTAATTTGTACAACAACACCATGATCTGTAAAAATAGTGACGCTATGGGTCATAATTGTCCAATAATCTCCCACTTGGCCTATAGCCAGTCACTCGAGTGTCTGACACCCGAACTATGTACGGTTGGCTCAAACTACTGAGAAAGGCTTTCGTCAGCGGATTTGCATGATTATTATCTGATGTGATTTATACGATCATCACATCGCCACGATGTATGATCCGAACGAATCAGATGAATATCGTAGTATGTATCTGGATCGTTGATGAGACCATTAATTATTTAGCCTGTGCTGACGCCTAGCTCAGCTGCTAACAGAATTATATCTAATCTAATTAGATTTATTATCGACCCAAATGGCTTCTATTTCCGCCTCAGCTGCAGCAATAACCCGTATTTGTTGTTTATACGGTAACAGTATCTCGCTTGGAAGATTTCCAGCTCACTGTTCCGTTATTCAAACTTTGTAGTACCGTTTACGACTTATAGTCATTTTATCGGTTAGGAAACTTGCTGTAGTGATCCCAGTCACTTCAAGTTCTCCTTCTCCATAGATTAAGACAGTATCCTTAGTTCTCTAAGATACTAAGTATTTTCTTAACTTCAATCCAGTGACTATCACTCGGATTGGCCTGTTGTGAATCCATATGCTCAAAGCGTATGAGACACCAGGTCGCGAACATTTTTCAATGTACGATTTCTCGAAGAGTTTTCTCGAAAGCCAAGCTTTCACCGATTATTTTATGGGAATATCATTTCCAAGAAATGACATATTATCATTATTTTATAGGATAAGGATTGTCAGTGCGCTCCCACTAAACTTCTTATGTACACAAGAATCATTTCGTTTTGAATTAAGTCATAAACCATTATGATCACATCAAAATGACAATTCTAAGAACCTATGCTTGCTTCAATCCAATCATGGATCGAATAACCTGCAAACCTTGTTTGCTAGTTATTGTACGACAAAACCGTCAGGATGTTGTAAACATCCTCCAAAAGGTCTCCTTTTCAGGAAAGCAATTTTCCCGTTAAGCTGACATATTTCATAAATGAAATATGCAGCATTAGAAATCATTATCCAAATGGATTTACCATGGCAATAGGTAAAAGGTTGAATCGAAATAAACACAATGTCGATTACGATACCTTTCCGCTACAAGCCTAGCTTAGTACGTTGGTATGTTGCCATCCATGTATGTCTTCCTTGAAGACTTATAAAGTACCAACAGGCACAATGCCTTGCGGTACATCAACTAGTATCCAAACTTGTTGATATACATGGAATCCATTTCGGATTCATGGCACTTTGCCATAATAGGGAGTCGATACCTTGTATCACTTCCTCATACGTAGTCAATTGGTATTCCTCAATAAGATTGACATCTTTATGAGGTGAGATCAGAAACCCATACCCCGAGTTGTTTTCTGACTCTCTCTGACCTACGCGGTTCTTGTGTATTCGAAGATTAATGGTAATAGTTTCATCCTTGATGAACTATTTGTGTTTCATTAAGGATTTGGTGCCTGGAAAAATATTACTCCGATTTTTCATCGAGTTTTACTATCCTCCCACTTACCACTGCATATAGGTATTCCTTTTAGGAAAACCGCATGGTGAGCAACAATTACATTGTTCTCTTGTGAGTTGTATAAGTACAATACTTATGGTATCCCTAGGATAACCTACAATTGACACTTATCCAATTTGGGTTTTAGTTTGGTATCATCAAATATATGTCTAGCATCCCAAATTTATAGGAATGAGAAACCCGTTTCTTTCCATTCATATCTAATATGAAATCAGTCTAACAGATTTTAATGGAACCTTATTCAAATAAGTTCTGCACTGTTTATGCTTATCCGTTGAAGGAAATGGTAGCTTAGAGCAACTCATGATTAACCTTATCATGTCTAACATAATTCGGTTTCTCAGTTCGGACACACCGTCAACTGACGTGTTCCGGGAGGAGTCCTCATTGAAAGAATACTTTACTCTTTCAAGTATATAGAAACTTATTGCTTAAGTATTTTCCATTACGGTCTTACCGCGACAGTTTAATACTTTAGCCGATCTGTTTGTCTATTTTCGTGTCGAAACTTAAAAGTTTCTGATTTGTGTTTCAAAAGAGACACATAACCATAACGCGATGCCACATCCGTATCGGTCACGAAATATCCATATCCATCTCTAGCCTAGCTAGACATGGGCCCACTTGCTTCACTATGAACTAGGGCTTACAGATCGCTGGCATTTGCACTTTTACCAAGTAAATAGTGTTATAGGCACATTGCCCAATAAACTAGATTCGTTGACTTTATTTAAATGGAATCAAATTAGTCCGAGTACCCACTCTTCAAAAGTGTGGATATACGAGTCTTGTTTAATTGTGTCATAGACAACAATGCCACATTAAAGTTCTTCTGATCAAATCAGTTTGAGCTAGTTGTTTGTCATTTTATATGTTTGAGATATATTTATATTCAAAATATAAATTATGTTATTCACATCTAATGTGTTTATCTCAATATCATCTTTATAATAAACACTTTAGTGTTCTAAAATATAAAGGTTCACCCACAGCAGGTTAAACACTGATATAAAGATAATGTTTCTAGTCAAACTAGTTACAATATAACAGTTTCCTAATTTAAGTACACACCCGAAGGTAGTTCCTAAACTTAGGCATCTACGGTCAAAATAGCGACTTTCGTCCCATTTCCGATTCACAGATGAATCTCAACTGAAGTCAGTATCATGCTCATAGCAGATTCTGAACATCAATATATATATTTATGTATCACACTAAGTATTTAAAATCCAATTTTAATACTAGTAGTGAACATAATGTTGACAAACATATTTGAAGTCAGAGCCTCGCTCGTCTTCAATTCCTTCATGTCTGCTTTGTTCAAACGGCAGTCACGCTTCCGCGATCCCGTTTGCCACAATTTAAGCAGACATTTTGGGATGTCCTTTATCTTCCCAGAAGATTATAATGATTTTGCCTTTGCCCATTTTCCACATTCCAGAGGCCTTTGGGCCAAGCCTCGGGTTTCTAGAATATCGAAGTAAGGTGCGCCTTGCGCTACTTGCCTAATTGCAAACTTTGACTTTGTCTCATTGAGAATAGTCATTAACTCCCCAAGAGTTATTATTGCAATTGTACTTCTAAATCTAAATATAGATCTAAGAAGATCCTTCAATTTCATTATCATAATTTAAGGATCTAATCCGTAGTTCTGATTCAGAAATTAATGAGTTTACTGCGACAAGCTTAATGGATTAAGCACTAAAGATATCATCACATAAATCTTCCAAAGATTATGCTCTACTATTTGCTTAATTCCAGGCTTAGGCTTAAAATGTTATTTTATCAAATAAAGTAACTTATTATTTTCCAGGACCATCCTGAAATATTATTCCAAATTTGAAAATTAAACCATTTAAATACATTTTCCCAGGATTATGTTTTAAATGTCAATCTTTCAATTTAATCTTGATTCTAATAGTCCAACTATTTAATCAACGATTTCGGTACTATTTATTATAATGATTACTATAGTCAAACTATTTAATCAACTATAATTTTAATTTATTAAATTCAATTATATTGATTACTATAATCCAATTATAAAATCAACTATAAATTTTGAATACAGTCCAATTGTTAATTAAAACAACAATTTAAATATTAGTCCAACTAACATTTAAGTTATTTGACGAATGATATTTGTGAATGAGCGTGTATGGCAAGAAATTAAACAAATATTGCAAATTCAATTCTTGCCTCCCACTATTTTTCGGCGAGCCTCTAACCCTCTGTCGAGTACTTGGGAAATCGTGTTTCCTAGTCGGCTAGGATTCCGTTAAATATCACACAATTGACTTTGGCCAACAAATTGTATGATAATTAACTAGGTAGATCTCTAAGATCAATTGGATCCAATCCAATTCCTAGATCCGGTAGGGGGACATCCAAGTCCGAAACATATATCTTATATATGCCAATACATCCAATGTATTACCTAACCTTTTTCCTCTGAATCAACTAAGCCTTGGCTTTGGCACAACAAACTTAGTGATCCCAGTTAAGTGCGACCCATTGACCATGGAAAGATTCGTAATCAATGTCGATGGACAAGAAGTGGTCTTGACTTTGGCCAACAAACCACAACTTGGACAAGACACCAATATGGAACAAAGTTCTCGTGATTCAAACACATCCTCGACAGACAAAGGCCTTGACTTTGGCCAACAAGCCAATGCCAGTCTCGGATCTTGAGTGAGAATCATTCAATGGAAGGAAAAACGCTTAATATTTTGCGAGGGTTTTTCGCGTGCAAATTGGCAACCAATTTATTATCTTTGTTAAGGTCTCATCATCATACACCCTTAAACATGCATTCTAAACACATAATAAAGCGTGTATAAATAAATAATAATGATATGCGGATGGATACTTTACACATTGATCCTAGATCAAATCTCTCCCTTTCTCTCTCCCGCTAGCACATGTATCACTTCTACCCGTTACACTACACTTCTAAAGAAACCTCATTTACATTGAGGGGAATAGGTGAGAAGATAATACAAAGAATATGGAGGTGATAAGGCTGGACACGCAGGTCCAATTAATAAATCAAATTTATTACAACAATTTCTAAAATTGCCCCACCCAGCTAATATCCATCCGATATACATTATTCATGCATCACAATCATGTATTCACACAAGCATGCTATCAATCAATCTAATCCAATTAATTAATCTGATAATTAATGACCATCCAATGTTCAAACAACGATTTGATTTTGCTCGAGTCAAACTCGTTTTGCGAATAAGTACTTAAAGTATGAATTCTTGAATTAAATTAAACTACATAATTAAATCCAATTCAATTTGTATTTAATACTAATTCGCTTATTTAATTCCAAATTAAATACTACACTTTATTAATGAACCTATACGACTTAAATTCCAAATTTAATCGCTACGGGTCTCAAAGCCCGATTAACGTGTAACGTCCATTTAATTAAAGTCCAATGGGATTTTAATTAATTTCTTGAGGCGTGGACTTTTAGTCAACTCGGGTCAAACCGATAACCAAAGTCCAATCCAGGAGTTACCCATAAGCCCAGAAATCAATTTAGGCCTATTAGGCCCAATTAAACTTTAAAGGTCCATTAAGTCGCATTTGGGCTTTATGGAGGCGGTTTTGGGCCCAATTGGATCCAACCAATTTAGCCTAAACCCAACTTGGTACAACCAAGCCCAATAACAACTTTAAAAGCCCAAATCCAATTTTAAGGCCCAATTAATTAAATTACAAAATCCAATTTTACAATTTAATTGCCTAAAGTGTATTACATAATTAATTACCCAATTCAATATTTCCAAAACACCAATTAGCTCAATTATTCATGTTCATTTTCATCATCACATGTCCAATACATTTTGATTAAAATCAAACCCATATACCATGCTACATGCCTCGGCCAAAGGGGACATTTATGCCCAAATCAAATTCAATCCAATTAAATTAAATTCAACATTAAATCAATATCCCCAAATGATTTCCAACACATCCAATGAATCAAAAAATCAAAATCCAAGACAATTTAGGGCTTCTCTATTTTCGGCCAAGCCTCCAAAATTGGGGAAAAAATGTTCCAAACACATTTTCATCAAATTGATCTAATCAATCCTCAATTAAACATCAATTAAGCATACTAATTTATCAAATTTCATTATACATGCTCAAAATAAATTTTGCCCAAATTTTAACCCTAAATCTTTTTCATGCTTTCAAAGGCTCAAGATACCATTGTTGGTTTTCTCTAAGCTTCCCAAGATCATTATCAAGCAAGAAAATAACATGTGAATACAATCAAAGGAGGTGCGGAATACTCACAATGAATGGTTGAGTGATGCGGTTGACAACAAAAACTTCATTTTCTGCCTCCTCCAAGCTCGGCAGTGGGCTGTTTTCTTGTCCTCAAATTCGGCCATTGATGGTCCTCCATGAAAGCTCCAAGCTTTGTTTGGTGATTCCTTGCTCATAAGATGGTTTCCCTATCACCTTATATGCCTCCTAGAGTGTGCTAGCACCTTGATGATTTGCCACAAATCGTCATTTTCTTCCATTTGAACTCACGGTTTTGAGGCAGTGAGCAGAAGAGAAAACAATGGCCAAATGGCCGAGAGAGAGAGAGATGAAGAGAGGGTTTCCAAAAAACCGTGTGAGATTATAGAGGGAAAAAGAAATGTGTTAAATATATTTGTTTTTATTTTCCAAAAATAAATCAAATACCAAAACCATTTCAAATCTCAAAAGTCAAAAAGTAAATAATAATCAATGCTTTCCAACTACCAACATCACTATTCACATCAACTCACATCACTCAATCAAGTGACAACTTGTCACGTCACTCAAAGTGACAATTGATTTGACGCTTGATGTGACTAATGATTTGACGATTGATTTGACTTGCATGCCGCACTCGAATTCGAAATGCGAATGCGCTCGCAAGCAATCTCGGGCTCGGGTTGCTAATTCCAAATTAACTAATTTTCGTTGCGACGTAATTAAATGATTACGCCTAGTGAAATCACTATTCACGTCGCTAACGAATTAAATTCTAAATTAACTCGTTCGCCCGAATTTAAATCCAATTTTAATTCCGCGTCGAAATCCAATTTCGTATAATATATCGAATATATTAATTTATCGATTAATTCGAAATTAATCTTTATCTCTCTTTAATCGATATTTTATCCCAGATAAAATATCTCCATAATTAATCCCAGATTAATTTTCTCTCTCATCTAATTAATCCCAGATTAATTAAAAGTGCGAGTCATACGTCATCGGTGAATCTTCGGGAAGCAACCCATGAGATCCCCAGATATGTTGGCAGTAAATTCGGTCGTCAGACTATCCGAACACGTACGTACCTCGTACTACGTTTCTACCGATTTACAAGACAAGGTTGGCTTCTAGAAAAGCGCCATGCCTACCCAATTCTCCAGAAACATGCTTACAGGAATAAGCGATCTATATCAGGCGTAGTATACATAGTATTGTGTATGTCGATCCAGTATCGAATGATCACGTGCTAGGCCTGGAGCTGGAATTGTGTCTGCCCCGTACGAAGCACATGTCAGATGTCTGGAAACTAGTCTCTATAATCGGATAAACATGACCTTGTCATTTTATCCCGATAACTGCAGCATTTAAGAGAACCAGTCCCGTATCCTACGTAACCATCATCTTCACTATGACTGGAGTGATACTTCCATCTTGACATCACACCCAACACACTACGATTCTCAATATACCCAGCATTGGCGTACACAGAACCTGTTAAAGTCCTGAACGACCACAACCAAAGTATATTGATTGTCGCAAGTATTAGCGGTGCAAGTCTCAGGTTAAGACCAAATACACCCACCCTGATTTCGGACTTCCATAGACACATAGTCATACTACTAATGGAATTTCGATGAGTCTATCCAGAGCGAAGCTGTTTCCCATATCATCGGTAAAACACAACCTCCTACTACACTTGCATGAGTATCTTATACCCAAATATATGAGAACTATGCCGTTGTGCCCTCACAACGTGCACAAGTGTAATACTAGTCTTTTATGCATTTATCGATGTCCAATCTCGACAATGCTCTGACTAGGGATGTTTAATGATTTATCCTTCGTGGACTGACATTGTCTCATATCATTCTCCGTCCAGGAATAAATCATAGGGACCTCCTATCATTTATACATCTAGGTGATCTAATCACAAATGATAAGAGTACAATCTCCTTTGTCACATAGTTAATTTGTACAACAACACCATGATCTGTACAAATAGTGACGCTATGGGTCATAATTGTCCAACAATATATGTATTTAGAATACATGTATGTTTGTCGCATAACATGTGTTGATGTTGGTTTTGATATTAAAATTGGACTTTTAGGTGAATTGAAGTGTTTGGAGAAAATTGGGAAGTGTTTAGAATTGATTTGAAGGCTAAAATACTCACTGCCAAAATTTTACACAAGGCAGCGTTGTGACACTGATCTCAGGCGTCGCGACACACAACTCGCAGAGCTGCGGGCTTTGCAATGCTAACCCTTTGTAGTAGAGAAGTCGAGTTCTCACAGATTGAGAGTCGCAACTCCCAAACCTGCGCGCCACATCGCGCTGAGAGTTGTTGCCCATGAGTGCTGAAACTTAATTTTCTCCGTTCAAGAGTTTCCGAACTCTGATTTTTTCCTACAGACTCGTAATAGAATATAACATTATATAAAATAATTTAAAAATACACTTATCCCTGATAACTATGGGTTAGACCCACTTCCGCTGTATGAGACACTGATCCGACCTTAGGGGTCCCACATCCGCCCCAAAAGAATGGTATCAGCGCAGGTCTTAACCACACAATACGTGTTTCATGTTTGACATATTTTGAATCTATGCCTCTATAATTTTACTTTAAATATGCATAAGTAATATTGGATATGCATTGCATGTTTTGAATTAATAATTTTTTTTTTATTTTGACCCAAGTATATTAATGAAATGATTGTCATAAATCTCCCATGATTAGGTGATTACTTTATTTTAAGTAATATCATTAATAATGTTGGAGCATTATTGGATGGTCCATCTTGTCAATACGGAGATGAATGAGTTCTTACAACTTATGCCCAAGACCGTCATTAGTGTAAGGGTATAAGTGCTCGGAACTTAGGTTGCTCCGATAAAACATTAGATATAGCGTGATGAGTTAACGTAGTCACTCGATACTATCATTATTATGAGGGTGTACTTATGAAGCTTATTAGTGCACATTGACAAGTATACACCCAGAACATGTCTTAATCTAATACCGTCATTATTCTGATGATACGAAATGATTCAGGACAAAACTAAGGAGTCACATGGATGTGATTAACCTTTAAGGTTTACCTATTGAGTTTATAAATTCCAAGATTGTCATTAGTGAGAGGCTGGAGTAAATATCAAGGGATCCACTTGTCGCTATAAAATTTTGATAGTTAAATTTCTATTTTTCGTTAAGGGAGATTACATAATTACGTAAAGTAGTGGGATGACACTAATAGATTTAAAATCCATAATTGTATTAGTGTTTTTATATTGAAATGAAAAATATTATGTTGGTGTTTAATTATTATCTTGTAGATGGCTGCCGCAAATCCATTAGCGTGACTTTTGGATTCCAATAAATTAAAAGAGTCGATAACTACTTAGAGTATGAAATGAACATCCGCCTTGGCTTGGAGTCAGAACGATTGAATACATATGCTGGTTTTGAGATGCATTCGATGCAAGCCACATATGAAGAGCTTCACAATATGTTACTCTCGGTAGAATATGATTTAAAGAAAGGGAATCCTACTTTGTACCTCTATGGTGGAGCAAGTTCTTAAAAGACTTCTAGGAAGTCTAAGAAGATTAAAATGAGAAATAATAAGAAAGATTCCATGAAAAAACTGCATGATCGAATATAGCTAATGATGCATGTCTACACTATAAGAAGTCTGGACATAGGAAGAAAGATTGTCCAGAATTGAAAGGAAAATCAGGAACCTCAGGTACGCTTTGTATTTTTCCTATTATTGATATCTCATTAGCCTTAGATGTAAATAGTGGTTTGATGTTAGACACTGGTAGTCCTACTCATATTTACAACTCCATGCCAGCCATGAGGTTAAAAAAAGGCTAAACAAAGGGGAGATACAACTTAGAGTTGCAAAATTACGAGATATTAGATGTCAAAGTCATATGAATAGTTGTTCTTGATCTCTATAATGGAAGTAAAGTAATTTTACATGACTGTTATTATGTACCCTCTTTTATCAGATAGATAATATCTTTACCGATATTGGATAAAGTGGGGTATAAAATAAACATTAAAGATAATGCTTTATATTTATATGATAAAGATAACTATTTGATATGTGAATGTTCTTTATCTAATGGTCATTATATTGTAGAAACATATCAAGATGTCCTTAATGTAGAGGAAAATACAAGTAATAGATCATAATTAAATAATACTGAACTATGGCATATGAGATTGGGTTACATAGGTGTTAGACATCTATCAAAATTGGTTAATCATGGTTTGATTGAAGATCTTACCTTAAATCCTTATCCAATTTGTAAGTCATGTATCCAAGGGAAAATGACAAAGACTTCATTTCTTGATGTTGGACACCGTGCTAGAGATTTATTAGAGCTAATATACATTGATGTGTCTGGTACATTAAATCATGTCATTCATGATGGTTCAACATACTTCGTGACTTTCACGGATGATAAATCAAGATATGTATATGTCTATTTGATGAGACATAAATCGAAAATATTTGAAAAGTTCAAAATATTCTGAAATAAAGTAGAAAAAAAAACCAAAAATTCATCAAGTGTCTTCGATTAGATCGGGGTAGTGAATTCATAATCGACGAATTCAGAAGTTATTTAAGGGAGAATGGGTTTCTCGCCTAATATAGCCTACCAGAAACTCATCAACACAATGATGTGTATGAGCGGAGAAATCGTACTTTATTGGATATGGTGCGATCCATGATGAGCTATACAAATATTCCATATTACCTTTGGGGTTATGCTTTACTTACAGATGTCCACATACTTAATAGAGTTCCATCAAAAGCTATTTCTACGACCCCATATCAGATATGGTTTAGTAGAAATCCAAGTCTTAGATATTTAAAGATTTGGGGTTGTCCTGCATATGTTAGAGTTGCGCAGCGGGATAAACTAGCACCCATGAGATATAAATATAGGTTCGTTGGATATCCTACAAATTTTATAGGATATCAATTCTATAATTTTGAGCAACGAAATGTATTTATTGCTCGTTTTGACACTTTTCTTGAAAATGTAATTTTTTAGAGAAAGTGTAAACCGCACAAAGATTATGTAACATCCCATTTTCAGATATGCTACCGGCAGAGGATAGACCACCATATCCACTTGAGCCTCTTACTTTATGACTCTGATAAAATCTATTAATCTCATTTTAAACATGATATAATACTTGAGACCATAGCCTAACTCAACAACACAAGATGCACTTTAACATTCACATCTAAATACTCAAAATACAATACTCTTATAACCATGTTATGGACACTTAACTTATTACACAAATAAAATGCTGTATACAAATGTCTGATACTTGATTTGACTTGACTTAGACTGAATTCTATCTTTGACTTGACCTGGCGGAACCAATACCCTAGTGACTGCCATCAATATCTATCCCCTCCAGCTTGTCCCCCGAGTATACCTGCAAAATAAAGAAACTAGGAGTGGGGGAGAGTTTAGATCGTTTGAATAACCTATGGAGTGGATAACTTAAATTATAAACTAAATTACTTTTTGAAAATCCATGGTTCTAAAATAAAATTCATCTCAACTTGATTGGATTCATCTCAATAAATTCTCCCACCTTAAATAGGATTCGTCCTCGAATCCCCTTCTGAGGGTCAACTTCCAAGTCCATCTTGGTTTTAGTATCTCAACGTCTCAGCTACTCTTATTCTCTTTACTTACTTTTTGCTTTTTCTATTCAACAGCTCAATAATATGACTTCTACGGATCTCTTCTCCTAGTTCACTCTATTCGACTTTTACATGGGCACAAGTTCCGAATTTATCAACCCTTTGATCTTTGGAAGTCCCTTTGTCAACCTTTTGTCTCGTGAGGTAATTAAGTCTGTATAATATATTCTATCTATATAGGGATGCGAGTTCTTTAGGAAAATTATCAAATTATAAAATGGTCACAATTTTTCTCTTTAATCATTGTAATCTTTATCAAAATATTCTAGCTACTGAATTAGGCTTTTCATTTATTACACTATTTATTACTCAACTTGTAGTTCCCGTAACACTTACCGTCTAGACACCGTCTTATTATGACCTATATACGACTCATGCCGCTTTAATGTCGTCCCATATTTACTTCATCTCGTTATTCTTCTTCCATCTTCTCGAATACCAATCAAGTTTAATGACCTTAGTTTTCTTGTGTTCTAGGCACACTTCAAAGTCCTTCACCTTTTGATCCTATATAGATTCTTCTTCCATCTTCTCGAATACCAATCAAGTTGTATGCGCTCGATCGAATTCTAAAGTTTCTTCACTACTCTTTGGATCTTCCACGTAACTTCAGTACCTATTGTAGTATTAATTTCCTCAAAAGATTGTGTTACTTAAAATGCATTACTTACGATAATGTTCATAAATAGTGTCATACTACACACATCCTTCTCACTTATCTTATCTTGTTTTCTGATTCCTGGGGATATACTAACATTCTCTATGGTTAGGCGTTTTCACATCCTTTAAGTGTACCAAAGAATGATCTTACTAAATATTTCCCTAGCTCCATATGCGCAATCTGATCCTAGCATTCTTCCTCTTAATTTATCTTCTTAACTCTCTCTTCCTCTTTGCTGAGTTCCAACTATTATCAGCTTCGACATTTATGTCCTCGCATCTTTATTTATCTCTTGGGCTTAAGTCATCATAATTTATGGTTATCCTCTTTATATGTCTTAAATTTACCATCACAGTTTCTCGATACCTCTTAATTCCAAGATCTAACTTCTAGATACATCTCTGACGATCTCTATAGGTTGGCTAAACTTAACGAAATAAATTATTGCTATGTTAGTGCTGAATAGATACTCATTACTTGAAAGTAAATCATATGTCCTTACTGTTGACGTCGACGATAGCGATTCTATTGTGGGTCATTTCCACACTCAGTCTCCATAGTTCTTCCATATCACGCTTCCAATAAACTTGTTTCAAGTTGTACTATGCCTTGTTCATAATTAGGTTTACTTCATGGGAAACTTGGGTTATACTCGTTACATTCCTTTCACTTCCATTTAATAACATTTTAGTCTTAATCTAATACCAATAAATCTTATTGTTATGTACTTCCGTCATTACCTATCTAGTATTCCTTCCCACTGTCATCATATCTCGATAGTTCTATCTCCAAACCCTTTACATAAAGTTATTTTCGTCTTCTTTGTTGTCCTATTCTACACATGGACCTTATGTGATCTATACCTTTGTCTTCTTATCTAAAGGGTATTATCCTTTAAATGTTTTTTTATCCTATCTTACAAGTTACTATACTATACCACGAATATACTTGTTTCTGAGAGTGTCATCGGGACGAATATCTTGGTTCTTCATTACTGGTATCGTCCAATGAGGGTTGGGAGGGTGGTGTTAGTTCTGAAGTCTTTTTCGGTTGTGGTGGCCTCACTAGCTATCCGTACTGGGGTTGCACATACTGCTCTTTTATAACCCTAAGATTTCCTTATTACATATCTGATACTAGGCTCGCATACTAAGATATTACTGCTAGAAACTATCTGAATTTCCTCTTCCAACTTTACTCCTGGTTTATTTTCGATTATTGGTCGTATTAACTCTTACTGAGAACCTCCTTAAGGTTCATGCTCTTTGAAAACCCTACCACACGTCCTCTGTTATTCTTCTTACTGATCTCAGTTTCATAACCCTCTTAAATCATTACTTCTCTAGAAACTCTATATCAATTTCTGTGGGTTTGCACATCTCTACTAATACTTTTAGTTCAGATGCTACTCTCAAACTAGTTCTTTCTGTTAGGGTTGGTGCTCGGAGCGCCAATTTTCTTATGTATTTTCCTGTAAATATTTATGTAACATTTTATTATGAATAAAAGAAACAGTTTCTATTATATAACATCTCTTTATATATGGTAAAGACATAATTGACCTTAGAATGATTAGTTATGATACAGTTGCAAAAACCTCGCAACTGACATTGAGTTATATCATAACAGTATCATTTCTTTAACAGTTACTGGTTAAAGTTTACATTACTAGGTCAGTAAGTAAACCAGTTGAGACAGGTACATGTCATATAATGGAATCTTGGATTCCAATGGTAGATTCTCAATGAACCATGAGTCTTGAAGACTCGTATAAATATGTAGGTGTTTATATCGGATAAATGCTGAATGACTCATCGAAGATTCTTAATAGATGCTACACCAACGTCAATAAGAATCTTCTTGGGTTGAGTAGCATATCGATTCTTTGACTTGAGATACCACTGTGGATATAAGAGATATCCTCCACACTTTGATGGCAGTCACGTCACCGACCTATTAAGGTCAGACCTCCGCCTGTCCATTGGGTGTGGGCTTATCCTCAAGATATCCTCTATGTGTCAAGATATAATCTGTCAACTCTGTGTACAGAGCATATGTTGGACAATTATGACCCATAGCGTCACAATTTGTATAAGACATTATGGTTTTTGTACAAATTAACTATGTGGCAATTGAAATTGCTATTTTATCATTTTGTAATTAGATTACTTGAATATAAAAATGATAAAAGTCCTTATGATTAGTTCCAGATTATAAGATATGAGACAATATCAATCCACAAAGGTTTAATCATTAAATATCCAGGTCGTAGTATTATCGATACTGGACAATGATAATGCGGAATAGACTAGTATTGCACTTGTGCGTGTTACGGAAGCGTAACATCATAGTTCTCATATATTTAAGTATTGGATACTTATGCAAGTGTGATATGAGGTTGTGTTTACCGTTGGTACGGAAACAGCTTCGCTCTGGATAGACCTCTCGGAATCCTATTGGTAGTATGACTATGTGTGTATGGGAATCCGAATCAGGGTAGGTGTATTTGATCTTAACCTGAGACTTGCATCGCTAGTACTTGCGACAATCAATACGCTTTGGTTTTGGTCGACCGGGACTTTAACAGGTTCTGTGTACGCCTCTTCTGGGTTTATTGAGAATCGTAGTGTATTGGGTGTGATGTCAAGACAGAAGTATCACTTCAGTCATATGGAGATGATGATCACGCAGGGATATAATTGGTTCTCTATTATGTTGCAACTGTTAGACAGTTATGACCAATATCATCATTATTTGTAAAAGACATTGTGTTTTTGTACAAATTAATTATGTAGCAATGGAAATTGCCTTTTATCATTTCGTAATTAGATTACTTAAATGTGTGAATGATGAAAGTCCTTATGATTAGTTCCGGATTAAGATGATATGAGACAATATCAATCCACGACGGTTTAATCATTAAATATCCCTTGTCATAGTATTATCGAGACTGGACATCGATAATGCGAAATAGACTAGTATCGCACTTGTGCGTGTTATGGAAGCGTAACAGCATAGTTCTCATATATTTAAGTATTGGATACTTATGCAAGTGTGGTAGAAGGTTGTGTTTTACCGATGGTACGGAAAATAGCTTCGCTCTGGATAGACCCCATGGAATCCCATTGGTAGTATGACTATGTGTCTATGAGAGTCCGTATTAGGGTAGGTGTATTTGGTCTTAACCTGAGACTTGCATCGCTAGTACTTGCGACAATCAATACGCTTTCGTTTTGGTCGTCCAGGACTTTAATAGGTTCTGTGTACACCTCTTCTGGGTTTATTGAGATTCGTAGTGTATTGGGTGTGATGTCAAGATGGAAGTATCACTTCAGTCATATGGAGATGATGGTCACGTAGGGATACAGAACTGGTTCTCTAAAAGGTTGCAATCGTCGGGATAATATGACTAGGTCATGATTATCCGAAAATAAAAAGACTAGTTGCTTATGATCCGGTATATGCTTCGTACGGGGCAGACACTATTCCAGCCCCAGGCCTTGCATGTGACATCCGATATTGGATCACGAGATACGCAATACTACGTATACTATGCCTGACATAGATTATATATTCCATTAAGAATATTTCTGGAGAATTAGGTAGGCATGGCGCTTTGCTAGAAGCCAACCTTGTCTCGTAAATCGGTAAGAACGTAGTACAAGGTACGTACGTGTTCGGATAGTCCGACAACCAGATTTACTGCCAACATATCCAGGGATCTCTTGGGTCACTTCCCGAAGATTCACTGATGACGTATGATTCGAACTTTATTAATCTGGGATTAATAGCGGAGAGACTTTATCTGGGATAATATACTATTTGAAGAGAGAGAACGATTAATTTGGAATTAATCGATAAAATAATATATGCGATATATTATACGAAATTGGATTTCGACGCGGAATTAAAATTGGATTTTAATTCGGGCTAACGAATTGATTTAGAATTAATTCGCAAGCGACATGAATAATAATTTTGCTAGGCATGATTATTTAATTAAATTTGATTTAATTACGACGCAACGGAAAACTCGTTAATTCGGAATTAACGAAACCGAGCCCGAAATGTGTTTACGACGCCACTCCGATTTTGAATCAAGTGCAGCCGCAAGTCACATCACGAGTCACATCACTTGTCACTTGTCACTTTAGTGATAGATGTTTAAGTCACCTTTTTGGTGAGTGACATGCAGTCAATATTCATGAAAGAAGTGGTTGTGGGCATTTAATGAGCTTTTGGAGCCAAAATTTTGGTTTGACTTTTGAAGTATATACCAAATATTTGGTAATTGTTTTTAGGTAATTGGTTTTTGGAAAACAATAACACAAAATCAAAGAAAAACTCTCTCTCCCAAAATCAGCAAAAACCGTGAGCTCTCCAAGGGGACAGAAAATCATTTTCTTTCTTCCATCTTGCTAGCACATTAGAGGATCAATACAAGGTGATAGGGAAACCGAACTTAGAGCTTGGAATCCATTGAAGCTTGGAGCTTGTTCATCTTCATCAACAAAGTCACCTTGGCCGAATACATCAAGCAATGAAAAAGTTTTGTTGATCATCACATCCAAAGCCGTTCAATGTAAGTGTGTTTCCGCCACTATTTGTTGCATATTCATTCTATTTCTATGCTTATATTGATCTTGGGACCACTCTAGAAACCAACAATGGTATCATGGAGCAAGGTTTAAGCATGAAAATGATTAGGGTAAAATTTGGGTAAATTGATTTTGAGCATGTTTTGACTAAATTACTTGTTTGAGCATGTTTGTATATGGATGACTTGGAGTTATTTATGATCAATTTCATGAAAAATTAATTGGATCAATTTTTCCCTTTAATCTTGGCTTGGCCGAGAGTTTGGTACCCTTTTATGTCATGGTATTTTTTGTTTGTTTGATCATTGGATGACTTGAAATAATTGGGTAATGTTGATTTAAAATTCCATCGGATTGAAAACAAAATCGGACATAAAATACCCACAAATACCGTGACATATTGATCATGAAATGAGATGATTTTTGGTTCAAAAATGTTGGACATAATTTGAACAAATGAATACATAATTAATTGATTAAATTTGTATTTTGGAAATATTAATTTGGATAATTAATTGATGTATTACACTTTGGTTAATTGAATTATAAAATTTGGAATTTTAAAATTTGATTAATTGGGCTTGATTTTGAATTGGGCTTGAAATTGTTGTATTTGGGCCTTATGGACTTGGTTGGGCCAAGTAGGTTTGGGCCAAATGGATTGGATCCATATTGGGCCTAAATCATTCCAGTAAGTCCAAATATAACAAATGGGCTTTAAATGTTTAATTGGGCCTAATGGGCCAAAATTGGTTTCTTGGCAAATAAGGGTGATTCCTTACTTGGGCCTTGGTATTTGGGTTTGATCCATATTGACCAAAGCCCATGCCTTATGAAATCAATTGAAAGCCCATTGGACTTTTAATTAAATAACATTGGATGATAATTGGGCTTTGAGACCCATTTAGATTAGATTTGAAATATAAGTCGTTAAAGCGCATTAAAAGTGTAGATATTTAATTTGGAATTAAAGAAATGAATTAGTATTGAATACGAATTAAATTAGATTTAAAGAGTAGTTCGATATAATTCAAGAATTCATACTTCGAGTACTTATTCACAATCGAGTTGGACTCGCGCAAATCAAATCATTGTTTGAACATTGGATGATCACTAATATTCAAAGATTAATTAATTTGATTAGATTGATTGAATAACATGCTATGAATGAATACATGGATGTGATGAATGAATAGCGTATATCGGATGGATATTAGAAGGGAAAGGGCAATTTTAGAAATTGTTGTAAATTTAGAATTGATAAATTGGACCTGCGTGTCCAGCCTTCTCTCTTTATTGATTCTTTGTATTCTCTTCTCACCTAATTCCCCTCAATGTTAATGAGGTTTCTATTATTGTATTATGTAATTGGGTAGAAGTAGAATAGTGCTAGCCGGGGAGAGGAAAGGGAGTGATTTGTTTTAGGAACAAATTGTTAAATATCCATCCGCATATCGTTATTAATTTACTTTCCGTGACTTATTATGCTTTTAGAATGCATGCTTAAGGGTGAATGATTAGACATAACAAAGATAATAAATTGGTTGCCAATTTACGCGAAAAACCCTAAAAACATATTAAACGTTGTCCTTCTATTGAGTGATTCTTACTCAAGATCCAAAATTGGCACAAGTTTGTTGGCCAAAGTCAAGACCTTTGTCAATTGCGGATGTGTTTGAATCATGAAAGCTTTGTTCCATATCGGTGTCTTGTCCAATTTGTGATTTGTTGGCCAAAGTCAAGATCACTTCTTGTCCATCGACATTGATTACGAAGCTTTCCAACGTCAATGGGTCCCGCTTAACTGAAATCATTAAGCTTGTTGTGCCAAAGCCAAGGCTTAGTTGATTCAGAGGAAAAAGGTTAGGAAAATAGATTGGATATATTGGTATATATATTGTATATATGTTTCAGACTTGGAGGTCCACCTACCGGATCTAGGAATTGGATAAGATCCAATTGATCTTCGAGATCTACCTAGTTAAATATCATACAGCTTGTTGGCCAAAGTCAAGGTTGTGTGTTATTTAACGGGATCCTAGCCCACTAGGAAACTAGGTTTCCCGAGTACTCAACAGAGGGTTAGAGGCTCGTCGAAAAATAGTGGGAGGCTAGTATTGAATTTTCTATTTCGTTCAAATACTTAGCTTTACGCGCTTTCAAATTATTTTGTCAAAATTATTTTATTAGTTGGACTAATATTGTATTATTTTTCTCGTAATTGTTAGACTGTACCCTTACATTGTTAATTGGATAGTTAGACTATCGCAATTAAAATGACAGGAAAGAACAGTGTCCGGGACATCATCATGGCGATAATGTCTTCAACGACACTAACTTTTCTGATTGGGACATGACTCTAAGGATAGTCCTTGGATCCGAGAGGCTGCTATATGCTATAGAGAGACCTCGTGGGCCTAAGCCCAGATCTGATCAGTTGCTCGAGCTAGATCTTTGGAAGACACATAGCGATGACAACGCAACTGCTCAATCTATCATGCTTGCTGCTATGACTCAGCAATTTCGTCGACAGAATAAGGGATTGGATCCCTATAACATGTTGGCGAAGTTGAATGATCTACACCGATCTAATCTTAGATCGTAGAGATATGAGTTACAGAAGAAGCTCTTCCGCACTCGGATGTCGGAGGGTACATCTGTTGAACAACATGTGACACAGATGATTGCCGATATCGAGCAACTTGGACAAATGGGGATTGCCTTTGAGATAGAGACCTCTATAGATTTGATCTTGCAGTCTCTCCCCGACACTTGGAGTGGGTTCATCATGAACTACAATATGATGAACCAATAGCAGACTCTTGGAGAGCTGATGTCCATGCTGCGAGAGGTAGAAAAGGAACTTCTTAAAGGCAAGAAGCGCGAGGCGCACTTTGCTTCTACATCTCGGACTCCGAGGGCTGGGCCCAAGGCGACTGGAGGTGTTAAAAAGAAGAAGAATAAGAAGAAGGGCAAGGGCAAAGCGTCAAAGGCTTCTGGGAAGCCAAAGGACAAATCTCAGGATATATACCTCCAGTGCGGCAAGCGGGGTCACTGGAAGCGTGACTTCCACGAGTAAAAGGAGTTCTAGAATGAGATAAAGGCGGGCAAGGCACCGGCCTCAGGTATGTTTGTTATAGAAATAAACATGACTACTTCTAGTTTTAAAAATTGGATTTTTGATTCTGGTTGTGGTACTCACATTTGTACTGATATGCAGGATCTGCGGATTAGCAGGAAACTGGCGTCAGGAGAGATTGACATGCGTGTTGGAAATGGGACTCCAGTCACCGTTTTGTCCGTTGGCACTTTTGTTTTAGAACTGCCCTCGGGGCATGTACTTGAATTTACAAACTGTTATTTTGTACCTAGTTTGACTAGGAATCTAATTTCTGTATCTATGTTAACCCAATGTGGGTACACTTTTGTATTTAGAAACACTTTGTGTTTTATGTATAAAAACGATATAGAAATTTGCACAGCTGATGCAAATAATGGTCTTTATATTTTGAATATAAATCAATCTCAAAATGTAACAAACAAAAGCTTAAAGTAAGTCATAAAGATGAAACTTATATGTGGCATTGTTGTCTGGGACACATAAACAAGACTTGCATATCCACACTTTCGAAGCGTGGGTACTTGGACGGATTTGATCCAAATTTATATGACGTCTGCGAATCTTGCTTATTAGGCAAAATGCCTAAATCACCTTTTAGCGGTAAAGGTGTACGTGCCATCGAACTATTAGCCCTTGTTCATAGTGACATTTGTGGGCCCATGTCTAGCCAGGCTAGAGGTGGATATGAATACTTCGTAAACTTTACGGATGATGCATCGCGTTATGGTTATGTGTATCTTATGAGACACAAGTCGGAAACTTTTGAGAAATTCAAAGAGTTTCGACACGAAGTTAAAAAACAGACCGGTAAAAGTATTAAGACATTACGGTCGGACCGTGGTGGCGAATACTTGAGTAATGAGTTTCTTGACTACTTGAAAGAATATGGTAATCTTTCACAGTGAACTCCTCCCGGAACACCGTAATTAAATGGTGTGTCCGAAAGGAAGAAACCGAACCTTGTTAGACATGGTAAGGTCTATGATGAGTCGTACTGAGCTACCTATTTCCTTATGGGGATATGCATTAAACAGTGCAATACGTATTTTGAATAAGGTTCCGTCAAAGTCTGTTCAACAGACTCCGTATGAGATATGTGTTGAGTTTTTCTAAGGTCCCATGATCAAACAAGACATGAAATAATGCGTGAATACACCAACGAAGATAGCGGAATACTTACATTGGTTGGTAGAGTCGATTTGAAGACAAATGAACCCAAAAAACGCACTGCCATGTAAGCTTACTGCATGCAGTCCACTGCCTCCAAAAACAGATTTTGAGATGAGAAACGCAGCTCCTAGCTTCGTTGGATGGATCCCGGCTCATGGTCGAACCTCCCTACCACCTTCGCAAGACTTGTAAGTGTGCTAGCACTTGAATTTTCACCATGAAAATCCACTCTTGCTTCCCTATTGTTCACGCCCAAACTGGTTCAAAACCAGTGAAGAACAGCCACTGTTTTGGCGTGAGAGAGATGAGAGAGTTGAATGAAAATTGTTACAAAAAATCAATTTATATTTATGCCATAATATTATTAAATTAATAATAAACTTATGACACAAATCATGCAATGGCTTAGAGTGTCAAACACTCAATTTTCATGCAAAACCATTGAGTGCATTGTACACTATCTCCATGCAATGCATTAGAATTAAATAATGCATAATATGACATGTGTCATGTGGGCCCCACACGTTTCCAAATGAAAGTGGGCCCACGTGCACTCATGCGTTCAGGTTCGATATTTCCGAAATACCGAACTTACGTCGCGACATTAATTAAATCGAATTTAAATAAATAATTGCGCCTAGCGAAATATTATTTACGTCGCTAACGAATTAATTCTAAATTAACTCGTTTGCCCGAATTAAAATCTAATTTTAATTCCGCGTCGAAATCTAATTTCGTTTAATATATCGAATATATTAATTTACCGATTAATTCCAAATTAATCGTTATCTCTCTCTAGACGATATTTTATCCTAGATAAAATATCTCCGTAATTAATCCTAGATTAATTTTCTCTCTCATCTATATAATCCCAGATTATTCAAGAGTGCAAGTTGTGCGTCATCGGTGGATTATCGGGAAGCGACCCATGAGATCTCCGGATAAGTTGGCAGTAAATACGGTCGTCGGAGTATCCGAATCACGTACGTACCAAGTACTACGTTCTACCGATTTACGAGACAAGGTCAACTCCTAGCAAAGCACCAAGTCATCCCAATTCTCCGGACATATCCTTTTAAGAATATTTAAGATCTATATCAAGCGTAGTATACTAATGTATTGTGCATATCTGCCCAGTATCGGATAGTCACGTGCTAGGGCTGGGGCTGGATAAGTGTCTGCCCCGTCCGAAACACATATCGGATGTCTGGTAACTAGTCTCTATAATCGGATATTCATGACCTGGTCATAATATCACGATTGATGCGCATCACTTAAGAGCACTAATACCGTATCCTGCGTGACATCATCTCCACTATGACTGGAGTGATACTTCCGTCTCGACATCACATCCAATACACTACGATTCCTGATAAACCCAGAAGAGGTGAACACAGAACCAGTTAAGATCCCCCAACCACCAAAACCAAAGTTTACCGATTGTCGTAAGTATTAGCGATGCAAGTCTCAGGTTAAGACTATACACACCTACCTTGATTTCGGCCTCCCATAGACACCTAGTCATAATACCAATGGGATTCCGAAGGGTCTATCCAGAGCGAAGCTGTTTCCCGTACCATCGGTGAAACACGACCTCCTATCGCACTTGCACAAGTATCCAATACTTATATATATGAGAACTATGCCGTTGTGCCCTCACAACGCGCACAAGTGCAATACTAGCCTATTCCGCATTATCGATGTCCAGTCTCGATAATACTACGGCTAGGGATATTTAATGATTAATCCTTCGTGGACTGATACTGTCTCAATATCATCTCAATCCAGAACTAATCATAGGGACCTCTCTTCATTTATATATCTATGGTGATCTAATCACAAATGACGAGAGTGCAATTTCCTTGTTACATAGTTAATTTGCTACAGCAACACAATGATCTGTGCAAATAGTGACGCTATGGGTCATATTATCCAACAATCTCCCACTTGGCACATAGCCAGTCACTCGAGTGTCCTACACCCGAACTATGTAAGGTTCGCTCAAATTGCTGAGGAAAGGTTTTCGTCAGCGGATTTGTTTGATTATCGTTTGACGCGATTTATACGATCATCACATCGCCACGATGTATGATCCGAACGAATCAGATGATATAGAAGTATATATCTGGATCGTCGATGAGACCTTTAATTCCTTAGCTTGTGCTGACGCCTAGCTCAGCTGCTAACAGAACTATATCTAATCTAATTAGATTTATTTTTGATCCAAATGGCTTCTATTGCTGCCTCAGCTGCAGCAATAATCCGCATTTGTTGTTTATTCGGCAACAGTTATCTTGCTTGGAAGATTTCCAGCTCACTGTCCCGTTATTCAAACTTTATAGTACCGCAGTATTTAATCGTTTGGAAACTTGCTGCAGTGATCCCAGTCACTTCAAGTTCTCTTCTCCATAGTAAAAGATAGCATCTTTAGTTCTCAGAGATACTAACAGATGTTCTTAACTTCAATCCAGTGACTATCACTTGGATTGACCCGATTGTGACTCCATATGCTCGAAGCGTATGAGACACCAATACAAGTACATTTTAAATGTACAATTTCCCAGAGAGTGTTAACAAACTCCAAATCTATCCCAGTAGATCTTTATTCCTTGAATAAAGGTTGTTACTCCCCAGAATTCTACGGAGAATTTCTATGAAAGAATATTTATGAAAGCCAAGCTTTCACCAATTGCTTTATGGGAATTTCACTGTTAGTGCAATCTCCCACTAACCTCCTTATATACACAAGAATTATTTCGTTTTGAGTCAAATCATAAACCATTATGATTATTTCAAAACGACAGTTCCAAGAACCTTATGCTTGCATTGATCCAAACATGGATCGAATAACCCGCAAACCTTGTTTGTCGGTTATATAAAATCGTCAGGATGTTGTAAACATCCTCCAAAAGGTTTCCTTTTCAGGAAAGCGATTTTGATTTATAACTGACATATTTCATAAATGAAATATATAGTTATTTTCAAGCATTTTTTTTTAAAAATGGATTTACCATGGCAACAGGTAAAAGGTTGAACCGTTATTAACACAATGTTGATAACGATACCTTTTTCGTCAAAAGCCTAGCTTTGTACGTTGGTATGTTGCCTTCCATGTATGTCTTCCTGAAGACGTTTAATGTACCATAGGCACAATGCCTTGTGGTACAACAACTAGTATCCAAAATAGTTGTCATACATGGAATTCATTTCGGATTCATGGCACTTTGCCATAACATGGAGTCGACACCTCGTATCACTTCCTCTAAACGTAGTCGGATGGTACACCTCCATAAGATTGACATCATTATGGGTGAGATCAGAAACCCATACCCTAGGTTGTTTTCTGACTCTATCCGATTTACGAAGTTCTTGTGTATTTGAAGATTAATGGTATAGTTTCATCATAGATGAACTATTTGTGTTCCATTAAGGACTTCGTGCCTTGAACAGTGTTACTCCGATTTTCATCGAGTATCACTATCCTCCCACTGACCACTGCATATCGGTATTCCTCTCAGAAAAAACCGCATGGTGAGCAACAATCACATTGTTCTCATGTGAGATTTACAAGTATATACTTAAGGTTTCCCTTAGGATAACCTATATTGGCACTTATCCAATTTGGGTCCTTAGTTTGGTATCATCCAAACGCTATGCCTGGCATACCCAAATTATCAGGAATGAGAAACCTCGTTTCTTCCCTGTTCATATCCTATATGATATCTGTCAAACAGATTTATATGGAACCTTATTCTAAATAAGTTTTGCACTGTTAATACATATCTTGTAGAAGGAAATAGTAGCTCAGAGCGACTCGTGATAAACCTTATCATGTCCAACAAAATTCGGTTTTAGTTCAGACACACCGTCTAACTGACGTGTTTCGGGAGGAGTCCTCACATGAAAGAACACCGTACTCTTTCATTTATATATGAAACTTACTGCTTAAGTATTTTCCATTTCGGTCTTACCGTGGCGGAATAACACTATAGCCGATCTGTTGTTTTCTTCGTGTCGAAACTTCAAAAGTTTCCGATCTGTGTTCTTCAAAAGAAACACATAACCACAACGTGATGCTACATCCGTTAAGGTCACGAAATATTCATGTTCACATCTAGCCTAGCTAGATATGGGCCCACTTACTTCACCATGAATAGGGCTAACAGATCGGTGGCCCTTTTACTATTACCAAGTAAATAGTATTTTAGGTTTTTAACCTAATAAACTAGATTCGTAGACCTTATTTGAATAGTCAAATCAGTCCTAGTATCCACTCTTCAAAAGTGTGGATATACGAGTCTTGTTTAATTGTGTCCTAGACAACAATGCCACAAATAAGTCTCTATTGATCAAATCAATTTGAGCTATTTATTTGTCATTTATATGTTGAGATTTTATTTATATTCAAAATATAAATTATGTTATTTACATCTAATGTATTTATCTCAGTATCATCTTTATATAATGAAACACTTTAGTGTTCTAGAATATAAAGGTTTTTCCGCATCGGATTAAACACTGATATAGAGATAATGTCTCTAGTCAAACTAGTTACATTATAACATTTCCTAATTTAAGTACATACCCAAAGGGTAGTTCCTAACTTAGGTATCTACGGTCGAAACAACGACTTTCGTCCCGTTTCCTATTCGCAGAGAAATCTCGGCTTGAAGCCAGTATCCAGCTCACAGCGGATTCTGAACGTCAATACATATATGTATTATGTACCACACTAAGTATTAAAATCCAATTTCAATACTAGTAGTAAACATAACTTTGACAAATATTTTTAAAGTTAGAGCCTCGCCCTATTTTTAATTCCTTCGTGTCTTCCATATCCAAATGGTAGTCGCTACGGGATATGTCAATTATCCTTTTCAATATTTCACAAACCCTTGGCCAAGCCTTGGGTTTCGGAATATCGAAACGATGTGCACCTTGTGCTACATGCCCAATTGCAAACTTTGATTTTTCTCCACTAGAATAGTCAATTAATTGCAACTTTAATACTTTTAAATCTAAAGATAGATTTATTGTAAGTATATTAATTAAGCACTAAAGTCATCATCACATAAATCTTCCAAAGACTTTATGCTCTACTATTTGCTTAATTATGGGCTTAGTCATAATAAGTTTTATCAAATAAATTAACCATTATTAATTCCCAATTGAAAATTAAATCATTTAAAACATTTAATCCAAGGATTATATATTTTAAATATTCATCTTTTTCAATTCTTTCTTGATTTCAATAGTCCAACTATTTAATCAATTTTAATAAGGTACTATTTATTATAATGATTACAATAATCCAATTATTTAATCAACTATAATTTTAATATTGATTACTATAATCCAATTATAAAATCAACTATCACTTTAATTCAATTATATTGATTACTATAATCCAATAATAAAATCAACTATATATATTGAATGAGTTTGTATATAGTCCAACTATATATATTTTTAAAACAACATAAAATATTAGTCCAAAATACTTTTGATTAATGTGACGAGAAAAAATATAAATGAGCGTGTTTAGCGAGTAATTGAACGAATGTTGCAAATTCAATGCTTGCCTCCCACTATTTTTCGTCGAGCCTCTAATCCTCTGTGGAGTACTCGGGAAACCGTGTTTTCTAGTGGGCTAGGATCCTATTAAATAACACACAACCTTGACTTTGGCCAATAAAAGCTGTATGCTATTTAACTTAGGTAGATCTCTATGATCAATTGGATCCATCCATCCATCTAGATCCGGTTGGTGGACATCCAAGTCCGAAACATATGTATAATGTCAATGTATCCATTACATTTTCCTAACCCTATCCTCCGAATCATCTAGGCCTTGGCTTTGGCCAAAAACAAACCTAATGATTCCAGTTAAGCGGGACCCATTGACGAGGAAAGTTTCGTAATCAATGTCATTGGACAAAAAGTGATCTTGACTTTGGCCAATAAAAATCACGATTTGGACAAGACACCGATATGCAACAAAACTCTCATGATTCAAGTACATCCTTGATTGACAAAGGTCTTGACTTTGGCCAAACAAACCAATGCCAACTTCGGATCTTGAACAAGAATCATTCAATGGAAGGATATTTGCTTAATATAGATTGAGGGTTTTCGCGTGCAAATTGGCTACCAATTTAATTATCTTTGTTAGGTCTCATCATCATACACCCTTAAACATGCATTCTAAATACATAATAAAGCGAGTATGAAATAAAATAATAATGATATGCGGTTGGATACTTTACACATTGATCCTAGATCAAATCTATTCCTTTCTCACTCAAGCTAGCACTTGTACTACTTCTACCCGTTACACTACACTTCTAAAGAAACCTCATATATATAGAGGGGAATAGGTGAGAAGAGAATACAAAGAGAAAGAAGGTGATAAGGCTGGACACGCAGGTCCAATTTAATAAATCGAATTTATTACAACAATTTCTAAAATTGCCCACCCGACTAATATCCATCCGATATACATTATTCATTCAACACAACCACGTATTCACACACATAAGCATGCTATCAATCAATCTAATCAAATTAATTAATCTGATAATTAAGTGATCATCCAATGTTCAAACAACGATTTGATTTTGTTCGAGTCAAACTCGTTTTTGCGAATAAGTACTTAAAGTACGAATTCATGAATTAAATTAAATTACATCATTAAATCTAATTTAACATGTATTTAATACTAATTCACTATTCAATTCCAAATTAAATATTACACTTTTATTTAATAAACCTTTTACGATTTAAATTCCAAATCTAATCATAACGCGTCTCAAAGACCGATTAACGTCCAACGTCAATTCAATTAAAGTCCAATGGGCTTTTGATTGATTTCTTAAGGCGTGGACTTTTGGTCAACTCGGGTCAAACCGATAACCAAAGTCCAATCCGGGATTTACCCCATAAGCCCATAAATCAATCTTGGCCCATTAGGCCCAATTGAACTTTAAAGGTTCATTAAGTCGCATTTGGGCTTTATGGTCAAGGTTTTGGGCCCAATGGACTCCAATCCATTTGGCCTAAACCAAACTTGATAAATCAAGCCCAATAGGCCCAAATACAACATTTAAATCCAATTTCCAAAATTAGGCCCAAATAATTAAATTCAAAAAATCCAATTTTCCCAATTTAATTACCAAAGTGTATTAATTACATGATCAATCAACTAAATCAACATTTCTAAAACACCATATTAGTCCAATTAATCATGCTTGATTCATTATCATATGTCCAACACACAAATTGAAAAATTAAACCCATCTACATGCTTAAAGGTCTCGGCCAAGGGAGTGATTTCATGTCCAATTCGGTTTCAATCCAATTAATCCGCAATCGACATTAAATACATATCCCGAATGATTTCCAATACATCCAATTATCAAAATCAAAATTTACCAAGACATTAGGGCATTAGTCACATTCGGCCAACTCAAAGATTTTGGGGTTTTTGTCCAATTCGAAATCAAATCCAATTCGATTCAAATTAACATCAACCTAATCGATTCTAACTCATCAAATGAATTAAAAATCAAAAAATCCAAGATCCCAAAATCATCAAACCATTCGGCCAAGGACAAATATTTGGGGAAAATAATTCCAAATCATTTTAGTCCAACCAAAATGAAATTAAACATGTTATAACATACTCAAACAAACAATTTATTCAAATCATGCTCAAATCACATTTACCCAAATTTTAAATCCCTAAAATTTCATGCTTGCAACATTAGCTCTTGATGCCATTGTTGAGTTTTTCTAAGGTCCCATGATCAAACAAGACATGAAATAATGCGTGAATACACCAACGAAGATAGCGGAATACTTACATTGGTTGGTGGAGTCGATTTGAAGACAAATGAACCCAAAAAACGCACTGCCATGTAAGCTTACTGCATGCAGTCCACTGCCTCCAAAAACAGAATTTTGAGATGAGAAACGCAGCTCCTAGCTTCGTTGGATGGATCCCGGCTCATGGTCGAACCTCCCTACCACCTTCGCAAGACTTGTAAGTGTGCTAGCACTTGAATTTTCACCATGAAAATCCACTCTTGCTTCCCTATTGTTCACGCCCAAACTGGTTCAAAACCAGTGAAGAACAGCCACTGTTTTGGCGTGAGAGAGATGAGAGAGTTGAATGAAAATTGTTACAAAAAATCAATTTATATTTATACCATAATATTTATTAAATTAATAATAAACTTATGACACAAATCATGCAATGGCTTAGAGTGTCAAACACTCAATTTTCATGCAAAACCATTGAGTGCATTGTACACTATCTCCATGCAATGCATTAGAATTAAATAATGCATAATATGACATGTGTCATGTGGGCCCCACACGTTTCCAAATGAAAGTGGGCCCACGTGCACTCACGCGTTCAGGTTCGATATTTCCGAAATACCGAACTTACGTCGCGACATTAATTAAATCGAATTTAAATAAATAATTGCGCCTAGCGAAATTATTATTTACGTCGCTAACGAATTAATTCTAAATTAACTCGTTTGCCCGAATTAAAATCTAATTTTAATTCCGCGTCGAAATCTAATTTCGTTTAATATATCGAATATATTAATTTACCGATTAATTCCAAATTAATCGTTATCTCTCTCTAGACGATATTTTATCCTAGATAAAATATCTCCGTAATTAATCCTAGATTAATTTTCTCTCTCATCTATATAATCCCAGATTATTCAAGAGTGCAAGTTGTGCGTCATCGGTGGATTATCGGGAAGCGACCCATGAGATCTCCGGATAAGTTGGCAGTAAATACGGTCGTCGGAGTATCCGAATCACGTACGTACCAAGTACTACGTTCTACCGATTTACGAGACAAGGTCAACTCCTAGCAAAGCACCAAGTCATCCCAATTCTCCGGACATATCCTTTTAAGAATATTTAAGATCTATATCAAGCGTAGTATACTAATGTATTGTGCATATCTGCCCAGTATCGGATAGTCACGTGCTAGGGCTGGGGCTGGATTTGTGTCTGCCCCGTCCGAAACACATATCGGATGTCTGGTAACTAGTCTCTATAATCGGATATTCATGACCTGGTCATAATATCACGATTGGATGCACATCACTTAAGAGCACTAATACCGTATCCTGCGTGACATCATCTCCACTATGACTGGAGTGATACTTCCGTCTCGACATCACATCCAATACACTACGATTCCTGATAAATCCAGAAGAGGTGAACACAGAACCAGTTAAGATCCCCCAACCACCAAAACCAAAGTTTACCGATTGTCGTAAGTATTAGCGATGCAAGTCTCAGGTTAAGACTATACACACCTACCTTGATTTCGGCCTCCCATAGACACCTAGTCATAATACCAATGGGATTCCGAAGGGTCTATCCAGAGCGAAGCTGTTTCCCGTACCATCGGTGAAACACGACCTCCTATCGCACTTGCACAAGTATCCAATACTTATATATATGAGAACTATGCCGTTGTGCCCTCACAACGCGCACAAGTGCAATACTAGCCTATTCCGCATTATCGATGTCCAGTCTCGATAATACTACGGCTAGGGATATTTAATGATTAATCCTTCGTGGACTGATACTGTCTCATATCATCTCAATCCAGGAACTAATCATAGGGACCTCTCTTCATTTATATATCTATGGTGATCTAATCACAAATGACGAGAGTGCAATTTCCTTGTTACATAGTTAATTTGCTACAGCAACACAATGATCTGTGCAAATAGTGACGCTATGGGTCATATTATCCAACAATATGGACAGGAAAGAAATCGAGTTTCTCATTCCTGAAGATTTAGGGTTGATGGGCATACGTCAAACGTTTGGATGGTACCAAACTTGAACCCAAATCGGATAAGTGTCAATTTGTAGGTTATCCTAGGGAAACCAAAGGATATTAATTCTACAACCCACAAGAGAACAAAGTATTTGTTGCTCTACATGCGGTTTTCCTTGAGAAGGAATTCCTAAATGTAGTTATAAGTGGGAGGAAAGTAGAACTCGATGAAAATCAAAGTGATACTGTTTCTGGCATAGAATCCTCAACAGAACATGAACAGTTCATCAGGGATGAAGCTGTACCACAATCTTCGATTACACAAGGACCGCGTAGGTCGGAGAGAGTCAGAAAACAACTTGAGAGGTATGGGTTTCTGATCTCACCTCATGTAGATATCAATCTCATTGAGGAAGATGAGCCGGCTATGTATGAGGAAGCGATACAAGGTATCAACTCCGGTTTATAGCAAGATGCCATGAAGTCCGAAATGGATTTCATGTACACCAACCAAGTTTGGACACTGGTTGATGCACCAGAAGACGTAAAGCCTATTGGATGCAAATAGGTCTTAAAGAAGAAGACCGACATGGATGGCAACGTACAAACGTACGAAGCTAGGCTTGTAGCGAAGGGGTATCATCAACGACATGGTGTCGATTACGACGAAACTCTCTCACCCATTGCCATGATTAAATCCAATCGGATAATGCTTGTTATTGCTGCATTTTTGGATTTCGAGATATGGCAGATGGATGTCAAAATCGCTTTCCTTAATGGAAATCTGTTGGAGGATGTTTATATGCAACAGCCTGATGGTTTTGTCGTGCTTAAACATGTAAACAAGGTTTGCAAGTTAAATCGGTCCATTTATGGACTGAAGCAAGCGTCGCGTTATTGGAACCAACACTTTGATGAGATCATAAAAGAATATGATTTCGTTCAAAGTGAGGATGATCCTTGTGTATACAAGAAGGTTAATGGGAGCGCACTGACTTTCATTGTCCTTTACGTTAACGATATATTGCTTATGGGCAATGACATTCCAATGTTAACGTCGGTGAAAGCTTGGCTTTCATTGAAATTCTCCATAAAAGATCTGGGAGAAGCAGCCTTTATTCTGGGAATAAAGATATACCGGGATAGATCTAGAAAGCTGCTTGGACTCTCCCAGAGCACGTACATTGACAAAGTGTTGAAGAGATTCAACATGGATCAGTCCAAGAGGGGACTGTTGCCAGTGTCACATGGTGTCACTCTATCAAAGGACATGTGTCCTAAAACTCAAGATGAGAGAGACAACATGAGTCAGATACCATTCGCCTCGGCAGCCGGATCGATCATGTATGCCATTATATGTACACGACCTGATGTCTCTTATGCTTTGAGCATGTGTAGTCGCTATCAGGCCGATCCAGGTGAAGGTCACTGGATTGCGGTTAAGAATATCCTTAAGTATCTTAGACGAACTAAGGATGCTTTCTTAATCTATGGAGATGGAGAACTTGAGGTAACTGGGTATACCGATGCAAGTTTCCAAACCGACAAAGACGACTTCAAGTCACAATCCGGGTACGTATTTTATTTGAACAACGGAGCAGTAAGCTGGAAATCTTCCAAGCAAGAGACTGTTGCCGATTCAACAACTGAAGCAGAGTATATTGCTGCAGCTGAAGCAGCAAAAGAGGCAGTTTGGATCCGTAAATTCGTAATTGGATTAGGAGTAGTTCCGTTAGTAGCTAAGCCCGTTCCATTGTATTGTGACAATAACGGGGCTATAGCGCAGGCTAATGAACCACGGTCTCATCATCAATCCAAGCATGTTCTTCGTCGTTTCCATCTGATTTGTGAGATCATACATCATGGCGATGTGAAGATCAAGAAGGTCGCATCAGAGGACAACATTACAGATCCGTTGACGAAAGTTATACCTCAGTAAAAGTTTGAGCGACATGTACATAGTTCAGGTATTAGATGCTTGACTAAGTGGCTATAGACCAAGTGGGAGATTGTTAGACACTTATGACCCATAGCGTCACTATTTGTAAAAGACATTGTGTTTTTATACAAATTAATTATGTAGGAATGGAAATTGCCTTTTATCATTTCGTAATTAGATTACTTAAATGTGTGAATGATGAAAGTCCTTATGATTAGTTCCGGATTGAGATGATATGAGACAGTATCAATACACGACGGTTTAATCATTAAATATCCCTAGTCGTAGTATTATCGAGACTGGACATCTATAATGCGGAATAGACTAGTATCGCACTTGTGCGTGTTATGGAAGCGTAACAGCATAGTTCTCATATATTTAAGTATTGGACACTTATGCAAGTGTGGTAGGAGGTTGTGTTTTACCGATCGTACGAAAAACAGCTTCGCTCTAGATAGACCCCACGGAATCCCATTGGTAGTATGACTATGTGTCTATGGGAGTCCGTATCAGGGTAGGTGTATTTGGTCTTAACCTGAGACTTGCATCGCTAGTACTTGCGACAATCAATACGCTTTGGTTTTGGTCGTCCAGGACTTTAACAGGTTCTGTGTACACCTCTTCTGGGTTTATTGAGAATCGTAGTGTATTGGGTGTGATGTCAAGACGGAAGTATCACTTCAGTCATATGGAGATGATGGTCATGCAGGGATACAGAACTGGTTCTCCAAAAGGTTGCAACCATTGGGATAATATGACTAGGTCATGATTATCCGAAAATAAAGAGACTAGTTGCTTGTGATCCGATATATGCTTCGTACGGGGCAGACACTATTCCAGCCCCACGCCTTGCATGTGACATCCGATACTGGATCATGAGATACGCAATACTACGTATACTACGCCTGACATAGATTATATATTCAATTAAGAATATTTCTGGAGAATTGGGTAGGCATGGCGCTTTGCTAGAAGCCAACCTTGTCTCGTAAATCGGTAAGAACGTAGTACAAGGTACGTACGTGTTCGGATAGTCCGACGACCGGATTTACTGCCAACATATCCAGGGATCTCTTGGGTCGCTTCCCGAAGATTCACCGATGACGTATGATTCAAACTTTATTAATCTGGGATTAATAGCGGAGAGACTATATTTGGGATAATGTACTATTTGAAGAGAGAGTACGATTAATTTGGAATTAATGGATAAAATAATATATTCGATATTATACGAAATTGGATTTCGACGCGGAATTAAAATTGGATTTTAATTGGGCTAACGAATTGATTTAGAATTAATTCGCAAGTGGCGTGAATAGTAATTTTGCTAGGCATGATTATTTAATTAAATTTGATTTAATTACGACGTAACGGAAAACTCGTTAATTCGGAATTAACGAAATCGAGCCGGAATGTGTTTGCGACGCCACTCCGATTTTGAATCAAGTGTGGCCGCAAGTCACATCGCGAGTCACATCACTTGTCACTTTAGTGATAGATGTCTAAGTCACCTTTTTGGTGAGTGACATGCAATCACTATTCATGAAAGAAGTGGTTGTGGGCATTTAATGAGCTTTTGGAGCCAAACTTTTGGTTTGACTTTTGAAGTATATACCAAATATTTGGTAATTTTTTTTAGGTAATTGGTTTTTGGAAAACAATAACACAAAATCAAAGCAAAACTCTCTCTCCCCAAATCAGCAAAAACCGTGAGCTCTCCAAGGGGAAAGGAAATCATTTTCTTTTTTCCATCTTGCTAGCACATTAGAGGATCAATACAAGGTGACAGGGAAACCGAACTAAGAGCTTGGAATCCATTGAAGCTTGGAGCTTGTTCATCTTCATCAAAAAGTCACCTTGGCCGAATACATCAAGCACGGAAAAAGTTTTGTTGATCATCACATCCAAAGCCGTTCAATTTAAGTGTGTTTCCGCCACTATTCGTTGCGTATTCATTCTATTTCTATGCTTATATTGATCTTGGGACCACCCTAGAAACCAACAACAACTATCGGGATAATATGACAAGGTTATGATTATCCGATTATAGAAACTAGTTGATTGTGATCCGATATATGCTTCGTAAGGGGCAGACACTATTCCAGCCCCAAGCCTTGCATGTGACATCAGATACTGGATCGCAATATGCAATACTACATATACTACGCCTGTTATAGATTATATATTGCTTAAAAAATATTTCTTGAGAATTGGGTAGGCACGGCGCTTTGCTAGAAGCCAACCATGCTCGTAAATCGGTAAGAACGTGGTACCAGGTACGCACGTGTTCGGATAGTCCAACGATCAGATTTACTGCCAATATATCCAGGGATCTCATGGGTCGCTTCCCGAAGATTCACCGATGACGTATGACTCGAACATAATTAATCTGGGATTAATTATAAGAGAGAGAAAATTAATCTATGATTAATTGCGGAAAGATTTTATCTGGGATAAAATTCAATTAATAGAGAGATACCGATTAATTCGGAATTAATTGATAAACTAATATATTAGATATATTAAATGAAATTAGATTTCATAACGGAATTAAAATTGGATTTTAAATCGGGCGAACGAATTAATTTAGAATTAATTCGCGAGCGACTTTAATAGTAATTTTGCTAGGCATAATTATTTAATTAAATTTCATTTAATTACGTCGCAACGGAAAATTCGTTAATTCGGAATTAACGAACCCGAGCCTGGAATTTTTTTTCGGGCCCACTCGGATTTTGAATTAAAGTGGGGCCCACAAGTCACATCAAGTCACATCACTAGTCAATCATTTGCTTTTTGGTGATGGAAGTTAGTGAAGAGTTGATGGTGGCTTGTAAGACACACTTTATTTTAATAATGAAAGCTTGAGTGACATTTACCAATTATTGTATTTGGTATATGACTTTATTTTTTGGAAAAATAATTTCACTCAACAGACAACTCACTTCATCTCTTTATCTCTCCACCTAATTCTCTCCTCTCTTTTTCTTTGTTTTGCCGTGAACCATAAAGGAGACTTGGGGATTTTTGTTGCAAAAATCTCCATTGCTAGCACATCAAAGATCATACAAAGGTGATAGGGAAACCTTTCCCAAGATTTTGGAATCAAACTTGGAGGCTTGGAGCTCAAACATACAATCAAAGAGGAGCTTGGAGCAACTTCAAAGGAAGCAAAAATTTTGTTGTCTACACATCCATCCAACCATTCAATGTGAGTATATTTCCGCTATATTCCTTTGAGTATTCAAGCCTATTACATTCTTATTGATCCTTGGGATTGATCTTAGAGACCCAATAATGGTATCATGAGCCTAATTAAGCATGAAATTGAATTAGGTTTCTTAATCTTGAATTTGCGTATTTTTGATTTAAGCATGATTTAATCAAATTATTTGTTTGAGTATGCTTAGATAATGTTAACTTAGAGTTGTGCTTGATCAATTTAAGAAAAATTAATTGGATTAATTTTCCCCAAAAATGTTGGCTTGGCCGAATGTGAAGGACCATTGTAGCTCATGGTGATTTTAATTTTTTAGACCATTGGATGAGTTTAAAATGAATGGATAAATTGATTTGTGATTTAATTGGATTGAAATCAAAATTAATGAAAAAAATCCATTATTGCCGTGAGCATTAGAGCATGTTAATGACTTGATTTTGTTTCAATAATGTTGGACATGTATTGAAAATAATAAAGCATGATTAATTATGTAAATTGATATTTTTGAAATGTTAATTTAAATAATTAATTATGGCTATACACTTTAATTAATTAAATTTTGAAATTTGGATTATTAGAATTTAATTAATTTAGGCTTAATTTGGAATTGGGCTAAAATTGTTGTATTTGGGCCTAATGGACTTGGTTGGGCCAAGTTGGTTTAGGACAATTGGATTGGATCCAAATTGGGCCTAAACCATTCCATTAAGTCCAAATATAATAAATGGGCCTTTTAAAATTTAATTGGGCCTAATGGGCCAAAATTAATTTTGTGGCAAAGGGTGATTCCTTATTAAGCTTTGGTTGCCAAAGCCCATGCCTTAATAAATTAATTGAAAGCCCATTGGACTTTAATTAAATTGACATTGGATGTTAATTGGGCTTTGAGACCCATTAAGATTAGATTTAGAATCTAAGTCGTAAAGGTACATTAAAAGTGTAATTATTTAATTTAATATTTAATAAATAATTAGTATTGAATACAAATTAAATTGGATTTAAAATTATAGTTTGATATAATTCAAGAATTCGTACTTTGAGTACTTATTCTTAAACGAGTTGGACTCACGCAAATCAAATCGTTATTTGAACATTGGTTGATCACTTAATTCAAAGATTAATTAATTGGATTAGATTGATTGAATAACATGCTTTGTGTGAATACATAGATGTATTGTATGAATAATATATATCGGATGGATATTAAATGGGTGATGGTAATTTTGGAAATTATTGTAATAAATTTAGAATTTATTAAATTGGACCTGCGTGTCCAGCCTTTATCTCTCGATTCTTTGTAATTCTCTTCTCACCAATTCCCTTCAATGTAATGAGGTTTCTTTATTGTATTATATAATTAGGTAGAAGTTAGAATAGTGCTAGTCGGGGATAGGAAAAGGAGTGATTTGTTCTAGAAATAATTTGTGAGATATCCATCCACATATCATTATTAATTTATTTATCGTGCCTTATTATGCTTTTAGAATGCATGCTTAAAGGTGTATGATGAGACCTAATCAAAGATAATTAATTGGTTGCCAATTACGTGAAAAACCCTCAACAAATATTAAATGTTTTCCTTCTATTGAGTGATTCATTCTCAAGATCCAAAATTGGCATTGGTTTGTTGGCCAAAGTCAAGACCTTTGTCCATCGCGGATGTGTTTGAATCATGAAGGCTTTGTTCCATATCGCATGTCTTGGCCAAGTTGTGATTTGTTGGCCAAAGTCAAGATCACTTCTTGTTCATCGACATCGATTACGAAGCTTTCCAAAGTCAATGGGTCCCGCTTAACTCGAATCATTAAGCTTGTTGAGCCAAAGCCAAGTCTTAGTTGATTCAGAGGAAAAGGTTAGGAAAATATATTGGATATATTGGCATATTTATTCTATATATGTTTCGGACTTGGAGGTCCACCTACCGGATCTAGGAATTGGATGAGATCCAATTGATCTTAGAGATCTACCTAGTTAAATATCATACAGCCTGTTGGCCAAAGTCAAGGTGGTGTGTTATTTAACGGGATCCTAGCCCACTAGGAAAAATAGGTTTCCCGAGTACTCAACAGAGGGTTAGAGGCTCGCCGAAAAATAGTGGGAGGCTAATATTGAATTTGCAATTTCGTTCAAATATTTGCCAAATACGCGCTTTCAAATTATTTCGTCAATTATATATTTATTAGTTGGACTAATATTTTATTATTTTTCTTGTAACAGTTGGACTGTACCCAAATATCGTTAATTGAATAGTTAGACTATTGCAATTAAGATGACTGTAAAGATCGGGGTTAGAGACATTATCATGGGCGAAAATGTCTTTAATGGCGCGAACTTTCTTGACTGAGATATGAACCTCATGATGGTCCTAGGGGCTGAGAGGATGCTCTATACGATAGAGAGACCTCTCGGGCCTAAGCCCGGAAATGAGCAGCCGCTTGAGCTTGAGCTTTGGAAGACTCATAGCGATGACAACTCAACTGCTCAATCCATCATGCTCGCTACGATGACCCCTCAATTTCATCGCCAAAACAAGGAATTTGATCCCTATACTATGATGGCAAAAATTGAAGGACCTTCATCGATCTAACCTTAGATCGCAAAGGTATGAATTGTAGAAGAAGCTCTTTCGCTCTCGAATGTCAGATGGTACATCTGTTGAGCACCATGTGTCGTAGATGATTGCTAACATTGAACAACTAGGTCAGCTAGGCATAACCTTTGAGGCTGAGACTTCTATAGATTTGATCTTGCATTCTCTTCTTGACAGTTGGAGCGGGTTCATCATGAACTACAATACCAAGACCATACTCTTGGAGAGTTGATGGTAATGATGCATGAAGTAGAAAAAGAGCTAATGAAGGGTAAAAAGCATGAGGTACACTTCTCTTCAACATCTCAGTCTCCCAAGGCTTGGCCGAAGGCTACTGGAGGTGTAAAGAAGAAGAAGAAGAAGAAGGGTAAGGCCAAATCGTCAAAGTCTTCTGGGAAGGCAAATGACAAATCTCAAGATGTATGCCTGTAGTATGGCAAACGGGGTCACTGGAAGCGTGACTACCGTGAGTACAAGGCGCACATGAAGGAAATCAAAGCGGGCAAGGCACCGGCTTCATGTATGTTTGTAATAGAAATAAACATGTCTACTTCTAGTTTTAAAAATTGGATTTTTGATTCTGGTTGTGGTACTCATATATGTACTAATGTGTAATATCTGCGGATTAGCAGGAGACTAGCCTCATGGGAGATTGATCTACGAGTTGGAAATGGGACCAGGGTCATTGTTTTGGCTGTAGGAACTTATATTTTGGAACTGCCCTCGGGGCATGTACTAAACTTATCAGACTGTTATTATGTACCTAGTTTGATTAGGAATATTATATCTGTATCTTTATTGGCCCAATGTGGCTATACTTTTGTTTTTAGAAACACTGGGTGTTTTACGTATAAAAATGATTGGGAGATATGCAATGTTGATGTGAATAATGGTCCTTATATTTTGAATATAAATCAATCTCAAACATATAATGTCACAAACAAAAGGCTTAAACTAAGTAACAAAGATGAAACTTATATATGGCATTGTCGTCTAGGACACATTAACAAGACTCGCATATCCACACTTTCGAAGAGTGGGTACTTGGACGGATTTGATCCAAATTCATATGACGTCTGTGAGTCTTGTTTATTAGGCAAAATGCCTAAAACACCTTTTAGCGGTAAAGGTGCACGTGCCACCAAACTGTTAGCCCTCGTTCATAGTGACGTATGTGGGCCATGTCTAGCCAGACTAGAGGTGGATATGAATACTTCGTAACCTTTACGGATGATGCATCGCGTTATGGTTATGTGTATCTTATGAGACACAAGTCGGAAACCTTTGAGAAATTCAAAGAGTTTCGACACAAAGTAGAAAAACAGACAGGTAAAAGTATTAAAACATTACGGTCAGACCATGGTGGAGAATACTTAAGCAATGAGTTTCTTGATTACTTGAAAGAGTATGGTATTATTTCACAGTGGACTCCTCCCGGAACACCGCAATTAATGGTATGTCCGAACGGAGAAACCGAACTTTGTTAAACATGGTAAGGTCGATGATGAGTCACACAGAGCTACCTATTTCCTTCTGGGGATATGCATTGAACAGTGCAATACTTATTTTGAATAAGGTTCCGTCAAAGTCTGTTCAACAGACTCCGTATGAGATATGGACAGGAAAGAAACCGGGTTTCTCATTCCTGAAGATTTAGGGTTGATGGGCATACGTCAAACGTTTGGATGGTACCAAACTTGAACCCAAATCGGATAAGTGTCTATTTGTAGGTTATCCTAGGGAAACCAAAGGATATTAATTCTACAACCCACAAGAGAACAAAATATTTGTTGCTCTACATGCGGTTTTCCTTGAGAAGGAATTCCTAAATGCAGTGGTAAATGGGAGGAAAGTAGAACTCGATGAAAATCAGAGTGATAATGTTCCTGGTACAGAATCCTTAACGGAACATGAACAGTTCATCAGGGATGAGACTGTACCACAATCTTCAAATACACAAGAACCGCGTAGGTCGGAGAGAGTCAGAAAACAACCTGAGAGGTAATGGTTTATAATCTCTCCTCATGTGGATATTAATCTTATTGAGGAAGACGAATCGGCTAAGTATGAGGAAGCGATACAAGGTACCGACTCCGGTTTATGGCAAGATGCCATGAAGTCCGAAATGAATTTCATTTACACCAACCAAGTTTGGACACTGGTTGATGCACCAGAAGGCGTAAAGCCTATTCGTTGCAAATGGGTCTTCAAGAAGAAGACCGACATGAATGGCAACATACAAAAGTACAAAGCTAGGCTTGTAGCGAAAGGGTATCGTCAACGACATGGTGTCGATTATGATGAAACTTTTTGACCTGTTGCCATGATTAAATCCATTCGGATAATGCTTGCTATTGCTGCTTATTTCGATTATGAAATATGGCAGATGGACGTCAAAACCGCTTTCCTTAACAGAAAAATTTGGAGGATGTTTATATGCAACAGCCTGACGGTTTTGTCGTACCTAAACATGCAGACAAGGTTTTCAAGTTAAATCGATCCATTTAAGGATTGAAGCAACCATCGCGTTCTTGGAACAAACGTTTTGATGAGATCATAAAAGAATATGATTTCGTTCAAAATGAGGATGATCCTTGTGTATATAAGAAGGTTAATGGGAGCGCACTGACATTCATTGTCCTTTACGTTGATGATGTATTGCTTATTGGAAATGACATTCCCATGCTACAATCGGTGAAAGCTTGGCTTTCATTAAAATTCTCCATGAAGGATCTGGGAGAAGCAGCCTTTATTCTGGGAATAAAGATCTATCAGGATAGATCTATAAAGCTGCTTGGACTCTCCCAGAGCATATATATTGACAAAGTGTTGAAGAGATTCAACATGGAACAGTCTAAGAGGGGACTATTGCCAGTGTCACATGGCGTCACTCTATCTAAGGACATGTGTCCTAAAACTCAAGATGAGAGAGACAACATGAGTCGGATCCCGTTCGCTTCGGCAGTCGGATCGATCATGTATGCCATGATATGTACGCGACCTGATGTCTCATATGCTTTGAGCATGTGTAGTCGCTATCAGGCCGATCCAGGTGATGGTCACTGGATGGCGGTTAAGAATATCCTTAAGTATTTTAGACGAACTAATGATGATTTCTTAATCTATGGAGATGGAGAACTTGAGGTAGCAGGGTATACCGATGTAAGTTTCCAAACCGATAAAGACGACTGTAAGTCGCAATCCGGGTACATATTTTGTTTGAACCACAGAGCAGTAAGCTGGAAATCTTCCAAGCAAGAGACTGTTGCCGATTCAACAACAGAAGCGGAATATAATGCTGCAGCTGAAGCAGCAAAAAAGGCAGTTTGGATCTGTAAATTCATAATTGGATTAGGAGTAGTTCCATTAGCAGCTGAGCCTCTTCCATTATATTATGACAATAACGGGGCTATAACGTAGACTAAGGAATCGCGGTCTCATTAACGATCCAAGCATGTTCTTTGACGTTTCCATCTGATTCGTGAGATCATACATCGTGGCAATGTGAAGATCGAGAATGTCGCATCAGATGACAATATTGCAGATCCACTCACAAAAGCTATTCATCAGCAAAAATTTGAACGACATGTACATAGTTCAAGTGTTAGATGCTTGAGTGATTCGCTATAGGCCAAATGGGAGATTGTTGGACAATTATAACCCATAGCGTCACTATTTGTAAAAGACATTGTGGTTTTTGTACAAATTAACTATGTGACAATGAAAATTGCTATTTTCTCATTTTGTAATTAGATTACTTGAATATATAAATGATAAAAGTCCTTATGATTAGTTCCGGATTATAAGATATGAGACAATATCAATCCACAAAGGTTTAATCATTAAATATCACTAGTGGTAGTATTATCGATACTGGACAACGATAATATTGAATAGAATAGTATTGCACTTGTGCGTGTTACAGAAGCGTAACAGTATAGTTCTCATATATTTAAGTATTGGATACTTATGCAAGTGTGATAGGAGGTTGTGTTTACTGATGGTACGGAAATAGCTTCGCTCTGGATAGACCCCTCAGGATCCCATTGGTAGTATGACTATGTGTCTATGGGAATCCAAATCAGGGTAGGTGTATTTGGTCTTAACCTGAGACTTTCATCGCTAGTACTTGCGACAATCAATACGCTAGGGTTTTGGTCGTCAGGGATTTTAACAGGTTCTGTGTATGCCTCTTATGGGTTTATTGAGAATCGTAGTGTATTGGGTGAGATGTCAAGACGAAAGTATCACTTCAGTCATATGGAGATGATGATCACGCAAAGATATAGAACTGGTTCTTTATTATGTTGCAACTATCGGGATAATATGACAAGGTCATGATTATCCGATTATAGAGACTAGTTACTTGTGATCTTATATATGCTTCGTACGGGGCAGACATTATTCCAGCCCCAGGCCTTGCATGTGACATCAGATAATGGATCGCAATACGCAATACTACGTATACTACGCCTGTTATAGATTATATATTCCTTAAAGAATATTTCTGGAGAATTGGGTAGGCACGACGCTTTGCTAGAAGCCAACCATGTCTCGTAAATCGGTAAGAACGTGGTACCGGGTACGCACGTGTTCGGATAGTACGACAATCAGATTTACTACCAACATATTCAGGGATCTCATGGGCCGCTTCCTTAAGATTCACCGATGACGTATGACTCGAACATAATTAATCTGGGATTAATTATAAGAGAGAGAAAATTAATTTAGGATTAATTACGGAAAGATTTTATCTTGGATAAAATTCAATTAATTGAGAGATAACGATTAATTCGGAATTAATCGATAAAATAATATATTCGATATATTAAATGAAATTAGATTTCATAATGGAATTAAAATTGGATTTTAAATCGGGCGAACGAATTAATTTAGAATTAATTCGCGAGCAACTTTAATAATAATTTTGCTAGGCATAATTATTTAATTAAATTTGATTTAATTACATCGAAACGGAAAATTTGTTAATTCGAAATTAACAAACCCGAGCCCGGAATGTGTTTGCGGGCCCACTCGGATTTTGAATTAAAGTGGGGTCCACAAGTCACATCAAGTCACATCACTAGTCAATCATTTTCTTTTTGGTGATGGAAGTTAGTGAAGAGTTGATGGTGGCTTGTAAGACACACTTTGTTTTAATAATGAAAGCTTGAGTGACATTTACCAATTATTGTATTTGGTATATGACTTTATTTTTTGGAAAAATAATTTCACTCAATACACAACTCACTTCATCTCTCTATCTCTCCACCTAATTCTCTCCTCTCTTTTTCTTTGTTTTACCGTGAACCATAAAGGAGACTTGGGGATTTTTGTTGCAAAAATCTCCATTGCTAGCACATCAAAGATCATACAAAGGTGATAGGGAAACATTTCCCAAGAGTTTGGAATCAAACTTGGAGGCTTGGAGCTCAAACATACAATCAAAGAGGAGCTTGGAGCAACTTCAAAGGAAGCAAAAATTTTGTTGTCTACACATCCATCCAACCATTCAATGTGAGTATATTTCTGCTATATTCCTTTGAGTATTCACACCTATTACATGTTTATTGATCATTGGGATTGATCTTAGAGACCCAATAACATAGGTATTCAATATGGAATTAGCAATCTGTTAAATCCATGGGCCTGTGGTACACTGTAGAAGCGAGTTGTAAGTATTATTAAGAGATTGCTAATAGAAACATCCACATGATTATATCTATAGTGGTTTGATGTTAATATTTATATCTCTGGAATAATTCAGATACCTGTGACAGAGGGATTATACATATGCAATGACCTCGACCTATATGGTTCAGTGAGTTTATCTGTCTTCATCATACTTTACGGGTGGGTAGATTATGGAAACAAAATTAGATTTCGTAACGGATATGCCTGAACCTAGAGAGTCTCACTAATGAAATATACTCGTAGAGCACTGAGGAAACTTTTATGAATAATATTGATTATTTATATATCGTTTAACGGTTAAACGAAAGATACATGCATAATGACCTTTTGGTAATTTCCTAATTAATATGTATTTATATTTAATGTATGATTTTATTAAATACATATTAATTAAATATCAAATTGAGATATTTGACATATATCATTAATATATATATATCGGATATTTAAAGTATATATAATACATATATTTGAGATATTTATATTTAATTAATTATTTAATTATTAAATGATTAATATAATTAAAATATAAATATATACTATTATGTTAAAATTAGGAAATGATTAACTAGTGTAAATTGTTGACTTTACATTAAAGAAAAAGGAAGTCAAATACCATTTGACTTATTATATATTTGTTTGGAAAAATTGAAAAATATCTTGTCTTTTTTTTCTAGCAAATTTCGGCCATGACCTAAAATATATAAGTGTTATGTTTTCCATTTGCTTCACACTTTTAGGTTAAGCCTCCATATTTACAAAAAGATAGTTGAGAGAAAAGTGAAGGTTTAAGAAACAAATTGAAGAAAACTTCAAGTAAAGTAAGTTTTTTCAACTTTTCTTTAACTAGAAAATTATTTATAATGTTCTTAGCTACAACATGTGTTGCTTGGAAGTTTTTCTACTCTCTTGGTTTTGTAATAAGTGTGTTGGAAGTTTAATAAAAGATGTATGCATGTATGTTTAACAAAGTATGCTTATAAATGGTGTATAAGCACACTTTTGATCATTTTGTTAGGCCACTCATTGATGACCTAGAATTGTTCTTGATTTATTACAAAGTGGTGAGACTTGTTCGGTGTAATATAGATTATATTAAAGTGTTGGATTTGGTTAATTTTTGTTAATTTATTATTTTGCTTAATTTGAGAAATTAAGGTTCATAACCTCCACCAAAATTGGAGCTTTTCATATATGTGTTGTATAATGATGTATATAAGATGTACAAATCATTTCGTGTTGATTGGAAATCTTTCAAACTTGTTTTAAACAAATTTGGACCAAAATGTAAAAAGTTGAAACTTTTTGGTGCATTCGGCCATTTCAAGTTTTTTGTGTTTTGTGTTCTGAGTTGTATTTTGATGTATATGATATGTAGAAATCATTTTGATTGTGATTTGAAATCACTTAAATTCATATTTGACAAATTATGACTAAAATGATTAAAATACAAACTATTGAGGTCTCATGGTAAATATTGGAAAATCTGATTTTTTTGTGAAAAATTCAGTTTTTAAGTATTGAGTAATTAGAATAAATAAGTTTATTATAATTACCCGAGAAAAATTTATTTTTCGGCGTTCCGCTGCTTTTACCCCTAAATTCCCCTACAAATTGGTATCAGAGCGAGTCTGATTCTGAACACATGATATGATTATGCCCTTAAATTTAATGTTTAATCTAATCTTTACTTTATGCATGCATGTGTTTATTTAATTTGATTAAATAAAGTTAAAAACATCTTTTGCGGAAAATTCCTATTTGATGCATGTGTCTTGGTTCGTCTTGTCAATACGGCTTATGGATAAATATTCTACGATTATATCAGGGAACGTGCCAAAGTTGTGAGGATATAGCCGGTAAGAATTTATTTGTAGCGTATATATTAGTGATATTAGGTAAATTCAAGGGAAAGTGGAATCCTGAACGTGCCAAAGCTGTCATGGTTACGTAAGTATCTTAAATTTATCACTGACAAGTTTAACCTTGATACGCCTCCTTGTGAATGTACCAAAGCTGTCACAATGAGAAATGATCAGGACCGGAACCTAGGAGTCACTAGTGATTGACTGACAATGAGTTGTCTACCTAATGAATATACGTAAGCGAGAACGTGCCAAAGCTGTGAGCTAAAATATATTCATGGGGTCCACTTTTTACTATTGTATTGCATTTGATTATTGCATTTTATGTATTTTGTTTGTGGATTATAGTTTTAGATGAAATAGTGGGAGAAGCATTTTTAGATTAAAAATCCATGATCTATTTAATGCTTTTGATATTATATGAAACTATTTTATCTGCTAACCATTTATTCGTCATCTATTTGATAGATTTGTGATGGCGGCTTCTTCGAACAACCAATTTGCTCGTATGCTTGATACAAATAAGCTTAAGGGTGCTGAGAACTTTACAGACTGGGATATGGATTTGATGATCGTCCACGGATCTGAGAAGCTGGGATATATATTGGAGGGTCCATAACTCATTGCTATATCTGTAGATGCATCACCATAAGAGATCAAGACTTTCCAGAAATGGAAAGTTGATGATTTAAGGGTTAAATCATATATTCTCAGTTCTCTGGCTTCTAAAGTGAAGAGGCATTACTTTGAGATGCATGATGCTTATTGTATGATGACACAACTCTGTGAATCGTTCAAGAAGCAAGAACAGGTCTTGGTTCATAGAGTAGCAATGGAATTGTTCCATTCTAAAATTGACGAGGGACAAGCTGTGAGCACAAATGTGCTTCATTTGATTGATCTGATCGAGCAATTGCGGCACAGTGATTTCCCTCTCAATGATACTCTGGGATGGAGTGTCATTCTTGGTTCGCTCCCAATGTCGTATCGCTAGTTTGTCATGTCCTTCAACATGAATGGGATTCACTACACTTACCGTGAGTTGCATATGATGCTTCTCATAGCGAAGGAGGATTTGAAGGGAGTTCTGACTCGCCTTCTTAAACCCATTTCACTTTTCGTTTTTTCCCACACCAAGTTAAAAGGGAAGAAAACAAAGGGAAAAAAGAAGTAAGGTTTCAATATTCCTCTAAAGGCTAAGGTAGCGAATCCCGAGAGAGCTTCTGAAAATAAGTGACATCATTGCTAGAAGGTCCGGCACTGAAAGAGGAACTTGTTGGTTTCTATTAAGGTCCCAAGATCAATAATAAGCATGAAATATGTGCGAATACAAATCGAAGAAGTTGTGAAATACTCACATCGATCGGTTGAGCGACGCGGCGATGAACAAAACTCTTCACTGCCCACTGTCACAGCTCACGGTAGTAAGCTTCTGTCATCACCATTTGCGGCTTTGTATCTTCAAGAATCTAAGCTCCAAGCTTCGTCGAACGATTCCCGGCTCATGGGTGGACTTCCCTATCACCTTCGCATGTCTCGTAAGTGTGCTAGCACTTGTGATTTTGCCACAAAATCCCACTCTTGCTTCCCTTCACTGTCTCGGCATTATGCAGAAACCAGTGAGCATTTTAGCCCATTGGGTGTGTGGAGAGAAAGAGATGAAGTGAGAGAGAGATTAATTTGGTTGATGGCTAAAGTGTGTCTTATACACTCATGTGAATTTCAAATTCATTTCACTTGAATTTGGCTTTCAAAAAGTCAAATAATTAAAGCCCATAAACCTCCATCAACTCACATCACTCATGAATAGTGACTTGCGTCAATCACTCAAAGTGAAAGACATCTATCACTTGTTTGACGAATGATGTGACGCTAGATGTGACTAGCGATTTGACGCTTGGTTTTACTTGCGTGCCGCACTCGAATTCGAAATGCGAATGCACTCGCAAATAATCTCGGGCTCGGGTTCGCTAATTCCAAATTAATGAATTTTCCGTTGCGTGGTAATTAAATGATTACGCCTAGCGAAGTCACTATTCACATCGCTAACGAATTAATTCTAAATTAATTCGTTCACCCGAATTAAAATCTAATTTTAATTCCCCGTCGAAATCCAATTTTGTTTAATATTTCAAATATATTAATTTATCGATTAATTCCAAATTAATTGTTATCTCTCTTTAAATGATATTTTATCCCAGATAAAATATCTCCGCAATTAATCCCAGATTAATTTTCTCTCTCATTTAATTAATCCCAGATTAATTTAGAGTGCGAGTCATACGTCATCGGTGAATTTTCGGGAAGCGACCCATGAGATCCCCGGATATGTTGGCAGTAAATTCGGTCATCGGACTATCCGAACACGTAAGTACCTCGTACTACATTTATACCGATTTACAAGACAAGGTTGGCCTCTAGCAAAGCGTCATGCCCACCCAATTCTCCGGAAATATCCTTACAGGAATAAATGATCTATATCAGGCGTATTATACGTAGTATTGCATATTTCTGTCCAGTATCGGATGATCACGTGCTAGGCCTGGGGCTGGAATTGTGTCTGCCCCGTACGAAGCACATGTTGGATGTCTGGTAACTAGTCTCTATAATCGGATAAACCTGACCTTGTCATTTTATCCCGATAGCTGCAGTATTTAAGAGAACCAGTCCCGTATCCTACGTGATCATCATCTCCATATGACTAGAGTGACACTTCCATCTTGACATCACACCCAACACACTACGATTCTCAATATACCCAGTATTGGCGTACACAGAACCTGTTAAAGCCCTGGACGACCACAACCAGAGTATATTGATTGTTACAAGTATTAGCGGTGCAAGTCTCAGGTTAAGACCAAATACACCTACCCTGATTTCGGACTTCCATAGACACATAGTCATACTACCATTGGAATTCCGAGGGGGTATATCCAGAGCGAAGCTATTTCCCTTACCGTCGGTGAAACATAACCTCCTATTACACTTGCATGAGTATCCTATACCCAAATATATGAGAACTATGCTGTTGTGCCCTCACAACGCGCACAAGTGTAATACTAGTCTTTTACGTATTTATCGATGTCCAATCTCGATAATACTCTGACTATGGATATTTAATGATTTATCCTTCGTGGACTGATACTGTCTCATATCATTCTCAGTCCAGGAAAAAATCATAAGGACCTCTCATCATTTATACATCTAGGTGATCTAATCACAAATGATAAGAGTGCAATCTTCTTTGTCACATAGTTAATTTGTACAACAACACCATGATCTGTACAAATAGTGACGCTATGGGTCATAATTGTCCAACAATCTCCCACTTGGCGTATAGCCAGTCACTCGAGTGTCTTACACCCGAACTATGTACGGTTGGCTCAAACTGCTAAGAAAAGACTTTCGTCAGCGGATTTTCATGATTATCATCTGATGCGATTTATTCGATCATCACATCGCCACAATGTATGATCCGAACAAATTAGATGAATATCGAAGTATGTATCTGGATCGTTGATTAGACCCTTAATTCTTTAGCCTGTGCTCAAGCCTAGCTCAGCTGTTAACAGAATTATATCTAATCCAATTAGATTTGTTTATCGACCCATAAGGCTTCTATTGCAGCCTAAGCTGCAGCAATAATCCACATTTGTTGTTTATTCGGTAACAATATCTTAATTGGAAGATTTCCAGCTCACTGTTGCGTTATTCAAACTGTATAGTACCGTTTGTGACTTTTAGTCGTCTTTATCGGTTTGGAAACTTGCAGTAGTGATCCCAGTCACTTCCAGTTCTCATTCTTCACAGACTAAGATAGCTGTTGGACAATTATGACCCATAGCGTCACTATTTGTATAGATCACATTGTTGTTTTACAAATTAACTATGTGACAAAGGAGATTGCACTCTTATCATTTGTGATTAGATCACCTAGATGTATAAATGATAGGAGGTCCATATGATTTGTTCCTGGACTGAGAATGATATAATACAGTATCAGTTCACGAAGGATAAATCATTAAATATCCCTAGTCAGAGTATTATCGAGATTGGACATCGATAAATACGTAAAAAACTAGTATTACACTTGTACGCGTTGTGAGGGCACAACAACATAGTTCTCATATATTTGGGTATAGGATACTCATGCAAGTGTAATAGGAGGTTGTGTTTTATCGATGGTACGGGAAACAGCTTCGCTCTGGATCAGACCCCCTCGGAATTCCATTGGTAGTATGACTATGTGTCTATGGAAATCCGAAATCAGGGTAGGTGTATTTGGTCTTAACCTGAGACTTGCACCGCTAATACATACGACAATCAATATGCTTTGGTTGAGGTCGTCCAGGGCCTTAACTGGTTCTGTGTACGCCAATACTGGGTATATTGAGAATCGTAGTGTGTTGGGTGTGATGTCAAGACGGAAGTGTCACTCCAGTCATATGGAGATGATGGTCACGTAGGATACGGTACTGGTTCTCTTAAGTACTGCAGTCATCGGGATAATATGACAAGGTCATAGTTATCCGATATAGAGACTAGTTACCAGACATCCGACATGTTCTTCGTACGGGGCAGGCACAATTCCAGCCCCAGGCCTAGCACGTGATCATCCGATAATGGATCGAAATACGCAATACCACGTATACTACGCCTGATATAGATCGCTTATTCCTGTAAGCATGTTTCTGGAGAATTGGGTTGGCATGGCGCTTTGCTAGAAGCCAACCTTGTCTTGTGAATCGGTATAAACGTAGTACAAGGTACTTACGTGTTCGGATAGTCCGACGACCCGATTTACTGCCAATATATTCGGAGATCTCATGGGTCGCTTCCCGAAGATTCACCGATGACATATGACTCGCACTTTAATTAATCTGGGATTAATTTAATTAGAGAGAAAATTAATCTGGGATTAATTACGGAGATATTTTATCTGGGATAAAATATAAATTTAAGAGAGAGAACGATTAATTTGGAATTAATCGGTAAATTAATATATTTGATATATTAAACGAAAATGGATTTCGACGCGGAATTAAAATTAGATTTTAATTCGGGCGAACGAATTAATTTAGAATTAATTCGTTAGCGACGTGAATAGTGATTTTGCTAGGCGTAATCGTTTAATTACGACGCAACAGAAAATTCGTTAATTTGGAATTAGCGAACCCGAGCCCTTGATTGTTTGCGAGCACATTCGCATTTCAAATTCGAGTGCGGCACGCAAGTCAAATCAAGCGTCAAATCATTAGTCACATCAATCGTCGGATCACATGTCACTTTGAGTGATGTGACATTTGAAGGATTGATGTGAGTTGATGTGATTGAAAGAAAGCATTTAATGTTTGCTTTTTGAAATTGAAAAAAGGTAAATGATTTATTATATTTTGGAAATTATATAAACCTTTTGCATTTTTCTTTTTCATTAACTCTCTCTATTTTTTACGGTATTAGTGCTTTTTGGAGCCAATATCTTCTTTTCTTCTCTCTCGGTCTTGGACCGTTTCTTCCTTTGTTTTTCTGGTTTTGACTGAGCAAAATGGAGAAGTAAAAGACATGATTTTGTTGCAAGATCTTTGTGCTAGAACACTCTAGGAGCCATACCAAGGTGTTAGGGCAGTGTATGCGTGAGCTTGGAATCCATTGTTGAAGCTTGGAGCTTCAAAGGACATCAATGGCCGATTCTTGGAGGAGGAGATCCACCCACTACCGAGCAGTCCACCATTTCCGCAGCCCACTGCCGAGCAAGGGAGAGCAGTTCGTTATTCATCTTCGCAGCATCCAACCGATCAATGTGAGTTATTCTGCACCTCCTTTGATGTGTATTCAACTCGTTTTATGCTTGATTTATGATTTTTGGGACTTGATTGAAACCCAACAACATCATCCTTAGATCTCTAAGATACTAACGGATATTCTTAACATCAATCCAGTGACTATCACTTGGATTGGCCTGTTTGTGAATCCATATGCTCAAAGCATATGAGACACCAGGTCGCGTACATTTTTCAATGTACGATTTCACGAAGAGTTTTTCTCGAAAGCCAAGCTTTCACCGATTGTTTTTATGGGAATATCATTTCAAAGAAATGACATATTATCATTATTCATAGGACAGCCACTGTCAGTGCGCTCCCACTAACCCTCTTATATACACAAGAATCCTTTTCGTTTTGAATTAAATCATAAACTATTATGATCACATCAAAATGACAATTCCAAGAACCTAATGCTTGCTTCAATCCAAACATAGATCGAATAACCCACAAACCTTGTTTGCTAGTTTTGGTACGACAAAATCGCCAGGATGTTGTAAACATCCTCCAAAAGGTTTCCTTTCAAGGAAAGCGATTTTCCCGTTAAGCTGACATATTTCACAAATGAAACATGCAGCTTTAGCAAGCATTATCCAAATGGATTTACCGTGGCAACAGGTAAAAGGTTGAATCGTAATCAACACAATGTTGATAACGATACCTTTCCGCTAAAAGCCTAGCTTTATACGTTGGTATGTTGCCATCCATGTATATCTTCCTTGAAGACTTATATAGTACCAATAGGGACAATGCCTTGCGGTACATCAACCAGTATCCAAACTTGTTGTTATACATGGAATCCATTTCGGATGTCATGACACTTTTTCATAATCAAGGAGTCGATACCATGTATCACTTCATCATACGTAGTCAGTTGGAATACCTTAAAAGATTGACATCTTTATGAGGTGAGATCAGAAACCCATACCCCAGGTTATTTTCTGTCTCTCTCCGACATACGCGGTTCTTGTGTATTCGAAGATTATGGTATAGTTTCATCTTTGATGAACTATTTATGTTCCATTAAGATTCGGTGCCTGGAATAGTACTACTCCGATTTTCATCGAGTTTTACTATCCTCCCACTTACCATTGCATATCGGTATTCCTCTTAGGAAAACCGCATGGTGAGCAACAATCTAATTGTTCTCATGTGAGTTGTATAAGTACTATACTTTGGTATCCCTAGGATAGCCTACAATTGGCACTTATCCAATTTGGGTTTTAGTTTGGTATCATCCAAATATATGCTCAGCATACCCAAATTATCAGGAATGAGAAACCCGGTTTCTTTCCCGTTAATATCTAATATGAAATCTGTCTAACAGATTTTAATGGAACCTTATTCTAAATAAGTTCTTGCACTGTTTAAAGCTTATCCGTTGAAGGAAATGGTAACTCAGAGCGACTCATGATTAACCTTATCATGTCCAACAAAATTCGATTTATCAGTTCAGACACACCGTCAAACTGACGTGTTCCGGGAGTCCTCATTTGAAAAAATACTTCACTCTTTCAAGTATTTAAGAAACTTCTTGCTTAAATATTTTCCATTACGGTCTTACCGTGACGGTATAATATTATAGCTGATCTGTTTGTTTATTTCGTGTCGAAACTATAAAAGTTTCCGATTTGTGTTTCAATAGAAACACATAACCATAACGCGATGCCACATCCGTAAAGGTCACAGAATATTCATCTCCACATCTAGCCTAACTAGACATGGGCCCACTTGCTTCACAATGAACTAGGGATAACAGATTAGTGGCATTTACACTTTTACCAAGTAAATAATGTTTTAGGCACTTTGCCCAATGAACTAGATTCGTAGACTTCATTTGAATAGAATCAAATTAGTCCGAGTATCCACTCTTCAAAAGTGCGGATATATGAGTCTTGTTTAATTGTGTCCCAGACAACAATGCCACAAATTAGTTTCTTCTGATCAAATCAGTTTGAGCTATTTGTTTGTCATGTTATATATTTGAGATTTATTTATATTCAAAATATAAACTCTATTATTCACATCTAATGTGTTTATCTCAATATTATCATTATATAATAAAACACTTTAGTGTTCTAGAATATAAAGGTTCACCCCCAGCGGGTTAAACACTGATATAGAGATAATGTTTCTAGTCAAACTAGTTACATTATAACAATTTCCTAATTTAAGTACACTCTCGAAGGTAGTTCCTAAACTTAGGTATCTACGGTTGAAACAGCGACTTTCGTCCCGTTTCCAGATCGCAGATAAATCTCTATTGAAGTCAATATCCTGTTCATAACAGATTCTGAACATCAATATATATTTATGTACCACACTAAGTATTTAAAATCCAATTTTAATACTAGTTGTGAACATATTTACGACAAACATATTTGAAGTCAGAGCCTTGCTCGTTCTTCAATTCCTTCATGTCTGCTTTGTCCAAACGGCAGTCACGCTTACGCGATCCCATTTGCCACATTTTAGGCAGACATTTTGGGATATGTCCTATATCTTCCTAAAAGATTATAATGATTTTGCCTTTGCCATTTTCATATTCCAGTAGCCTTTGGCCAAGCCTTGGGTTTCTGGAATATCGAAGTAAGGTGCGCCTTGCAATACTTGCCTTATTGCAAATTTTGACTTTGTCTCCTTGAGAATAGTCATTAACTCTCCAAGAGTTATTTTATTGCAATTTAGTACTTCTAAAATCTAAAGATAGATTTATGGAGATCCTTCAATTTCATTATCATACTTTAAGGATATAATCCTTAGTTCTGATCCAGAAATTAAGGAGTCTACTGCGACAAGCTTAATGGATTAAGCACTAAAGTTATCATCACATAAATCTTCCAAAGATTATGCTCTACTATTTGCTTAACTCCGGGCTTAGGCATAATATGTTATTTTATCAAATAAAATAACTTATTATTTTTCCAGGACCATCCTGAAATTTCTTTCCCAATTTGAAAATTAAACCATTTAAATACATTTTCCCTAGGATTATGTTTAAATGTCAATCTTTCAATTATATCTTGATTTTAATAGTCCAACTATTTAATCAACAATTTCGGTACTATTTATTATAATGATTACAATAGTCCAACTATTTAATCAACTATAATTTAATAGATTAAAATCAATTATATTGATTACTATAATCCAATTATAAAATCAACTATAAATGAATAGTTTGAATATAGTCCAACTATTTATTAAAACAACAATTTAAATATTAGTCCAACTAACATTTAATTTATTTGAAGAATGATATTTGTTTGAGCGCGTATGACAAGTAATTAAACGAATATTGCAAATTCAATCTTGCCTCACACTATTTTTCGGCGAGCCTCTAACCCTCTGTCGAGTACTCAGGAAACCGTGTTTCCAAGTGGGCTAGGATCCCGTTAAATATCACACAATCTTGACTTTGGCCAACAAATTGTATGATAATTAACTACGTAGATCTCTAAGATCGATTGGATCCAATCCAATTCCTAGATCCGGTAGGGGGACATCCAAGTCCGAAACATATATCTTATATATGCCAATACATCCAATGTATTACCTAACCTTTTTCCTCTGAATCAACTAAGCCTTGGCTTTGGCACAACAAACTTAATGATCCCAGTTAAGCGCGACCCATTGACCATGGAAAGCTTCGAAATCAATGTCGATGGACAAGAAGTGGTCTTAACTTTGGCCAACAAACCACAACTTGGACAAGACACCAATATGTAACAAAGCCTTCGTGATTCAAACACATCCTCGATGGACAAAGGCCTTGACTTTGGCCAACAAGCCAATGCCAGTCTCGGATCTTGAGTGTGAATCACTCAATGGAAGGAAAGACGCTTAATATTTTGCGAGGGTTTTTCGAGTGCAAATTGGCAACCAATTTATTATCTTTGTTAAGGTCTCATCATCATACACCCTTAAACATGGATTCTAAACACATAATAAAGCGCATATGAAAAATAATAATGATATGCGAATGGATACTTTACACATTGATCCTAGATCAAATCTCTCCATTTATCTCTCCCGCTAGCACAAGTATTTACTTCTACCCGTTACACTACACTTCTAAAGAAACCTCATTTACATTGAGGGGAATAGGTGAGAAGAGAATACAAAGAATATGGAGGTGATAAGGCTGGACACGCAGATCCAATTAATAAATCAAATTTATTACAACAATTTCTAAAATTGTCCCACCCTTCTAATATCCATCTGATATACATTATTCATGCATCGCAACCATGTATTAACTCAAGCATGTTATCAATCAATCTAATCAAATTAATTAATCTGATAATTAATGACCATCCAATGTTCAAACAACGATTTGATTTTGTTCGAGTCAAACTCATTTTTCGAATAAGTACTCAAAGTACGAATTCTCGAATTAAATTAAACTACATCATTAAATCCAATTTAATATGCATTCAATTCTAATTCGCTATTTAATTCCAAATTAAACATTACACTTTATTAATGAACTTTTACGACTTAAATTCCAAATTTAATCGTTACGGGTCTCAAAGCCCGATTAACGTCCAACTTCAATTTAATTAAAGTCAAATGGGCTTTTAATTAATTTCTTTAAGGCGTGGACTTTTGGTCAACTCGGGTCATACCGAATAACCAAAATCCAATCCGGGAATTACCCCAAAAGCCCAGAAATCAATTTTGGCCCATTAGGCCCAATTAAACTTTAAAGGTCCATTAAGTCACATTTGGGCTTTATGGATGCGGTTTTGGGCCCAATTAGATCCAACCAATTTTGCCTAAACCCAACTTTGTAAAACAAAGCCCAACAAGCCCATTTACAACATTAAAGCCCAAATCCAATTTTAAGGCCCAATTATTTAAATACAAAAAATCCAATTTCACATTTAATTAACCTAAAGTGTATATCATTATTAATCACCCAAATTAACATTTCTAAAACATCAATTTATACAATTAATCAGGCTCATTTACATCAATTAGTGTCCAACACATTTTGATCAAAATCAAACCCAATTTACATGCATATATGTCTCGGCCAAGGGGGAATTTTATGCCCAAATCAAATTCAATCCAATTAAATTCAATTTAACATTAAATCAATATCCCCAAATGATTTCCAACACATCAAATGAATCAAAAAATCATAATCCAAGACAATTAGGGCTCTAAAGTTTCGGCCAAGCCTCAACAATTTGGGGAAAAATGATCCAATCCAATTTTCTTGAAATTGATCCAATCAAACTTCAATTCAAACACAATTAAGCATATTCATTCATCCAATTTCATAAAATCATGCTCAAATAAAAATTACCCAAATTTTAAGCCCTAAACTTTTCATGCTTTAACCTTGCTCTAGATGCCATTGTTGGTTTCTATTAAGGTCCCAAGATAATTAATAAGCATGAAATATTTGCGAATACAAATCGAAGAAGTTACGGAATACTCACATCGATCGGTTGAGCGACGCGACGATGAACAAAACTCTTCACTGCCCACTGTCACAGCTCACGGCAGTAAGCTTCTGTCATCACCATTTACGGCTTTGTATCTTCAAGAATCCAAGCTCCAAGCTTCGTCGAACGATTCTCGGCTCATGGGTGGACTTCCCTATCACCTTCGCATGTCTCGTAAGTGTGCTAGCACTTGTGATTTTGCCACAAAATCCCACTCTTGCTTCCCTTCACTGTCTCGGCATTATTCAGAAACCAGTGAGCATTTTAGCCCCTTGGGCGTATGGAGAGAAAGAGATGAAGTGAGAGAGAGATTAATTTGGTTGATGGCTAAAGTGTGTCTTATACATTCATGTGAATATCGAATTCATTTCACTTGAATTTGGCTTTCAAAAGGTCAAATAATTAAAGTCCACCAACCTCTATCAACTCACATCACTCATGAATAGTGACTTGCGTCAATCACTCAAAGTGAAAGACATCTATCACTTGTTTGACGAATGATGTGACGCTAGATGCGACTAGCGATTTGACTTGCGTGCCGCACTCGAATTCGAAATGCGAATGCACTCACAAATAATCTCGGGCTCGGGTTCACTAATTCCAAATTAACGAATTTTCCGTTGCATCGTAATTAAATGATTACGCCTAGCGAAGTCACTATTCACGTCGCTAACGAATTAATTCTAAATTAATTCGTTCGCCAGAATTAAAATCTAATTTTAATTCCGCGTCAAAATCCAATTTCGTTTAATATATCAAATATATTAATTATCGATTAATTCCAAACTAATCGTTATCTCTCTTTAAATGATATTTTATCCCAGATAAAATATCTCCGCAATTAATCCCAGATAAATTTTCTCTCTCATTTAATTAATCCTAGATTATTTTAGAGTGCGAGTCATACGTCATCGGTGAATCTTCAGGAAGCGACCCATGAGATCCCCAGATATGTTGGCTGTAAATTTGGTCGTCGGACTATCCGAACACGTAAGTGCCTCGTACTACGTTTATACCAATTTACAAGACAAGGTTGGCCTCTAAAAAAAGCGCCATGCCAACCCAATTCTCCGGAAATATCCTTACAGGAATAAAAGATCTATATCAGGCGTAGTATACGTAGTATTGCGTATTTCTATCCAGTATCGGATGATCACGTGCTTGGCCTGGGGCTGGAATTGTGTCTGCCCCGTATGAAGCACATGTCGGATGTCTGGTAACTAGTCTCTATAATCGAATAAACCTGACCTTGTCATTTTATCCCGATAGCTGCAGTATTTAAGAGAACTAGTCCCGTATCCTACGTGACCATCATCTCCATATGACTGGAGTGACACTTCCATCTTGACATCACACCCAACACACTATGATTCTCAATATACCAAGTATTGGCGTACACAGAACCTGTTAATGCCCTGGACGACCGCAACCAAAGTATATTGATTGTCGCAAGTATTAGCGGTGCAAGTCTCAGGTTAAGACCAAATACACCTACCCTGATTTCGGACTTCCATAGACACATAGTCATACTACCAATGGAATTCCGAGGGGGTCAATCCAGAGCGAAGCTGTTTCCCATACCATCGATGAAACACAACCTCATATTACACTTGCATGAGTATCCTATACCCAAATATATGAGAACTATGTCGTTGTGCCCTCACAACGCGCACAAGTGTAATACTAGTCTTTTACATATTTATCGATGTCTAATCTCGATAATACTCTGACTAGGGATATTTAATGATTTATCCTTCGTGGACTGATACTGTCTCATATCATTCTCAGTCCAGGAACAAATTACAAGGACCTCTCATCATTTATACATCTAGGTGATCTAATAACAAATGATAAGAGTGCAATCTCATTTGTCACATAAATAATTTTTACAACAACACCATGATCTATACAAATAGTGACGCTATGGGCCATAATTGTCCAACAGAACTGTCCTGACTACCTTGCCCAGATTAAGAGGGAAATGGCATTGACATCAGGTAGTTTTATTTTTCCCATTATTGGTATCTCATTAGCTTGTGAAGCTGTCACATCTAGTTGGATTTTAGATTTTGCTCGTCCTATTGACATTTGCAATTCGTTACAGGTGCTAAAGGAAAGTAGACAGCTGAAATCTGGAGAGATGCAGTTGCGGTTCAGGAGTGGTGACTCTTTGGATGCAATTTCAGTGGGCTTATGCGAGATTCCCTTACCCAGTGGGAGACTTTTGCTGCATAACTACTATGTTATACCAGGATGCTTAGCAAATATTATATCACTTTTTATATTAGATACATAGGGATATCATGTAAATATTAAGAATTGTTCCTTGTATTTATGTGATAGAAATATTTTGATTCTTTGTTATCCAAATGAGCATGGTCCTTACATTTTGCACACTTTTCGAGATATTTTGAATACTGGAATTAATAAACGTAAATTATCTGAAATAAATAATACTGAACTTTGGCATATGAGATTAAGTCATATAGGCGTGAAACGCCTAATCCATTTGGTTAGGAATGGTTTGATTCCGGATCTTACTATTGAACCTTATCCAACCTGTGAAACATGCATTCGGGGTAAAATGACCAGAGCCACATTTTCGAGTGTGGGACACTGAGCCACTGACTTATTGGAGCTCATACGTTCTGATGTATGTGGTTCTATAAGTCAGACTACATACAATAGTTTTTCATACTTCATTACCTTTATCGATGATGTGTCACAGTACGGTTATGTTTATCTGATGAAACATAAATCATAAACTTTTGAAATGTTCAAAGAATTTCGAAACGAAGTAGAAAAATAAACTGGTCAATATATTAAATACCTTCGATCGGATCGAGGCTTTGTATATATGAGTGGAGAGTTAACTGATTATTTAAAGGAGAATGTGATCCTCGCTCAATATACTCCTCCTGGTACTCCATAACATAATGGAGTGTCAGAGAGGAGAAATAAGACATTATTGGATATGGTCCGAACTATGTTGAGTTTTACAGATTTGTCCTATTTCTTATGGGTTATGATCTTTTAACTGTCGCAAATCTTTTAAATAAGATTCCTTCTAAAGTTGTTTCTATGACTCCGTATGAGATATGGTCCGATAGGAAACTGATTCTTAATTATTTTAAGGTTTGAGGCTGTATTGCATACTTCAGAGTGGCTCAGCAGAATAAGCTTTTGCCTCGAGGGCAAAAGTTTAGGTTTATCGGATATCCTTCAAATACGAAAAGATATTTGTTCTATGATATCGAGCATTGAAATGTGATCGTAGTTCACTTCGGAAAATTTCTAGAGGTAGAATTTTTGACTGAAGGAGGTAATCATAGACATGTTGAACTTGATGAAGTGTAACCTGAGACCAACCAATCAACGAAAGAAACTGAAGTTCAAGAAGATGAAGAACCTTCATTACCCACACTCCATAGGTCCGAAATGGTATCTAGACCATCTGAACACTTGTATTTGATATAAGAAAGGAGTCTTGATGTTCTCTTAGTTGAAGAGACTGACCATTTTACCTATAGAGAAGCGATGTTGGACATCGACTCCGTGATGTGGAAAGAGGCCATGAAATCAGAGTTAGACTCTATAAATCTAAATCAAGTTTGAGACTTGGTTCAGCTTCTTGAAGAAATTGTTCATATTAGTTGTAAATGAGTTTACAAAAGGAAACGCGGGCCCGACGGAAAGGTTGAAACCTTTAAGGCCTGACTAGTAGCTAAAGGTTACAGGCAGCGACCTGATGTCGACTACATTGAAAATTTTTCGCTAGTTGCGACTCTAAAGTCTATTAGGATTTTATTGTCTAATGTCGCTTAGCATGATTACGAGATTTTGCAGATGGATGTGAAAATGGATTTTCTAAATGGATTTGTTGACAAAAAAATCTACATAGAACAACATGAGGGTTTTATATCTAGCAAAAACTCGGGCATAATATGTAAGCTTAAGAAGTCCATTTATGGACCCTTATAAGATTCACGAAGTTGGAATCTTCGATTCGATAAGATAATCAAATTGTCTAGTTTTCTCAAGAATTCGGAAGAATCCTGTATGTATAAGAAGGCCAGTGAGAGTATGGTGGTATTTTTAGTTCTCTATGTTGACTACATCCTGATCATTGGGAGCTTAACTTTGTAAGAATTTCTCCATGAAGGACCTGTGTGAAGCTTCGTATATCTTAGGCATAAAACTCTATAGATATGGAGAAAAGAAGTTTATTGGGTTATCCCAATCAATGTACATAGATAAGATCTTAGAACGGTACAATTTTGGTAACTGTAAGACTGCAAATATTCCATTCAGACATGGCCTACTTATTTAAAAAAAATGTGTTCACAAACAGAAGATGAGAAGATTAGAATGTCTAATCATCCTTATACTTCATGTTTGGGTAACATAATGTATGCCATGTTATGTACTAGGCCATATATCAGCATCGCAGTTAGTATGACCTGCATGTATCAGTCCAATCCAGGTAATGATCATTGGATATCCATTAAACATATCCTAAAGGATCTTATAGGTAATAAGGATAAGTGTCTGATTTATGGAGGAAATAAACTGTTAGGGATATGCCCTATACCCAACTTGTGGATGGGCTATATGTACATGTATTTGTAATATTTTCATTAATTAATAAAATGGCAATCTTTATTATAAGTGTCTTACATAACTTATATGAATCATCAAAACTGTAATAAAGCCCTTGGAGTAATAAGACGATGGCTTCCACGCCTTATGAGAATCATTGCTCTTAAATGTTCCTAGTCATAGTTTTATGAATAATCTGGGCGTTCACAAAGAGGAGAGACTAGCATGATAATATGATCCACCCTTAAGTGGGGTAGCCGATCTCATAGGCTACTAGCGGAGATCTGTCCGCTTGGTGTATCACATGGATGCATGAGTTGCTCGTGTCCATCGAACTGACCACCGAAAGTTTTTCATATGGAGTGTTTATCCCATGTGTCTGTGAGAACTTTCATGTATCGATTATAGGACTAGTCCTTTGACTTAAGGTCTTTACAATCTTATGTGTGGATCAAATAACTTTGACATTCTCCTTCCCCGGTTCAAAAGATCCGGTCATAAGGGTATGATTGGGTCATTTGTTGAAACACATGAAGTTTGTAAAGATACAACAGAGAATTGCCACTCTCTCGGATAATATTTTCTTATAAGAGTAGTATTCCAGTTCATGGGTTGATATGTGTATCAGTGCTTGATACTGTGGCCAAAGCGGAAGAATCATGTGAGATTCTTGGGTTAGCACGATTCATGACACTATCAACATCATACCTTTGACCATATGGTAGACACTTTCCGTACCCTAGGTCAATAGGTGGGGATACAGTGAGGCGATGGACCGTATCATATGTAAATCGCATACATAATGGGTATATATATCTTTCCTTCTCATTTAGGGGCATTGGCATGTTGCTAGATGTCAACCTTGGTCATTGAAATCGAACGACCATCTGATCGGAGGATAATTTATGTTCGATTAAATTATCACGATTCATTTCATGTCCAACTTGAGGGGAACCCAAAAGGTCACACACAACAAAGTCGAAATCAATGGTTAACAGTGCACAGTACAAATTTAACAGCATATATGATTGCTGTAGGAATTGTTCATAAATTATTCAATGTGTTTAATTATTGAACAGATCATTTATGAGGTTCTATAGTGGCTTAGGGTTTGGTGAATGACGATAGGGGCACTTTTTGAATTGGAATAAAAAAAATTAAAAAAATTACTATTCATGAGAATAGTAATGTGAATAATAATTAATTTTTTATTTTTTTTGAATTCCAATTCGGCCCAAAATCTTATTAGGGTTTTATATTCTCATTTAACCACTAAATTAAGATCTAATGTCTAAGATTAAATTAGTTTTTATCCCACATCGGATTCTTAATTAATTTTGTTGTCTTTGGAGCACTATATAAACCCAGAGAATTCTTCACAAATTTTTACACCAAACCTTTCATATTTTGGGTTTATATAAGTGAGCAACTCTAAAGTTTAAAAGTAAGCCACTGATTTTGAGGATCCTTAAGTCTAATTGACTAGAGGAACCTCGAGTTAAAAGTTTTGAGGTATTTGCCTAGGCTAGCACCAAGGGAAAAATACCCGTGCACTCAAGACGTAGTCTTGCCGTTGAGTTTTGGCTTTGGTGTGTGCATCTTTGGAGGCCACACACTTGGGTGGCTCTTTGGAATGTGGAAGAGCTTGCGGAGTTCGAGAAAAGCTTGCAGATTGGAGGGAGGACTGGAGGAGTCTACGGTTCAAGTAAGTCTTTTTCTTTCTTTATTTTATTTAGAGTTCTTATGGTAGTTAGCATGTTTAGGTTTATGTTCTTAGCATGTTTTATGAGTTTTATGCTTAGAATATATAGTAACATGCCTAAGCTTGTAGAATAATCAAAACAAATGGGTCTTGGGCAATGGGAAAGTGGCATAATAATTTTGATTTTCCTCTGCGCACTCGCGGCCGCTTCCCAACAGTGGTATCAGAGCCATTTTTGTTTTGATTAGTTCTCTCTCAATTGAACTCGAAATTGGGTGTTTAAAAGCTCGTTGGAAAGATAACACCATGAACTTAATTTTAGGCACAAGTTTTGCATGATTTGGTTAATATTGGAATTATGAAATTGCATTTAAAGTTCACGCGTCTGCAGAAAAATATGAATAGTAAATTTATTTGAATAAAATAAAATGCAATATCAAAATTAAATATTAATCAAAGTTATTTAATGCCTAAAATAATTCCAACATATTAAAACTCATATGCTTGATGATTCTATGTATGATTAGAATTGGCATGATTATTTTAGGGTGCAAGCATCTAGAGACTTTCTAAGAAATAGAGAGTGTATTGCTTATCCCTTAGCTAAGTAATTATTCTGTGACGTGTTGGAAAAAATGACCCATAGTCACTATTTGCACAGATCATTGTGTTGTTGTAGCAAATTAACTATGTGACAAGGAAATTGCACTCTCATCATTTGTGATTAAATCACCATAGATATATAAATGAAGAGAGGTCCATATGATTAGTTCCTGGATTGAGATGATATGAGACAGTATCAGTCCACTAAGGATTAATCATTAAATATCCCTAGCCGGAGTATTATCGAGACTGGACATCGATAATGCGGAATAGGCTAGTATTGCACTTGTGTGCGTTGTGAGGGCACAACGGCATAGTTCTCATATATATAAGTATTGGATACTTATGCAAGTGCGATAGGAGGTCGTGTTTCACCGATGGTACGGGAAACAGCTTCACTCTGGATAGACCCCTCGGAATCCCATTGGTATTATGACTATGTGTCTATGGGAGGCCGAAATCAAGGTAGGTGTGTATAGTCTTAACCTGAGACTTGCATCGCTAATACTTGCGATAATCGGTAGACTTTGGTCTTGGTGGTATAGGGCTTTAACCGGTTCTGTGTACACCACTTCTGGGTTTATCAGAGAGTCGTAGTGTATTGGGGTGATGTCAAGACGGAAGTATCACTTCAGTCATATTGAGATGATGTCACGCAGGATACGGTACTAGTGCTCTTGAGTGATGCGCATCCAATCATGATATTATGACCAGGTCATGAATATCTGATTATAGAGACTAGTTACCAGACATCCGACATGTGCTTCGGACGGGGCAGATACTTATCCAGCCCCAGCCCTAGCACGTGACTATCTGATACTGGGCCGATATACACAATACTACGGTATACTACGCTTGATACAGATCTATATATCCTGTAAGAATATTTCTGGAGAATTGGGTAGGCATGGCGCTTTGCTAGAAGCCAACCTTGTCTTGTAAATCGGTATAAACGTAGTACGAGGTACTTATGTGTTCAGATTATCCGACGACCGTATTTACTGCCAACATATCCGGAGATCTCATGGGTCGCTTCCTGAAGATTCACCGATGATGTATAACTCGCACTTAATTAATCTAGGATTAATTAGAAGAGAGAGAGAATCAATCTGGGATTAATTACGGAGATATTTTATCTGGGATAAAATATTAATTAAAGAGAGAGAACGATTAATTTGGAATTAATCGATAAAATAATATATTCGATATATTATAAGAAATTGGATTTCGACGCGGAATTAAAATTAGATTTTAATTCGGGCGAACGAATTAATTTAGAATTAATTCGTTAGCGACGTGAATAGTGATTTCTTTAGGCGTAATCATTTAATTACGACGCGACGGAAAATTCGTTAATTTGGAATTAGCGAACCCGAGCCCGAGAGTGATTGCGAGCGCATTCGCATTTCGAATTCGAGCGCGGCACGCAAGTCACATCAAGCGTCAAATCGTTAATCACATCATGCGTCAAATCAATTGTCACTTTGAGTGATGTGACTTGACAACATGTCACTTTATTAAAGTGATGTGATGTGACTTAAAGTAAAAAGTAGAAATGATGAAAAGCATTAATAGACTTTTGTATTAAAGTAATACATAAGTTTATTTATTTTATTTACTTGGTAAATGAAATAAATATATAAGAAAATGAAAAGCTTTATCTTCTCTCTCTTACATGCAAGAAAACGCATTCTCTCTTTTCCCTCTCTTTTCCTCTCCCTCTCCTTCACGGCTTCAAGCTGATTTTTGCTTCAAAAAGTTTCTGGTTTGACCGAAATTGAAAGGGAAGCAAGAAAGATGAAGAGTGCTAGCACACCATGGGTTATATTTAGGTGATAGGGAAACGAATTTGTGAGCTTGGAAAGCTTGAAGCTTGGAGCTTCAATGGAGTCTCACATGGCCGAACATGGAGGAAGCAAACCAGTCCATTACCGAGCAGTCCAGCAGCACAAGGAGCTCCATCACCGCGAGTTTGAGAAGCTTGAAGACTTGTATTCTTCATTTCATCAAAACCCATCAATGTGAGTATGAATTCCGCCTTACTCCTTTGTGTATTCAACTCGTTTTTATGCATGTTTGTTGATCTTGGGACTTAATTGAAACTCTTCAATGGTATCAGAGCTAATGGTTGCATAAAAACGAATTAGGGTTCTTGAGCAAATTTGGGGCTTTTTGATTTAAGCATGATTTGAATGAATTGTTTGTTTAAGAATGCTTGTATATGATTTAATTAGAGTTATATGTAATCAATTTGAAGAAAAATTGATTGGATTGATTGTCCCCAATTTGCTTAATGTTGGCCAAAACTTTAAATTTGGGTAAATGTTTGTTGAGCATGATTTGAATGAATTGATTGTTTAAGTATGCTTATAACATGTTTAATTTCATTTTGGTTGGACCAATTTGTTGAAATAATGTTTGGAATATTTTTTCCCCCAATTTTCCTTTCCTCCTTGCCGAATATGAATGATGATTTAATGTCTTGGGATTTTTGATTTTTGACAATTGGATGTGTTGGAAATCATTCGGGATGATGATTTGATGTCGATTACGGAATCAATTGGATTGAATTCGAATCGGACGAAAAATCCCCAAATTGCCAAGTATGTCATGAAGCTTGAAATTGGGTAAAATTGATTTAAGCATGCAATTATGAAATTGGATGATAAAGTATGCTTGAATGTATTTTAATTGATGATTGATTAGATCAATTTGATGAAAAAGTGTTTGGAACAATTTTCCCCAATTTGGTTGTGATGGCCGAAAATATGAACCCTAATATTGTCTTGGATTTTTTGATTTTTTTGTTCATTGGATGACTTAGAAATCATTAGGGGATGTTGAATTTATGTTTGATTGGGTTCAATTGGATTGAATTTGATTTGGGCATAATTTCCCTCTTTGGCCGAGACACTTGAATCATGAAATTGGGTTTGATTTTGATTTAATTATGTTGGACATGATTAATTGATGTTAAGCATGATTAATTGGACAAATTTGATGTTTTGGAAATTTTGATTTGGGTAATTAATAATGCTATGCACTTTGTTTAATTTAATTGTAAAATTGGATTTTGTAATTTAATTAAAATGGGCCTTAAAATTGGATTTGGGCTTTTTTAAGTTGTTATTGGGTTTATTGGACTTTGTTGTACAAAGTTGGTTTATGCCAAAATTGGTTGGATCCAATTAGGCCCAAAACCGCTTCCAAAAGGCTCAAATGCGACTAATAAACCTTTAACGTTTAATTGGGCCTAATGGGCCTAAATTAATTTATGGGCTTATGGGGTAACTCCCGGATTGGACTTTGGTTGCGGGTTTGACCCGAGTTGACCAAAAGTCCACGCCTCAAGAAATTAATTAAAAGCCCATTGGACTTTAATTAAATTAATATTGGATATTAATCGGGCTTTGAGACCCGTAACGATTAATTTGGAATTTAAGTCGTAAAGGTTTATTTTATAAAGTGTAATATTAATTTGGAATTAAATAATGAATTAGAATTAAATACATATTAAATTGGATTTAATCATGTAATTTAATTTTATTTGAGAAATCGTACTTTGAGTACATGTTCGCAATACGAGTTTGACTCGAACAAAATCAAATCTTTGTTTGAACATTGGATGATCACTAATTATCAAGATTAATTAATTTGATTGATTGATTGATAACATGCTTGTATGAATACATGGTTGTGATGTTTGAATAATGTATATCAGATGGATATTAGTCGGGTGGGGGCGATTTTGGAAATTGTAATAAATTTGATTTATTAAATTGGACCTGCGTGTCCAGTCTTATCTCCTATTTCTTTGTATTCTCTTCTCACCTATTCCCCTCTATGTATATGAGGTTTCTTTAGAAGTGTAGTGTAACGGTAGAGGAATATTTGTGCTAGAGGGAGAGAGAAAATGAGAGATTTGATCTAGGATCAATGTGTAAAATATCCATCCGCATATCATTATTATTTTACATATGCGCTTTATTATGTGTTTAGAATGCATGTTTAAGGGTGTATGATGATGAGACCTTAACAAAGATAATAAATTGGTAGCCAATTTGCACGCGAAAAACCCTCGTTAAATATCAAGCGTTTATTTTCCTTCCATTGAGTGATTCTTACTCAAGATCCGAGATTGGCAGGGGTTGTTGGCCAAAGTCAAGCCCTTGTCCGTCGAAGATGTGTTTGAATCACGAGGCTTTGTTCCATATTGGTGTCGTGTCCAAGTTGTGGTTTGTTGGCCAAAGTCAAGACCACTTCTTGTCCATTGACATTGATTACGAAGCTTCCATGTCAATGGGTCCGCGCTTGACTGGGATCACTAGGTTTGTTGTGCCAAAGCCAAAGCCTAGTTGATTCAGAGGAAAAATGTTAGGTAATACATTGGATGTATTGGCATATATAAGATATATGTTTAGGATTTGGATATCCACTTACTCGATCTAGGAGTTGGATGAGATCCAATTGATCTTCGAGATCTACCTAGTTAATTATCATACAATTTGTTGGCCAAAGTCAAGATTGTGTGATATTTAACGGGATCCTAGCCCACTAGGAAACACGGTTTCCCGAGTACTCGACAGAGGGTTAGAGGCTCGACGAAAAATAGTGGGAGGCAAGAATTGAATTTGCAATACTCGTTCAATTACTCGCCAAATGCGCTCATTTAAATTATTTCGTCGTAATATTAAATGTTAGTTGGACTGATATTTAAATTGTTGTTTTAATAAACAGTTGGACTGTATTATACTTGATTATATATAATTGGATTATATTAATCAATATATTTGAATTAATTAATTTCAGTTTACAGTTGATTTTATAATTGGATTATAGTAATCAATGTAATTGAGGTTAATTAATTTGGATTATATTTGATTATATAGTTGGACTATTATCCATTATAATATATATAGTACCACTAATCGTTGATTAAATAGTTGGACTATTGTAATCAAGATAAAATTGAAAAGTTGGATATTTAAAATATAATCTGGGATTAAAATATTTTAAATGATTTAATTTTCAATTGGGAATAAATAATAGGTTACTTTATTTAATAAAATAACTTATTATACCTTAAGCCCAAAATTAAGCAAAATAAGTAGAGCATAAAGTCTTTGGAAGATTTATGTGATGATGACTTTAATGCTTAATTTAATATACTTGTCATAAATCTTATTTTAGATTTAAGAAGTATTAACATTGCAATTTATAATTCTTGGAGAATTAATTGACTATTCTAGATGAGATAAAGTCAAAGTTTGCAATTGGGCATGTAGCACGAGGTGCACATCGCTTCGATATTCTAAAAACCCAAGGCTTGGCCTAAGGTTTCTGAAATATTGAAAAGGATAATTGACATATCCTAAAGTGACTACCATTTGGATATGGCATACACGAAGGAATTAAAGAAAGGGCAAGGCTCTTACTTTGAAAATGTTTGTCTTAGTTATGTTCACAGCTAGTATTGAAATTAGATTTTAAATACTTAGTGTGGTACATAAAATATATGTATTGATGTTCAGAATCTGCTTTGAGCAGGATACTGACTTCAAGCCGAGATTTCTCTGCGAATCGGAAACGGGACGAAAGTCGTTGTTTCGACCGTAGATACCTAAGTTTAGGAACTACCCTTTGGGTATATACTTAAATTAGGAACTGTTATAATGTAACTAGTTTGACTAGAGACATTATCTCTATATCAGTGTTTAATCCGTTGCGGATAAAACCTTTATATTACAGAACACTAAGTGTTTTATTATATAAAGATGATACTGAGATAAATACATTAGATATAAATAACAGAATTTATATTTTGAATATAAATAAAATCTCAAACATATAAAATGACAAATAAATAGCTCAAATTGATTTGATCAATAGAGACTTATTTGTGGCATTGTTGTATAGGACACAATTTAATTAGACTCGTATATCCACACTTTTGAAGAGTGGGTACTAGGACTGATTTGACTATTCAAATAAGGTCTGCGAATCTAGTTTATTAGGTAAAGTACCTAAAATACTATTTACTTGGTAATAGTAAAAGGCCACCGATCTGTTAGCCCTATTCATGGTGAAGTTAGTGGGGCCATATCTAGCTAGGCTAGATGTGAACATGAATATTTCGTGACCTTAACGGATGTGGCATCACGTTATGGTTATGTGTTTCTTTTGAAGAACACAAATCAGAAACTTTTAGAGTTTCGACACGAAATAGACAAACAGATCGGCTATAGTATTATACCGTACCGTCACGGTAAGACCGTAATGAAAAATACTTAAGCAATAAGTTTCTTATATACTTGAAAGAGTATAGTATTCTTTCAAATGAGGACTCCTCCCGGAACACGTCAAAGTGACGATGTGTCCCGAACGGATTAACCGAATCATGTTAGACATGATAAGGCTAATCATGAGTCGCTCTGAGCTACCATTTCCTTCAACGGATAAGTTTTAACAGTGCAATAACTTATTTAGAATAAGGTTCCATATAAATCTGTTTGACAGATATCATATAGGATATGAACAAGAAAGAAACGGGGTTTCTCATTCCTGACAATTTGGGTATGCCAGGCATAACGTTTGGATGATACCAAACTAAGGACCCAAATTGGATAAGTGCCAATATAGGTTATCCTAAGGGAAACCTTAAGTATAGTACTTATAAATCTCACATGAGAACAATGTGATTGTTGCTCACCATGCGTTTTTCCTGAGAGGAATACCGATATGCAGTGGTCAGTGGGAGGATAGTGATACTCGATGAAAGTCGAAGTAATACTGTTCTAGGCACGAAGTCCTTAATGGAACACAAATAGTTCATCTATGATGAATCTATACCATTAATCTTCAAATACACAAGAAACCGCGTAGATCAGAGAGAGTCAGAAAACAACCTGGGGTATGGGTTTTTGATCTCACCTCATAAAGATGTTAATCTTTTAAGGTTGATTACGTATGAGGAAGTGATACGAGGTATCGACTTCTTATTATGGCAAAGTGCCATGAGTCCGAAATGGATTCCATGTATAACAACTATTTTGGATACTAGTTGTTGTACCACAAGGCATTGTGCCTATTGGTACATTAAACGTCTTCAAGGAAGACATACATGGAAGGCAACATACCAACGTACAAAGCTGGGCTTTTGACGGAAAGGTATCATTATCAACATTGTGTTAATAACGATTCAACCTTTTACCTGTTGCCATGGTAAATCCATTTTGAAGATGTTTGTTGATAACTGCATATTTTTTTATGAAATGTGTCAGTTGCAGATCAAAATCGCTTTCCTGAAAAGGAAACCTTTTGGAGGATGCTTACAACATCCTGATGATTTTGTATAACCGACAAACAAGGTTTGCGGGTTATTCGATCCATGTTTGGATTGAAACAAGCATAAGGTTCTTGGAACTGACGTTTTGAAATAATCATAATGGTTTATGATTTGACTCAAAACGAAATAATTCTTGTGTATATAAGGAGGTTAGTGGGATGGCACTGACAATGAAATTCCCATATAGCAATTGATGAAAGCTTGGCTTTCAATAGAAATTCTCCGTAGAATTCTGGGGAGTAACAACCTTTATTCGAGGAATAAAGATCTACTGGGATAGATTTGGAGTTGGTTAACACTCTCTGGAAATTGTACATTTAAAATGTACTTGATATGGTGTCTCATACGCTTTGAGCATATGGAGTCACAATCGGGTCAATCCAAGTGATAGTCACTGGATTGAAGATTAGGAACATCTGTTAGTATCTGAGAGAACTAAAGATGTTGTCTTAAACTATGGAGATGGAGAACTTGAAGTGACTAGGATCACTGCTGCAAGTTTCCAAACCGGTAAATACTGCGGTACTATAAAGTTTGAATATCGGGACAGTAAGCTGGAAATATTCCGAGCAATATAACTGTTGCCGAATTAACAACAAATGCGGATTATTGCTGCAGCTGAGGCAGCAATAGAAGCCATTTGGATCGATAATAAATCTAATTAGATTAGATATAGTTCTGTTAGCGGCTGAGCTAGGCGTCAGCACAGGCTAAAGAATTAATGGTCTCATCGACGATCCAGATATATACTTCTATATCATCTGATTCGTTCGGATCATACATCGTGGCGATGTGATGATCGTATAAATCGCGTCAGAAGATAATTACGCAAATCCGCTGACGAAAACCTTTCCTCAGCAATTTGAGCGAACCGTACATAGTTCGGGTGTGGGACACTTGAGTGACTGGCTATGTGCCAAGTGGGAGATTGTTGGACAAAATGACCCATAGCGTCACTATTTGCACAGATCATTGTGTTGTTGTAGCAAATTAACTATGTGACAAGGAAATTGCACTCTCATCATTTGTGATTAAATCACCATAGATATATAAATGAAGAGAGGTCCATATGATTAGTTCCTGGATTGAGATGATATGAGACAGTATCAGTCCACTAAGGATTAATCATTAAATATCCCTAGCCGGAGTATTATCGAGACTGGACATCGATAATGCGGATAGGCTAGTATTGCACTTGTGTGCGTTGTGAGGGCACAACGACATAGTTCTCATATATATAAGTATTGGATACTTATGCAAGTGCGATAGGAGGTCGTGTTTCACCGATGGTACGGGAAACAGCTTCGCTCTGGATAGACCCCTCGGAATCCCATTGGTATTATGACTATGTGTCTATGGGAGGCCGAAATCAAGGTAGGTGTGTATAGTCTTAACCTGAGACTTGCATCGCTAATACTTGCGATAATCGGTAGACTTTGGTCTTGGTGGTACAGGGCTTTAACCGGTTCTGTGTACACCACTTCTGGGTTTATCAGAGAGTCGTAGTGTATTGGGTGTGATGTCAAGACGGAAGTATCACTTCAGTCATATTGGAGATGATGTCACGCAGGATACGGTACTAGTGCTCTTGAGTGATGCGCATCCAATCATGATATTATGACCAGGTCATGAATATCTGATTATAGAGACTAGTTACCAGACATCCGACATGTGCTTCGGACGGGGCAGACACTTATCCAGCCCCAGCCCTAGCACGTGACTATCCGATACTGGGCCGATATACACAATACTACGGTATACTACGCTTGATACAGATCTATATATTCCTGTAAGAATATTTCTGGAGAATTGGGTAGGCATGGCGCTTTGCTAGAAGCCAACCTTGTCTTGTAAATCGGTATAAACGTAGTACGAGGTACTTACGTGTTCGGATTATCCGACGACCGTATTTACTGCCAACATATCCGGAGATCTCATGGGTCGCTTCCTGAAGATTCACCGATGATGTATAACTCGCACTTAATTAATCTAGGATTAATTAGAAGAGAGAGAGAATTAATCTGGGATTAATTGCGGAGATATTTTATCTGGGATAAAATATTAATTAAAGAGAGAGAACGATTAATTTGGAATTAATCGATAAAATAATATATTCGATATATTATAAGAAATTGGATTTCGACGCGGAATTAAAATTAGATTTTAATTCGGGCGAACGAATTAATTTAGAATTAATTCGTTAGCGACGTGAATAGTGATTTCGTTAGGCGTAATCATTTAATTACGACGCGACGGAAAATTCGTTAATTTGGAATTAGCGAACCCGAGCCCGAGTGATTGCGAGCGCATTCGCATTTCGAATTCGAGCGCGGCACGCAAGTCACATCAAGCGTCAAATCGTAATCACATCATGCGTCAAATCAATTGTCACTTTGAGTGATGTGACTTGACAACATGTCACTTTATTAAAGTGATGTGATGACTTAAAGTAAAAAGTAGAAATGATGAAAATCATTAATAGACTTTTGTATTAAAGTATACATAAGTTTATTTATTTTATTTACTTGGTAAATGAAATAAATATATAAGAAAATGAAAAGCTTTATCTTCTCTCTCTTACATGCAAGAAAACGCATTCTCTCTTTTCCCTCTCTTTTCTCTCTCCCTCTCCTTCACGGCTTCAAGCCGATTTTTGCTTCAAAAAGTTTCTGGTTTGACCGAAATTGAAAGGGAAGCATGAAGATGAAGAGTGCTAGCACACCATGGGTTATATTTAGGTGATAGGGAAACGAATTTGTGAGCTTGGAAAGCTTGAAGCTTGGAGCTTCAATGGAGTCTCACATGGCCGAACATGGAGGAAGCAAACCAGTCCATTACCGAGCAGTCCAGCAGCACAAGGAGCTCCATCACCCGAGTTTGAGAAGCTTGAAGACTTGTATTCTTCATTTCATCAAAACCCATCAATGTGAGTATGAATTCCGCCTTACTCCTTTGTGTATTCAACTCGTTTTTATGCATGTTTGTTGATCTTGGGACTTGATTGAAACTCTTCATGACGAACTTAGAGATTTATTACCTTTAAGGCTAATAAATATAAATCACTTGTTTATAATAAAAGACATTATAAAAGATACAAGTGGGTTGGGACTAAGGGGTTAATAAAACTTTCCAAACTAAAGTTAATTTAACCAAAGGTATTACTAGAGTTAGATAATGATTTGGTGTCTTCCTTCACTCACTACCTTTTTATAGCCAAAAGGAAAAGCTGTGAAGACATCTAGATAATCATTTACTCAAAGCTTATCTTAAAGCATATTTAAAGTGTTGGACTAATTTGGAGGATCTATTGTTTATTCCTGTCACCAAGGCAATAAGAGCCTAAAAGGTAAGGGTATTTAAGAGAGTTCGCTCTACACTCCCTCTGGGGAATTTTCAATGGAGGAATCCATTTGACAGTTATTCACTTAAACTTGCTAAAGTCCTCAATAATAATTTAAGTCTAAAATTTGCCTCCCATTGTAAAGTATGGACCCAAAGGGCTTAAACCGTATTGGCAGGACTAGGCTTTACCAGACTGACCAATACTAATTTGTCCCTAAATCGTACTATTGACAATGGTTTGACTTTTCTGAGTCATAAGACGCAGCGACCCTTAGGAGTGGTCTTATAACTTAGTGGCAAAGATCGGGTGTCCAAAATGTCTAGCATAAGTTATGGCATGTTTGATTGCCCAACCCAATGATCAAGGAATTGTGATTTATATCATAAATTGGTTGGGAACCTACCTAATTATCGTATTTTATAACGACCGGCCCTAGTCGGAGTTATGAAATGATGATAATGGGATCCTTGCCCACAAGAAATCCATCATATTGGGGTTGATGCGATTTGCTTAAAATTTTAAAACAATTGAGTGAGAGCAACTTTATAATATTAAAAGCCCATGGTATTATGAAACATTAATGAAAACATATTCCTAATTTTAACATTTTCTCTTAACATATTGGTTAAAAGATTTCACAAACATTCAAATGACAAACAGATTATCACTTCGTTCCATCTTTGATGACCATAAACTCAAAGGGGACAACTACAATGACTGGTTTAGAAACCTTAAAATTGTCTTACGACAAGAAAAGATTTTCTACGTTCTTGAAAGACCATTTCCCCCTGAACTCGCAGAAGATGCTAACCAAGATACATTTGATGCTTGGAAGAAACACGTCGATGATGATGAGCAAGCAGTTTGCATAATGCTTGGCTCTATGTCGGACGAAATTCAGAAAGCTCACGAAGATATGGATGCTCAAACCATCATCTTTCACTTGAAGGAGTTGTATGCAACTTTCGTTCATACCGTGAGATTCCAAGTGTCATGTGCCTTATTCCAAACAAGGTATAAGGAAGGATCTGTTAGTGGACATATGTTTAAGATGATTGGCCACATTAAAAAATTGGCCAACCTCGGGTTCATCATGGATCATCAGATAGGTCATGATCTAATTCTTCAGTCCTTACCAAAAGAATTCTCTAACTTTATTATGCAGTAAGAAGCTACTTTAGCAGAATTACACAATCTGATAAAGCAAGCAGAGAAGGACTTGAAACTGGAGTTTAAAACCTTCGTCATGCTTACGGGTACGGACCTGAAGCCACGAGGCCCAAAGAAAAATAAGGGCAAGGCCAAGGCTCCGGATCACCTAAAGCCCAATGGAAAGGTGGAGAAGAAAAAAGGAAAGGGGAAATGTTTCTTTTGTGGAAAGAATGGTCATTGGAAGAAAGACTGCAGATCCTTGAAAGCCAAGGAAGCTAGGGAAGCCCAAGAGGCCAAGAAGCCCAATGCTTTGTAGATGATTGAACTATATTCTCAAAACTCTGAACCTTCTACTTGGGTTCTTGACACCGGTTGTGGGACTCACTTGTTTAACAATGTGTAGGGCCTGAGAAACAGTAGGAGACTTCGTCATGGGGAGGTTGACTTACGCATTGGTAATGGAGAAAAACTGGCTGCATTGTGCGTGGGGACTTATTCATTAGTTTTACCGAATGGTTTAGTTTTAGACTTAGAAGATTGTGTTTATGTACTTTCTCTAGTAAAAAAACATCATTTCAATTTCTTCTTTATGTAATAAAGGTTTTTCATGCCTAATAAGTTGTAATGAATGTTCTATTTATTTCAATGAAATAAAATATGGAGATGGTATTTTGAATAATGGTATCTATGTCTTACAAACTAACAAAGAATGTTTAACCTCTAATATATACAACGTTAACTCGAATAATCTCAATGAATCACTTCTATGGCACAGTTGCTTAGGTCATATCAATGAAACAAGATTAACTAAGATCCATAAGGATGGGTATTTCAAACCCTTCAAATATAAATCTTATGGAACTTGTGAGTCTTCGTTTACTTGGTAAAATGACCAAATTACCCTTCAAAGGTAAATGACAGCGTGTAGCGGAGACATTAGAACTCATACACTCTGATGTATGCGGACCAATGTCAGTCACCTCTAGAGGTGGATTCTCCTACTTCATTACCTTTATCGATGATCATTCGCGACTGGGTATGTGTACCTTATGCGGTACAAATTTTAAGCCTTTGAGAAATTCAAAGACTTCAAGGCTGAAGTAGAAAACCAGCTTAATAAAAGTATTAAGTCACTAAGGTCTGACCAAGGTGGTGAATACTTAAGCAACGAATTTCAAGATTACTTGAGAGAAAATGGCATTGTTTCCCAGTGGACTCCTCCGGGAACTCCACAGCATAATGGGGTCTCCGAAAGGAGCAATCGGACATTATTAGATATGGTCCGATCAATGATGCCAAGTACGGATCTACCTCTTTCATTTTGGGGTCTTGCTTTAGAAACTACAACACTACTACTAAACCAAGTTCCTTCCAAGACTGTTAGTCAAACACCATATGAGTTATGTGTTAGGGTTGGTGCTCCGAGCACCAATTTTATTATGTATTTCTATGTAAATACTAATGTAACGATTTTATTATGAATAAAATGAATAGTTTCTTTTATATAACTTCTTCTTTAATATGGTAAAGACGTAACCGACCTTAGAATGATTAGTTATGATACTGTTGCAAAAGCGTCGCAACTGACATTGAGTTGTATCATGACGTTGTCATTCTTAGACAGTTCCCGGTCAAGGCTTACCCTACTTGGTCAGTAAAGTAAACCCGTAGAGACTGGTACATGTAGTATATTGGAATCTTGGATTCCGATGGTTTCTCAGTGAACCATGAGTCTTGGAGACTCGTATAGACGTGTAGGTGTTTATAGCGGATAAACACTGAACGACTCACCGAAGATTCTTAATGGATGGTACACCAACGTCAATAAGAATCTTCTCGGGTTGAGTGAGCATAGTGATTCTTTGACTTGAGATACCACTGTGGATATCTGAGTTATCCTCCACACTTAGATGGCAGTCACGTCACCGATCTATTTAGATCAGACCTCCTTCTGTTCGTTGGGTGTGGACTGATGCTCAGGATATCATGTGTGTATCAAGATATGATCCGTCAGCTCTGTGTACAGAGTATAGGTATTCAATATGGTATTAGCAATTTGTTAAATCCATGGGCCCGTGGTACACTTTAGAAATTAGTTCTAAGTGTTATTTGAGGGATTGCTAATAGAAACGTCGACGTGATTATATCTATAGTGATTTGACGTTTGTATCTGTATCTCTGGATTAATCCGGATACCTGTGACGGAGGGATTATACATATGCAGTGACCTCGACCTGTATGATTCAGTGAGTTTATCCGTGTTCATCATAATTTACGGGTGGGTTAATTTTGTACACGTAATTTGATTTCGTGACGGATATGTCTGAATCTAGAGTCTCACTAATGAAATTTACTCCTAGAGCACTAGGGCAACTGTTATGAATAATACTGATTATTTATAACTCGTTTAATGGTTAAACGGTAAATACATGCAATTGGGACCTAATCGTTATTTCCGAATTAATGTGTATTTGTATTTAATATTTGATATTATTAAATACACATTAATTAAATATCAAATTGTGATATTTGACATATATCATTAATATATGTATTTGAGATATTTAATGTAAATATAATACATATATTTAATATATTTATATTTATTATTTAATTATTTAATTGTTAAATAATTAAATTCATTAATAAAATAAATATCTTAAAGTCATGAGTTGCTTTATTAAAGCTTTTAAATGGCTTGATATTATAGGTCCATTTGTTATTTACTTTATAAAAGATAATTGTTATCATTTATTAAAGTTAAAAACTTGTTCCAATGGAATTAATTTAAAAGGAAAAAAATTGAAAATGCTTATTTTGATTTCCATGGCTCACGGCAATCTTGGAAAAAATATATAAGCTTTTGTTTCAATTTTCTTTCATTACACAAGTTGAAAATAAGAATTACAAAAGTAAGGTTGAGAGAAAACAAGAAGAGCAAAGAAAGGAAATTAAGCAAATTCTTGATTTTTGTAAGTAATTTCCAACTTTCTTCAATTAGGAAATTGTTTCCATGTACCTAGGCTTCAATTTGTGATGCTTAGAATTTTCTCTACTCCTTAAGTATGTAATTTAAATTGTTCTTAACTTGTTTGGATGAGTTCATGCATGTATAATTAATTTATTTGCTAATTAGTGTAATTAAGCTTAATAAATTAATTAGAAAATTAAAGTTGTCATTCTAGAGTTAATTAGCCATTCATAATTAGCCTAGAATTGTTCTTGATTAATTTCATGATGGTGAGAATTAATTGGTGTGGTAATTTGAAGATTAAAGTATTGAATTTCTTTAATTTAGTGTAAATTGCCCAATTTGAGTGATTTGTGAAATTAGGGTTCTTTACCCAATCAAATTTTGGGGCTTTTCATATATAAGCTTTAATTTGATGTATATTAGATGCATGTAAAATTTGGGATTAATTGGATTTGATCTTGATGTGTTTTGAACAAATTTGGCGAAATTGCAATTAATTAAAATTCCGGGCTGTTTTGTAAATTCCAGAAAAATCTGGGCAGTGGCGCAAATCTGGAAAATTTTTCTGGTTTTGTAGCAAACTTGTAAAAATTATTTTTGGATTAATTTGGAATTAATTAAATATGTAATTGACATATTTAAAACTAAAATAATTAATTTACAAAAGTTTGGGATAATTTTGTAATTAAAAGAAATATGATTTCTTAGGTTATATTTCATAATTTAAGTATTGGTTAATTAAATAAATAAGTTTATTTAATTGTTCGAAGAAAAGTTTTTGAAATCGGAGAAATCATTTTTCCGCGTTTCGCTGCGCTAACCTTGTAATTCCCAATAAAACCCCAACAAAAATGGTATCAGAGCGAGTCTGATTCTGGAACCCCGATATATATGATTATGCCTTGAAAATTCAATATTGACTTTAATCTCATGCTTGTATTTATTTAATTTGATTAAATAAATTAAAACATCTTTAGCGGAAAATCCCTATTTAATAATAAGGTTTATAATTTAATATGTATTTGATGTATATTAATCGGTCCGTCTTGTCAATACCGCTTATCGGTAAATTTTCTACGACTATATTCGAGAACGTGCCAAAACTGTGAGGATATGGCCGGTAGAAATTTATCTGTACCGGATATATTTGATATTAGGTGAATTCAAGCGAAAGCGCAATCCTGAACGTGTCAAAGCTGTCAGGGTTACGTAAGTATCTTGAATTCATCATTGACAAGTTTGACCTTGGTACGCCTCCTTGTGAACGTGCCAAAGCTGTCACAACAAGAAACGACCAGGACCGAAAACCCATGAGTCACTATTGAGTGATCGACAATGTGTTGTCTACCTAAATGAATATACGTAGGCGAGAACGTGCCAAAGTTGTGAGCTGAAATATATTCATGGGGTCCACCTTTCACTATTATGTTATGATTTGATTATCACATGTTTTGTATTCTGTTTGGGGATTACAGTATTGCATGAAATAGTGGGAATGACATTTTTAGATTAAAAATCCATGATCTAGTTAATGCTTTATGATATATTATGAAACTGTTATAATCTTTTATCTGCTTATTTACTGACCGTTGATTCGTTGTCTATTTGATAGATTTGCGATGGCGGCACCTCCACCCAATCCTTTTGCACCTATGCTTGATACGAACAAATTGAAAGGCGCATAAAACTTTACGGATTGGGATATGGACTTGAGGATTGTCCTCAATTCCGAGAAACTGGGGTATATTTTGGAAGGTCAATTACCGCTTGTTATATCACCCAATGCATTACCTGAAGAACGTGAGACTTTCCAGCGATGGAAGGATGATGATTTAAGGGTTAAATCATTCATCTTGAGTTCTCTTTCTTCTGAGCTTAAGAAGACTTATTGGGAGATGCACGATGCTTATAGCATGATGACACAACTTCGTAAATCATTCATGAACCAGGAACAGGTCATTGTTCATAAAGTTTCGATGGAATTGTTCCATTCTAAACTTGATGAGGGGCAGGCTGTGAGCCCGCATGTGCTTCACTTGATCGATTTGATCGAGCAGTTGAGGCGACATGATTTCCCATTGAATGTGACTCTTGGCCGTTGTGTCATTCTCGGTTCACTCCCGGCTTCATATCGCCAGTTCGTCATGTACTTCACATGAATGAGATTCACTGTTCTTACCGTGAGTTGCATAGGATGCTTCTCACAGCAGAGGAAGATATAAGGAAGGGAGTTCCGACTCGCCTTCCGAAACCCACTTCACTTTCCGCTTCTTCCCAATCCAAGTCGAAGGGGAAGAAGTTTAAAGGAAAGAAAAAGAAGGGTTTCAATATTCCTCCGCAGGGTAAGACGGAGAAGCCCAATAGAGCTTCTGAAGACAAGTGCCACCACTGCCAGAAAGTCGGGCACTGGAAACGTAACTGCCTGGACTATCTTGCGCAACTCAGGAATGAAAGAGCATCCACATCAGGTACTTTTATTTTTCCTATTATTGATATATATTTGGCTTGTGAAGCTATTACATCAAATTGGATTTTGGATTCTGCTTGTCCTATTCACATTTGCAATACGTTGCAGGTGCTGACGGGAAGTAGACGACTGAAATTTGGGGAGATGCAGTTACGGTTCAGGAGTGGCGACTCTCTGGATGCAGTTGCAGTGGGCTTATGTGAGATTCCCTTACCCAGTGGGAGACTTTTGTTGCATGACTGCTATTTTGTGCCAGGATGTGTGGCGAATATTATGTCCCTTTTTGTATTAGATACTGAAGGATATAATCTAAATATTAAGAATCGTTCTTTGTATTTATATGATAGTTGTAATATTCAGATCCTTTGTTGTCCAAATGAGAATGGTCATTACATATTGCGTACCTCACAAGACTCGTTAGAGCAATACTGAATAACTCACAGGTGATTCCTAATAGTTAGAAGTACACACCACCATCAATAGGAATCCCCTCGAGTCAAGTGGTATATGTGATCCTTTGATTATAAAATAACATTGATTTTATGTGTCATCCTCCATACTTTAATGCCATATATATCTGAGACCTTTCATGGTTTGACCGCTAGATGTTCATTGGGTATTGACTGATGCACTCATTAAATAAATACGTATCAAGATAGAGTCAGTCGGCCCATATGTGTACCATAAGGGGTTTAGGTATCCATATGAGCAAGTCACGATTCTTAAGACTTTAGCCAAAGCCGATCACCTAGGGTGGATCGCATATATCAGAATTGGTGTTCTAATTAGTTGTAAAGAATAGTGGACATGTTGACGTGAGATGTGCACCTCGAAAAATTGACGGTGTAATCTATGTTTCCTAAGCACAAATCGGATAGCCTACGACGAATGGATTGTTAAACATATATGATGACCTCGACTTGTATAGTATAGAAATGTCGTTTGTGTTCTTCGCGAATTCGGAGGTAGCCAAATTGTGTATATATAAGCTAGGCGTATATGACGAACGTGTCAGGACTTAGAAAGTTCCACCATATGAAGTTTATTCGTTGAGCATTTGGGTAGCAAATAATTTTCGATAATAAATAATATTTGATATTATAATTATCAACTAAAATAATTACGAGTTATTGGATAGCATTAATTATGTACTTTGACCTAATTGGATTAATCTAAAATCACACAAGGGCTTTGTTATAATTTCATAAATATCTCTACCATTGGAGGATATTTTGGTAATTTCAAATATGTAATAATAGGTGTATTTGGCTTGATTTAATTGGATTAAATAAAAAGTGGTTGACATATAACAAATCCATTACTTAAATTTTATCTTGATTTAATTAGATTAAATCAAAGTGGTCGGTAAAGGTGATTAGTAACACCTAATTATACATATTTGGATAAATTAGAGTAAACCTACATAAAAATTGATTAGAACCTTTATTAATTAAAAATTGCATAAGTTTTTCTATAAATGGAAAGCTTGTGCAAGGTTTTAATTAAGCTTGAGAAAGCTAAAACAAACAAGAATTATAGATATTAGTCTAAGTAAAAGAAGTTTTTAGAGAAGGTTTGGAAGTTCTCTACAACATTTCAACAAGGAGAAGAAGATTGGATCTTGGAACCAAGCTTGCTAGCTTTGGGAATTCTCTATAATATTAAGGAGAAAAAGATTGGATCTTATAACCAAGCTTACTAGCTTTGGAAGTTCTCCACAACATTTCAACAAGGAGAAGAAGATTGGATCTTGAAATTAAACTTGCTAGGTAAGTTTGATCTTCTCCAAAGTTATGTTTTCATTAGTGAGTTATCATTAGTGAGACATATAGTGATGAATTATGTATTGGGTACATAATAACATAGGTTGATGTTGAAATTATGGTAATTAATTGTGTACATATGCTTTGGAAGCATAAATATAATATGCTTGTAATTGGGTCAAATATATTCACGTTGGACATGAAACATAAAATTAGAGTTTGTAACTCTAGATGAAAGATTAGAGCCATGGCTACTATTCTAGAATCACTTGACTACCTTTGAGTGACGTAGAATTGTTCATGAGTCACTTTATTGTGGGATTCTATTTTGGTTTATGTTTTTGATTCAAAGAAAAACATATATGTATTTAGATTACATGTATGTTTGTTGTATAACATGTGTGTTGGTTTTGATATTAAAATTGGACTTTTAGGTGTATTGAAGTGTTTGGAGAAAATTGAAAATGTTTAGAATTGATTTGAAGGCTAAAATGCTAACTACCAACATCTTACATAGGGCAGCGTCACAACACTAATCTCTGGAGTTGCGAATCTCAACTTTCAGAGCTGCAGGTTTTAGGACGCTAACCCTTGGGCATAGTGACGTCGAGCTCTCGCTAATTGAGAGTCGCGACTCCTAAACCCACGCGTCGAGAAATGTTGCCAATGAACGCTGAAACTTCATTTTCTCCATTCCAGAATTTCCGGACTCCGATTTGATCCCCACTTTTTCCTATGGACTCGTAACGAAATATAGCATTCTATAAAATTATTTAAAAATACACATATCCTTGATATCCATGGGTTAGACCCACTTACTCTATACGGGACACCGATCCGACCCTAAGGATCCCACATCCACCCCAACAGCTTCCATAAGGGTTGATTCGGTACTTGAACGGTTAGAGAGCTCAATTCTTTCTGTTGCGAATAGAAATATTTATATTCATAATAGTTATGATTAAATTAGTCATTATAAAATCAATGGTACTTAAGGCAAGAAATAATTAGATGGGTATAACGAATATTATGACCCAGCTCTAATTATAAGATACTCTTGGAGGGTCAATTTATATGTAATGATTATATCGATGGACACCAACGTAGTTCGATTTATGTAAAATATCTATAGTGACGAGAGTGCAGCTTTATGTTCTTAGTGGAATAACCAAATGTTAATAATTCAAAATATTTGATTAAAGAGTTTTAATTAATATTATGAAATTATTATAGCTCGAAGCTACAGGTCCATTTGGTCTCCGTGCTAACTCGATATACTATATCAAGTCATATAATATTTGGATGGTCCAATTATAAACTCACATGTATAATAATTTATTATAATAAAATTATTAATATGATTAATAATTATTGTCGCACATGAAAACTATATTAAATGAGTTTAATATAAAGTTTTCAAAAAATTTATGATTATGAGATAATCATATCACAAATTTAAAAGTTTAAATATAGATTGATTAAATTATATTTGATAATTTAATATAAATAATTTGAATTTAATAAGCATTGAAATTAGATTTTAATGCACATTAAATTAAAAACTTATTGTTATAAAAATTGGAGAGGTGGCCGAAAATGAGGGGTTTGTTTATGGGATTATTCTTGTAATTTTAATTATAATTAACCTAACTTAAATCCATTTGGTGTTGATTTTGTGCAGTGACTTTAGCAATATAGAGCGTTAAATCTGGGATAATTTGGGACTGTTTCAGAGTTGAAAAATGAACCAGAGTTGCTGCCTTATTCACGCCAAAATAATGGTTTTTTTTTTTTCAAATTATATAGTGTTGGAAATTGTCCGCAATCGCTAAAATTTCGTTGTTATTTGTGGCTAAGTATTTTGCGAAAAAATACTGCAAATAAAGCACAAAACAGTAACTATAAAGGCTGGTCAGTGATGAGTGGCATTTATATCACTATTTCCCACTCATTTAATCTAATATTTTGTATAGTTTCTTGAGTTTTGTGAATATTTTGATGTGTTTTGTGTCATTTTATAGATAAATAAAGTTTCAGGACATTCTGGAGGTGATTTGGGGCAAAATAGTGAAAATTGGCAAAAAAAAGGCATTTTGGTAATTTCTAGCGTCGCGCCGCACAAACCTTCCGCGTCGCGACGCCTAGAATGCGCCGAATCTGCTAACGTGCACCAGGTCAACAGATCAGAATTTGAGAAGTTTGACTTTGCTAACGTGCGCCGTGCCACGTGTCACCATCACAACGAATCTGCTAACGTGCGCCGTGCCACGTGTCAACATCATATGCTGCCGACACTCTGACTTGACACGTGTCGCCTCGTCATCAGCCATGTCAGCGGTCAACGAGTCAACTTTGCCATGTGTCATGCCACATCAGCATCAGCCAATCACAGCGTGACACGTGTCGCCACGTGTCGAAATCCTATTGTGCCGACAATTGCAACACACGCCAGCGCCACGTCATCGCCACGTCAGCATGACGTCATCAATGACGTCATCACAATAATTGAGTCTTAGCCGCCTTGCCACGTGTCGGGTGAACAGTCAGCCGCCATGCCACGTGTCGCCTCCTCAGCATGCCACGTCCTACTATTCCAGCGTCGCGACGCTGACCTGGCGTCGCGACGCTGGAGACAAAAATTTTTATAAATACTGCGCGAATTTCAGAATTTCGTGTGGCTCTGTCTCTCTCATCTTTTTGATGAAGAGAGAGTTTCTCTCTCTAAAATTTATTTTTTTATTTTATTTTATTTTTACTTTTTAATTTGTAATTAATTTTAATTACCATTTGTAATAATAGTAATTTAGTTTTGTTTTACTTTTTACAGTTTTTACTATTCATGAGGAAATAATTTCCCAGCTAGGGTGAAAGGTAATTCTTTTACTGTTGCTATTTAGATTAATCTCCCTTAAAAATAATATATTCACTATTTAAAATACTGACTTAAAAAGGATACCGCTATATTGGTCGGTTGGCAATTTATTTTAATCTGGTTTAAACCTGACTAATCAAGGATACCGCTATATTGGTCTGTTGGTAATTTAATTATGGTACCGCCTTAATGGCTGGTTGGACTTAATTTGACTTAATCAGGATACCGCCAGATTGGTCGGTTGGTAATTTATCACAAGTTTATATATTATTTTATGGGAGATATCTAAATAAGTAGTAGTAAAAGTAATTCCTTTTACCTTAGCATTTTTTGTAATTTACTTTTCAGCATTTTTACTTTATGTCTTTTAATTTTATGTTTTTACTAGTCCTAGTTATGTGTTAGTTTTCTAAGGTTGTGATGATTTTCAATATCACCAGTTTATAAGGGTTAGATTATAGTTTGGGTATTATAAAGATTTATTTATTGAGTTTTAATCTTAATGCTTTTTATTAATTGGCCATTAATAAAATTGATTAGGTAAACTTAAAATGAACTAGACATAGAGATTTTAAGTTAAAACCTTAGACTCAATAGCCCACGATCTTCCTTGAGGATAGATAACCCTTTCAATAGATTTCCTTACAGGATATGAATATACCTGTCGGGCGAGGGTAGCCATAATTGGAACTTAATCTTAATGAATCCAGATAATGTGGTTGACATAGGAATATGGTTCAATTGGGTTATACTGGGTATTTGAATTTGACCATCGGAAGAGGCTTTTACATAATTTCGTGTTCCAGTTTAATAAATCATTGTATTACCCAACTATAAAATAATCACTTCATCTTTAAAATGATATTGGAAGAAATCACAACCCTAGATCTTTGTGTCTTTTGTTATTTTCCTTAGTATTTTCTTTTGTCTTTTTATTTATTTATTTTGTAAAAACCACATTCAACCAATCAAACAATCATTCTCTTCACCCTCAATTAGATATTTGTAAATAAATAGATTCAATAATTAATAACAACAGTAGGAATTAAGTCCTCGTGGGATCGATATTTTTATACTACTTGAACGATACGTGCGCTTGCGTTATACGTGTGTGTTTACGCCGGTCAAGTTTTTGGCGCCGTTGCCGGGGACTTAATTTTCTTGAGTTGTTAATTTTGAAACTATCTAATTTACTTATATCTAATTTTCTTTCTTTTATTTTGTAATTTTTATTTCTTTTATTTTTCAGGTGATTAAAAAATGGAACACTACTGGGAGATTGAGAGATTACGAGCGTTACAAGAAGATACACCCCAAATCTGGGAGCAACAGTCCGGTTTTCTGAGGCCTGTTGTACAGCCCAATGACTATCACTGGATGTCAGAACCAAGTAATACTACATTTGCTCAACAGAACTCAATGTGGAGATGTGACATATGTAATGGTAACCACCCAAGCGATTATTGCGAGTACAACTACAATTCAGGGTGGCAGAACTATCAGAATTCTTCATGGTATGATGAGCCATCACATTTCACAGAGCCACATTTTCCATCTTATCCACCATCTTCCTTTGATCTTTACCAACAACCAGAACCATCCGAGGAAAATCAAATGATTCACATGTTCAAAGAACAAACAGCTCAATTTGATGCACAAATTCAGAATCAAGCGGCGTCTTTACAGAGAATGACAGATCAAGTTAGACAGTTAAGAGAGAACCTGAATCACATATCTCACGGAATAAATTCAAATACTACTGAAGAAGCCTTTCAATATCCTGAGATTCATCATGACATCATAACAGAGGATGAGGCTGAGCTGTATCAAGAATCAGTTCAGGAGTCCGAACCAGAAAAGTCTCAATTTGATTTTTATTATTCTGACTCTGACGAGGATGAAAATGCTGAAATATTTGTACCAACTGCATCAAAAATTGAGGATGGAATTCTGTATCCTCAAAATGAAGATCTTGGAGATTCCATTGCACAAATGTTTGAAGAAGATCTACATGAACCAATCATTTCAACCAGATCAGAGGATGAAGACCTAAAATCTGACATTTCTTTTCATCCTCAGGTTGACAATTTTGAAACATGTATTTCACAGATGACAGATGAAGAGCTGAATGCAGAAATTTTCAAATACATCTGTGAAGAAAAGGTGGAGCAAGAAGCAGAGCAAATGAATGAGCAATTGTCAGACCAAATTAAAGATCCAGAACATTCAGGAAAAACATCGCTGTATCGGGGAGTACTGATCAAAGAAATCACCCAGAAGCTTGAAAGAATGGAACTTCCATTCCAAGTCAAGCACCATACGAGACCTCCTAATTTTATTTCTTTCTTTTCAGGAACCACTGGAGTAACAAGTAGCAAAAAGGTGGCACGAGCACTGAATGAGACAAAACTCGTTTTGCCACTTTACCGTTGGAAGAGACCATTCAAAAACAACGCTCACGGGATTGTCTTTAATCGGACATCCAAAATGACATTGAAACCTCCTTAACATATGGATTTCATTCACGTCTGGCTGAAGACGAAAAATTTAGCGCTAGCAGGGAGGCAACCCATGCAATTTGTTGTAATTTATTTTGTGTGAATTTTTTAATTTTGTGTGTTAGTTTTGCAGGAAAAATAAAAACGGAATTTTTCAGAACAAGAAAGCCAGTGCAAGCGGGATTTTCACAAAATAAAAATTTGACAAAATCACGAAGATACAAAGTTGATCCAGGAAACGGCTGAGTAAAAAGACACTTCTTAAGAGACGCGTCCCTATGGATTTATCTGTCACAAGACATGGTTTTGCCAAAAAAAAAACAAAAAAAATCCCGAGTCAAAACCCTAAACCTAAAGAACCGAGTGTCGCGACGCTAGGCAATTTTTGGCGTCGCGACTCTGACTCGAAATCAAAGAACATAAGCAGAGGCGCCGCAGATCTCATTTTTACTTCTTCTTCTTCCTCAAACACCTCCAACAGCCGCAACCTTCACCAAGCCTTCTCCAGCCAACACAAGCCGAGATCTACCAAACTGAGAGCAAGCGAAACCACCCAGATCTCACCATTTTCTCTCAAATCTCCACCATCACCGAAACCGCAAAAGCCGAGATACCCACCACCGTGAACCACCAAGATCCATCAAGGCTCACTTAGAACCAGCCATCACCACCGCGAGCCACTACCTTCATCACCGTGACCGAGAGTCTTTACCAGCCGAGATCCACACCGTGAGCAACCACCGCGAACCACCCTTGCCGTGACCGAGCCCTTTCCTCGCCGAGTCAAAACCGATCTTCATCAACCACTCACGACCGAACAAAACCGAAACAGAGCCATGTCCAGCCACCATCGCCGAGAGATCCACCAGCCGAGACACCACTAGCCGCGAACCCACCACTGCCAAGCCAACTACGACCCACCAACCGCACCAACATCACCGAGAATCATCACAGTCTCCACCACCGAGAGTCACCAGAAGCCAACCCACTGCCGATACACCCACATCCAAGACCCAACCCACAACCAAAACCGAGATAGCAACAAATCAAACCCAAGTCCAAACCGAGAGTACCACCACTGCCAAAATCAAAACTGAAATTACGGTAATGATTTGATAAAAATTTGATTTGGTAAATGGTAAATTGATTTGGTAATTAGGATTGAATTATGGTGTGTTTGATTTGGTAATTTTGAATTGCGAAGGGTTGGATTGTGGATTAATTTGATTCGTAGATCGCGGGAGCGAAGAGTTGAATTGGGATGTTTGTGGCATTTGATAGATTTAGGTTGTGTTGGATAATCAAAAATTCAGGGGAGACTCTGCCAGATTTTTCTGAAAAATACCAATTTAGGCATTGTGTTTTGATAATTTTTAGGGTGAATTTTGGGAAATTTTGAGTTTTTAGAGGTGATTCTGCATAGCGATCGTGGTAAGAACCGTAATTTGGACATAAATCTTAATCGGTAATTTTTCCTGTAAAATTTCAGTTATCCAAGTATTATCGTCTAAACTCTTCTTCTATTGTTTAAGACATTGGGGACAATGTCTCATTTAGGTTTGGGGGTGAGAGAATTAGTTGATTAATATCTTGTTTTTAGTTGAGAGAATTAGTTGATTAATATCTTGTTTTTAGTTGTGTGTTGTTTTTATTTTTAGTTCAAAATTTTTCGAAAAATACAAAAAAAATTGAAAATTTTTCAAAAATTACAAAAATATTTTGCGTTTTTTGTGTTTTGACTAAAAAGGTGAAATTGGTAAAAGATAGCTGAGTAAGGAGTTTCCACTCCTGAGACGTATCTCAAACCTATTTCGAAACAAGTTAATTTTTGTTTATCTCCTTTTAAATTATTTAATTCGTGAATTCTCCATAACACTTACTAAAATGGATCTTCATATGCTCAGTTGACAGGTATTATCAACATACATGGAAACATACAGACATGAGCCGTAATTGAAAAGTTTGTAATATTCCGTGCTCTAGTTTAATTGGAGGAAGCATCTATAAATAGTAATGGAATAAAAAAAAAAAAAAATTTCTGATGTACAAAAATAAAGTATCTAAGATCCGGGTTATTAAGTCTGTAAGGGTGTTTTAACACCTAGTGCCCTAAAACCAACTGGTTTGGGAGTCACTGGCCCAAAGCTCGTTACATGGATCGGAGATGCTGTAAAAATATATTTATATCTGAAGTCTGGGTAATTAAGTCCGTAAAGGTGTCTTAACACCTGGTGCCCTAAAGCCAACTGGTTTGGGAGCCACCGGCCCAAAGCTCGCTACATAGACGGAAGGTATTGTATATAAATCAAAAATCAAAATTCAGAAAAAGCAAAGAAAAAATCAGAAAAATGAGAAAAATTTATTCCATTGCTACAAAAAGGTGTGAATTCTGATAGAACTTTAGGACAAAAATATTACTCTCTTATCAACTGCACTTGTGACTGTTGTGGGCAAAAATGAGTTGTTTAATATTATGTTGACTGTGTATTTGAAGAAAGGTAAAAATAATCGGAGAATTTACTTATTTAGTAATTTAGAAAGAAACAAAACAACTAGTAACTTGTAGTAGAAGTTTCACCTGATTAGTCACTTACTTCTTTATTCTCTTTTCTCTTGTCTTTTTGCTTTTGTGTGCATTAGTTTTACTGCCTTTTTACTTTTGTAAAATGTTTGTGGGTATCATTTCTGTAAACCCTCACGAGACTACAACTCGTCCACTAGGGACACCTAGGGGTTTAAAGGCTTGTTGCATATGCTAAATGCAACCATGATCCCTACGAAAATGGCTTAGTTAAATTTTATTATGTTATTTTATTCTGTATTTTGCTCGAGGATTAGCAAAATGTTAGGTTTGGGGGTGTGATGAGTGGTATTTATATCACTATTTCCCACTCATTTAATCTAATATTTTGTATAGTTTCTTTAGTTTTGTGAATATTTTGATGTGTTTTGTGTCATTTTGTAGATAAATAAAGTTTCAGGACATTCTGGAGGTGATTTGGGGCAAAATAGTGAAAATTGGCAAAAAAGGGCATTTTGGTAATTTCTAGCGTCGCGCCGCCCAAACCTTCCGCGTCACGACGCCCAGAATGCGCCGAATCTGCTAACGTGCACCAGGTCAACAGATCAGAATTTGAGAAGTTTGACTTTGCTAAAGTGCGCTGTGCCACGTGTCACCATCACAACGAATCTGCTAACGTGCGCCGTGCCACGTGTCAACATCATATGCTGCCGACACTCTGACTTGACACGTGTCGCCTCGTCATCAGCCATGTCAGCGGTCAACGAGTCAACTTTGCCATGTGTCATGCCACATCAGCATCAGCCAATCACAGCGTGACACGTGTCGCCACGTGTCGAAATCCTATTGTGCCGACAATTGCAACACACGCCAGCGCCACGTCAGCGCCACGTCAGCATGACGTCATCAATGACGTCATCACAATAATTGAGTCTTAGCCGCCTTGCCACGTGTCGGGTGAACAGTCAGCCGCCATGCCACGTGTGGCCTCCTCAGCATGCCACGTCCTACTATTCCAGCGTCGCGACGCTGACCTGGCGTCGCGACGCTGGAGACAAAAATTTCTATAAATACTGCGCGAATTTCAGAATTTCGTGTGGCTCTCTCTCTCTCATCTTTTTGATGAAGAGAGAGTTTCTCTCTCTAAAATTTATTTTTTTATTTTATTTTATTTTTACTTTTTAATTTGTAATTAATTTTAATTACCATTTTTAATAATAGTAATTTAGTTTTGTTTTACTTTTTACAGTTTTTACTATTCATGAGGAAATAATTTCCCCAGCTAGGGTGAAAGGTAATTCTTTTACTGTTGCTATTTAGATTAATCTCCCTTAAAAATAATATATTCACTATTTAAAATACTGACTTAAAAAGGATACCGCTATATGGTCGGTTGGCAATTTATTTTAATCTGGTTTAAACCTGACTAATCAAGGATACCGCTATATTGGTCGGTTGGTAATTTAATTATGGTACCGCCTTAATGGCTGGTTGGACTTAATTTGACTTAATCAGGATACCGCCAGATTGGTCGGTTGGTAATATTATCACAAGTTTATATATTATTTTATGGGAGATATCTAAATAAGTAGTAGTAAAAGTAATTCCTTTTACCTTAGCATTTTATTGTAATTTACTTTTCAGCATTTTTACTTTATGTCTTTTAATTTTATGTTTTTACTAGTCCTAGTTATGTGTTAGTTTTCTAAGGTTGTGATGATTTTCAATATCACCAGTTTATAAGGGTTAGATTATAGTTTGGGTATTATAAAGATTTATTTATTGAGTTTTAATCTTAATCTTTTTTATTAATTGGCCATTAATAAAATTGATTAGGTAAACTTAAAATGAACTAGACATAGGGATTTTAAGTTAAAACCTTAGACTCAATAGCCCACGATCTTCCTTGAGGATAGATAACCCTTTCAATAGATTTCCTTACAGGATAGGAATATACCTGTCGGGCGAGGGTAGCCATAATTGGAACTTAATCTTAATGAATCCAGATAATGTGGTTGACATAGGAATATGGTTCAATTGGGTTATACTGGGTATTTGAATTGACCATCGGAAGAGGCTTTTACATAATTTCGTGTTCCAGGTTAATAAATCATTGTATTACCCAACTATAAAATAATCACTTCATCTTTAAAATGATATTGGAAGAAATCACAACCCTAGATCTTTGTGTCTTTTGTTATTTTCCTTAGTATTTTCTTTTGTCTTTTTATTTATTTATTTTGTAAAACCACATTCAACCAATCAAACAATCATTCTCTTCACCCTCAATTAGATATTTGTAAATAAATAGATTCAATAATTAATAACAACAGTAGGAATTAAGTCCTCGTGGGATCGATATTTTTATACTACTTGAACGATACGTGCGCTTGCGTTATACGTGTGTGTTTACGCCGGTCAGTCAGTTATGGCCAAAGTGGGAGAGAGCATAAAAAATTTTCACGGTGCGGAGTTTTCCTCTGTGTGTCAGTTCCTAAAATTGACATTAAGAGCGAGGTTGAAATGTGTTTTAAACCCTCTATTTAATTAAAATTTTCTGTTTTAATTAGTTTTGTAACAGATACAAATATGATTGCATGTTGTAATTGAGTAGACACATTATGTTTTATTATTCATGTGATAAATGTTAATGTCTTAGTAGTAAACATTTTGGTTTTTATTTTTATTTGATCTATTTGGGAGATGTAAGGCCATAAGGCCATTTTTCTTTTACAAATGTTGTAAATGTCTTAAATTTATTTAATTTTGAGAAGTTACCAAATTTAATATAAGTTGTGGTACCATTGCCATCAATGACAAAATAAGGAGTTGAACAGTAATTGAGGAATGTCTGGTATAGATGTGGATCGCTGTTGTGGGAAGCTATGGTAAATATAACCATGGTGAGTTCAATGGCATCATGTGGAGGTAAGGACCACTCGAAAGTATGTCTTATGTACCAAAGTGTTATTGTGGTCTGCAGTGAGCACACGACTACTTGAAGTGTCATAACCATATATTGTGAAAATTACTACTCAAATGAGTTTCTATAGAGCAAGAGTTGAAGACCAAGGGATGCCTTGGTAATTTATATACTAATAAGATTAGTATAGAAAAATAAGAGCTTATTGTAAGTGTTCCTAGAACATACCAAAATCATCTAAGAGTGATTTGTGTGTGAATAAAATCAAAAGAGTTGCGGAAAATACTCACATTGATCGGATGAGTTCACAACTTTTTATGCATTTCGGTAGCAGCTCCAAGTCTTCTTGAGTGTTTCCAACACTTGGGTGAGTTTCCCTATCACCTTGATTCACTCCTTTAAGTGCTAGCTTGAACAAAAATGAAAGAAAAATTTTCATCCAAGAGAAGCTTCATATTCGGCCATTGAAGAGAAGAGGGAATAGTGTTTTTCGAGTTCTAAACTTATTACACAAAATGTTAATTTCCCTTTTAAATACCAAAAATGTGTGTTGGAATTGGTTAAAGTGTAGGAAAAGCAATCTCAACCTATCACTCAACCATTTACCAAATTCCATCAAGCGTCAAACACTTTGATGTAAGTTGGTGGGTCCCACTTGAAATTCTAAATTTATGTCGGACAATCCAAAACGCAACTTCGCTCGGGCCCGGGTTCGTTTAATTTCGAATTAAACGAATTACCGTTGTGACTTAATTAAATCCAATTCAATTAAATAATAATGCCTCGCAACATTATTACGTAAGTCGCTTACGAATTAATTCCAAATTAATTCGTTCGCACGAATTAAAATCCAATATTAATTCCGCATTGAAATCTAATTTCAATTAATATATCTAATATATTATTTTAGCCCAATTAAATAAATTAAATAGAAAAATCCAGTTTAACTATTAAATTTATTTTACCGATTAATTCCAAATTAATCGCGTTCTCTCTTCTAGACGAATTTAATCCCAGATAAATTTTCGACGCAATTAATCCCAGATTAATTCTTTCTCTTTTATTAATCCCAGATTAATTTATTGCCGTAATTAATCCCAGATTAATTTTCTCTTTCATAATTAATCTCAGATTAATTCTTTGTTCGAGTCAAATCTCAACGGTGAATCTTCGGGAAGCGACCCAAGAGATCTCTGGATATGTTGGCAATAAATACGGTCATTGGACTATCCGAATACGTGCGTACCCGGTACCACGTTCTTACCTATTTACAAGACATGGTTGGCTTCTAGCAAAGCATCGTGCCTACCCAATTCTCCAGAAATATTCAACGAGGAATATATAATCTTTGTCAGGCGTAGCATACGTAGTATTACGTATTACGATCCAGTATCGGATATCACATGCTAGGCCTGAGACTGAAATTGTGTCTGCCCCGTACGAAGCATATATCGGATCTCTGGTAACTAGTCTCTATAATCTGATAATCATGAGCTTGTCATATTATCCTGATAGCTGCAGCATACAAGAGTACCAGTTCCGTATCCTGCGTGATCATCATCTCCATATAACTGAAGTGATACTTCCATCTTGACATCACTCGGAATCCTATTGGTAGTATGATTGTCGCAAGTATTAGCGATGCACGTCTCAGGTTAAGACCAAATACACCTGCCCTGATTCGGATTCCCATAGACACATAGTCATACTACCAATAGGATTCCGAGGGGTCTATCCAGAGCGCAGCTGTTTCCGTACCATCGGTAAATAGAACCTCCTATTACACTTGCATGAGTATCCAATACCCAAATATATGAGAACTATGCAGTTACGCTTCCATAACACGCACAAGTGTAATACTAGCCTATTCCGCATTATCGATGTCCAGTCTCGATAATACTACGACTAGGGATATTTAATGATTAAACCTTACGTGGATTAATACTGTCTCATATCTTATTAATCCGGTACTAATCATATGGACTTTTATCATTTATAAATTCCGGTAATCCAATTACAAATAATAAAAAAGCAATTTCATTTGTCACATAGTTTATTTGTACAATAACACCATATTCTATACAAATAGTGATGCTATGGGTCATAATTGTCTAACACTTAGTCAATGCATTTTAGTTATATGTATATTACTTAATTCGAATTATTTGAATAACATGTCATATAGTTTAGGGTGTCTACTCATATATTTTCATATGCTATGACCTGAAAATCATGCATAAATAAATGATCATAAAATTTGATTTTATGAAATTTAAAAGATGTTAAATTAGATTTCAATATGCATGAAAATAATTTAAATAGTTTAATTATTTTAATGGTTTAAAATTTGAAATTTTCATTATTTTACATGGATTGTTCAACTTTCCTAAATTTTCCTCGGTATATCGGATGTAACCTGGACATAAATTACATAGCTGATTCCATATAGACAGTGTTGGACAATTATGACCCATAGCGTCACTATTTGTACAGATCACAGTGTTGTTGTACAAATTAACTATGTGACAAAGGAGATTGCACTCTTATCATTTGTGATTAGATCACCTATATGTATAAATGATAGGAGGTCCATATGATTTGTTCCTGGACTGAGAATGATATGAGACAGTATCAGTCCACGAAGGATAAATCATTAAATATCCATAGTCAGATTATAATCGAGATTGGACATCGATAAATATGTAAAAGACTAGTATTACACTTGTGCGCGTTGTGAGGGCACAACATCATAGTTCTCATATATTTGGGTATAGGATACTCATGCAAATGTAATAGGAGGTTGTGTTTTACCGATGGTACGGGAAACAGCTTCGCTCTGGATCAGACCCCCTCGGAATTCCATTGGTAGTATGACTATGTGTCTATGGAAATTCGAAATCAGGGTAGGTGTATTTGGTCTTAACCTGAGACTTGCACCGCTAATACATACGACAATCAATATGCTTTGGTTGAGGTCGTCCAGGGCTTTAACCGGTTCTGTGTACGTCAATGCTGGGTATATTGAGAATCGTAGTGTGTTGGGTGTGATGTCAAGACGGAAGTGTCACTCCAGTCATATGGAGATGATGGTCACGTAGGATACGGTACTGGTTCTCTTAAGTACTGCAGTCATCGGGATAATATGACTAGGTCATAGTTATCCGATATAGAGACTAGTTACCAGACATCCGACATGTGCTTCGTACGGGGCAGACACAATTCCAGCCCCAGGCCTAGCACGTGATCATCCGATACTGGATCGAAATACGCAATACAACGTATACTACGCCTGATATAGATCGCTTATTCCTGTAAGCATGTTTCTGGAGAATTGGGTAGGCATGGCGCTTTGCTAGAAGCCAACTTGTCTTGTAAACGTAGTACAAGGTACTTACGTGTTCGGATAGTCCGACGACCCGATTTACTGCCAACATATCCGGAGATCTCATGGGTCGCTCCCCGAAGATTCACCGATGACGTATGACTCGCACTTTAATTAATCTGGGATTAATTTAATGAGAGAGAAAATTAATCTGGGATTAATTACGGAGATATTTTATCCCAATATTTTATCTGGGATAAAATATCAATTTAAGAGAGAGAACGATTAATTTGGAATTAATCGGTAAATTAATATATTTGATATATTAAACGAAATTGGATTTTGACGCCGAATTAAAATTAGATTTTAATTCGGGCGAACGAATTAATTTAGAATTAATTCGTTAGCAATGTGAATAGTGATTTCGCTAGGCGTAATCGTTTAATTACGACGCAACGGAAAATTCGTTAATTTGGAATTAGCGAACCCGAACCCGTGATTGTTTGCGAGTGCATTCGCATTTCGAATTCGAATGCGGCACGCAAGTCAAATAAAGCGTCAAATCATTAGTCACATCAAGCGTCAAATCACATGTCACTTTGAGTGATGTGACATTTGAGAGATTGATGTGACTTGATGTGAGCTGATTGACAAGCATTTAATGTTTGCCTTTTTGGAAATTAAAAATTTTAAATGGTTTAATAATTTTGGAAATTATAAAACCCTTTTATTTTTTATTTTCCCACTAATTCTCTCTCTCACTTTTTCGGTCTTCACCCTTTTGGAGCCAAAAAAAATTGCTCATCTCTCTCACGGTCTCAAGACCGATTTCTTCCTCTGTGTTTTCTGGTTTTGACCGAGCAAAATGGAGAAGAAAAAGACATGATTTTGTTGCAAGATCTTTGTGCTAGCACACTCTAGGAGGCATACCAAGGTGTTAGGGCAGTGTATGCGTGAGCTTGGAATCCATTGTTGAAGCTTGGAGCTTCAAAGGACATCAATGGCCGATTCTTGGAGGAGGAGATCCACCCACTGCCGAGCAGTCCACCATTTGCGCAGCCCACTGCCGAGCAAGGGAGAGCAGTTCGTTCTTCATCTTCGCAGCATCCAACCGATCAATGTGAGTTATTCCGCACCTCCTTTGATGTGTATTCAACTCGTTTTATGCTTGATTTATGATCCTTGGGACTTGATTGAAACCCAACAGACAGTAGTATAGGCTGCACTCAGGATACAATTACATGTACAGTTGGAAAATAATATAAGACACTTATAAAATGAATTAAATAGTTTAGTCAAAATTGTACTAAAATACGAGTTTTGAATATTAAACATATGTTATTGAACCAAAAAGTTTAAGAGTTAAAATTTAATGGCCCACTAAAACTCACTGAATTAAATTAGTTTAACTAAGTCATATATTGGTATGAATTAATAAATAATTAGTGAATAAATTTTTAAGAGTTGAAATTGAATAAACCACTAATCATACACTAGTATAAATTAGGTTATGTTTTAGCAACGCATAATCTAAACTAATATATACTAGCGTAATAAAATATTAGATATTTTAAAATACAAACCTTATATTTAAAATAGTGAGTGGTAGAGAGATATATGACAATATATCCCGCGATCTCCGTTGTTAATTCGATAACGTGAGATTCAAAATGTGTCTCAAGACGACTTTGTTTTCGTCTCTTACAGATGGTGTCTATTTTGGGTCAATATCAAGATAGAATTTCGAGAGGATGTGAATTCTTGATGTACCCTACGGTGGCACTTCATTAGTTAAGTCTAAGAGTTCCGTAACAGCGAGTTTCACCCACAAATGAATGACTAAATGTTAATCAAAATTCCTTGATTGAATCCAACGGTGGTTGATTAATATAAGAATAATAATAATTTCCATATATATTAATTGATTGGGATTGTCTCGATCTAACATGCAAATAACTGACCTACCCTACAACTGTACTTATTTACGAATTGTTAGGGTAATGTGGCATAATAATTATTTTTAAGTTTCTAATTTATTTTACATAGTACATGCATCATGTTATATTTTATGCCAAAATATTTCGATGTTTCTAATATGCGATGAATGTATTTTTAAATGCGTGTTTTTTTTTATTTTCAGCTATGGCTTCTCCAATTATTTCCATACTTGCAAATGATAAATTAACTGGAGAAAACTTCATAAAATCGAAAAATAACATGAACACAATCCTGGTATGTGAAGTCCTTAAATTTGTTTTTACGGAGCAATGTCCTCCAGAGTCGGCTATAAATGTTGGCCAACCTGTTCGCGACTCTCTCTATAAATGGTTGTAGCCAATGATAAAGCCTACTGCTACTTGGTAGTAGGGATGTCCGAGATTCTTGCTGCAAAACATAAGCCAATGGCTACAATATCTTTGATGACAGAGTCATTACAGGGCATGCTCAGACATCCTTCGGAGTGAAAACGTCATGAGGCATTGGTCTCAGTGATGACCGGAAAGATGAAGGAAGAGACCTCCGTTCGAGAGCATATCTTAAGGATGATGGCCCACTTCAACACATTTGAAACCAATGGAGGTCGTATTTATTAGAGTTGGTGCTTGAAATGACAATCCAAATAATATATTGTATATTATATTTTATTATTTATTAATAAAATAACTATATTTTCATTTCAACCTTATTAATGGTAATGTCATTATGCATATTAGTTTAATATATAAATATGCTGAGAAAGACATCGACCTCAGAATAGTCATGTTGTAATACTAGACATTTGGTAGTCCGATATTGGAATAATATTACTATTATAAACTATTCTTAAAGTAAATATTCATAGTCGTTGGTTTTGGAATACGGTCGAATTCCTATAACTTAAAAAACTGACAAAAGTCATATATTGGAACTGGAGTTCCAATGGTTTAACCCGATGTACCATGAGTAAGGGAAGCTCGTATAGACATATGGATATGCGTTGGAGTGACTAGTTTATGACTTATAAGCGGTGAATATGTTAATATTTACGCCATCCAATTGGTATTTTGTGAGTTAGCTAGGGATTTATAAGCATTTTGATGTGTTTCGTGTTGATTTTGTAGGTTTTGAGCATAAGATGCCTGAAACAGGCTTAACGAACGAAGAAATGGCAACATGAAGCGGAATTATGCCTATCCTAAAAACTGAGAAGTGCTAGAGAGCGCGTCGCAACGTACTGCAATTGAAAAATTAGATAAAACGTGACTTTTAGTCTGTGTCGCGATGTGATCTTTTGAGCGTCGCGACTCCACCTTAACAGGCACGCACACTGCAACGCTGGGATATGTACGTCGCGATGCACGTACAATTTCTTGGCTTTGCCAGAGCTCCCTATAAAAGACTAATATGTCCTAAGCTGTGAAAATGTGATATTTTTGGAGGCCGTCAAATATACTTTTGGGAGAGATTGAAATACATCAAGCGAGCTTAGCACTGCGATTCAACATCAAGAAAGAAGACAACTGCCGACTTTAATAGATTTTATTCTTTTCTTATATTTTATGATATTTTTTTAACTTTGATTATTAGTTTAGTAATTCATGTTATGTGTTGTAACTAAACCCTCAATCTAGGGTCATGATGAAACTCAGAACTTTAATTTTATATAATTGATTCTTCTTATATCTTGTGTGACTTATTGGATTATTTATTGAATCTTTATACTTAATGCTTCTTGTCACTTTATCACTAATGAGATTGAATTGGGAAACTTATTTGAACTTGAAAAATGAATTTTAGGTTTAGCCCTCGGGTTTAATAACACACAATATGATTTAAAAGGGATTTCCCTACAGGATAGAAATTTATCTAAAGGGCGTGTGTAATCACAATTGAAATTTGTTCTTAATGAATTTGGGCTAGGTAATTGACATAGAAATATAGTTAATTGGTTTAGTCTAAATATTTTCACTTGACCATCGAAATTGTCTTGTGGATGAATTAATGTTCTAGATTAATAAATTGCTTTATAACACGAGTATTTGTAAAGCAATTAATCTTTCACATAAGTGCTGAGTGGATTCACAACCCTGAATGTCTTTCTCTCATTGGTTATTTTCAAAGCTATCATAATCGTCTTTGTTTTCCTCAGCATTAGTTCTAAATCCAACAAAACTTTACAATTAATTTTACTTAGATACTTGTAGGTAAAAAGTTTACATATTTAGTAGAATAGGTATAAGTCCTCGTGAGATCGATAACTTTTATACTACTTGAGCGATACGTGTACTTGCGTAACGTGTGAAAATCACAATCAAGTTTTTGGCGCCGTTGTTTGGGACTTATTTTATCTTTCATTATTAATTTTGAGACTAGGTAGTTTACTTGTTATCTAAGTGTTTTACTTTTTGTGTAATTATGTTTCAGGTTCTCGGCAACTACATTAGAAGAAGCCGAAGCTGTGAACTTCTTCCTCTTGACTTAGAAATCGAGAAAACCCTCCGATAGTTGAGAAGGGACACGCGAGAATATCAAGAGGCACATCTCAACATGAATAATCAGGAACGTGAACCCTTGTAAGCCACACCACCAATTTCCATCGGGATAGGATAATTTCGGTGGTTGACAGCTTCATATCCTGCATCGTTCTGCCACCCCCGCCCGTAAACACCTGTGATATTAAAACTTGCATTCATATGATACAGTAGTCGATCTAATTTAGGGGAGGCGCAATTAAAGACCCCAATGCCCATATCAGTAGCTTCGTGGAAGTCTGTGGCATATTCAATTATAACCGAATGGAAGAGGAAGAAATACGCCTGTGTGTTTTTCAATACGCTTTAAGAGATAGAGCCAAAGGCTGGCCCCAATCGCTACCAGCATGATCCTAACAACTTGGACATACCTCATTACCAACCTTGTAAAATACTTTCCCCCAGCCAGGACAGCGAAAATAAGAAACGACATCACATCTTTTGTACAACACGACTCTGAATCCCTCTACGAGGCGTGGGAAAGGCATATGGAATTGTTTCAAAAGTTTCTTCACCATGAGATTACAAAGTGGCTGCAGGTCCAAACTTTCTATAATGGGCTTACTGGGATGATGAAGACCATAGTGGATACAGCCGCTGAAGGTGTACTAATGGGAAAATTGGAGAATCAAGCTTGGGATTTAATAAAAGAAATGGCTAACAATAACTCCATTTTGCCAATAGAGAGAAGTATGCCTCAATGAGTAACAAGAGTCCATGAGGTCGGGGCCAGCACAGTTGTGAATGCTAAGCTAGATCAAATCTGTAAATGCCTGGAGATTCTCAGCATACAGGTTGTGAATAATACCGAAGCTTCAAGTGCACCATATAAAGGAGGGCCGAACGCATAGTCCTACATCCCACATGATGAGTCTATAAACTACATCAATAATTTCAAAAGACAATGACACAATCCCTACTACAATACTTACAACCCAGGATAAAAGAACCACCATAAAGTTCCATGGAACAATACTCTTGGGCCAGGACCACACGAAAGGAACAATCCTCTCACTTGTTTCCAACTGTAGAACAAACGACAATGATACGGGAAGAAACCAAAAGTAGAGGACATGTTTTCCTAGATGCTCAAAAAGAAAGAAGCCAAATATGACATCTTGTTTTATAGTCAAGAAGTGTACCTAAAGGCACTGAAAAATAAAATGGGACAGCTAGCCAACGCTCAGAGCTACAGATTATAAGGCACCATTCCTACTGACACATAACCCAATCATAGGAGTTTGGAAAGGACCAATGCCAAGCTATCACTTTGAAGAGCTGTAATTGTTGGGGTTTTAGCGCGGGCTCAGCGGAAGCTCACGGTTCGGGTGAAATCATAACTTTAAGAACTTTTAAAGTTACTAAATAAATTATTCAATATCCAATATGAATAATTCATTCATATTTCACCTAAACATGTTTATTTGATATCAAATAACGACATAAATAGGTTAGAAACATCGCGAAACTTTTACTAAAATGTTTTTCTGTAAAATGGCATAAAACGCTTTTTTGTCCAAACCGAACAACCAATACACATGGGGGCTACCCAGGTCAGCCCCAATAGTACTTGGGCAGTTCATGGACTGCCTAAAAAGTGACGAATTCACTGTTTGGATAGTGGACATCCGATAAGCCCGAAACTCACCCGGTAACACTGTTTTTTTATATTTCAACTCCAAAATAATTTCCGGGAATTGTTCCAATGTCCAAAACACATACAATACATTTATAAAACATATTATTCATCACCAAAAACACATAATTTACAGATCTGATTTTGTAACAAAAATATCATTTTTCATGCTATAAATTCAATTTTCTCAATATTAATCATATTAACACTAACACCAACCAAAGCCACCACCTATGAAGAACTCAAGAAAAATTCTAGGAGTTACAAGAGTGGTCATAACACTCTAGAATGGCAACAAGTCATCAAATGACAAAATTGAATCAATACTACAACAATATCATCCAATCAAACTTCACACATTCATTTAGCCTCCAAATCCATCCTCCAAATCAAAAAGCCCGAAAATATAAGAAAGGAAGAAACCCTATAACTATTCTAGATATTCAAGAACAAGAAACAAGAATTCTAAGTTTAAGATTATTGAAGATTACCTCCAAATCTTGTAATTTCCTTAATCTTTTTCTTGAATTTCTTCAAGAAAATTTTGGGAACTTTTTTATGGAGATAGGTTCGGCCATGGCTTCTTATGAATGGAGAAAACAAAATTTTAAACTTAAAATTCAAGGCCAAACCGACTTTGGGGTTTCAAGAAGGGTATTTTGGTCATTTCATCTAATTAATTAATAATAATAATAACCTTTAAGTTAACAAATCCAATTTGCAAACTTTAAACTTAATAAAATCATGCCACATGTAACCAATAATAATCAAACATATTGCATAACAATTATGTAATATTGAAATAATTTAATTATCTAGATATTTAACATTTAAACATCTAAATAATTAATTAATGTGGTTATTATTATATATGTATTTTTATTTACATTAAATAACAAATACATATATTAATGGCATGTGTCAAAGTCTCATTTGCCAATTAATTAATATGTATCAAATCAAATCTTGTATCAAATACAAATACATATTAATTACTAATTGACCGAAATGCCAATAATGCATGTATTTTCGTTTAACCGTTTAAACGACTCGAATTAACTCATTTAATTTGGTGAAGTTTTATGAATAATCTATATTATTCATAACACGTTGCCCAAGTGCTCAACGAGTACACTTCATATTATGGGACTCTCTAAGTTTAGGTTTATCCATCATGGAATCCAATTTCGTGTCCATAATCCACCCACTCATGAATTATGATGACCACGGATAATCTCGGTAAACTATGCAAGTCGAGGTCATTTTATACGTATAATCCCTTCATCACAGGCTATCAATATCATACCGGGGATATAGATAAGAATGTCAAATTCCTAAGGTATAATATAGTCGAATTTTAAAATTACGATCTCTAAATACACTCGGAACTCGCTTCCGAATAATACCACGACCATGGATTTACTAGATCGCAAATACTTACCTGATACATATGCCCTGTACACTTGACTGACGGATTCTATCTGATATTCACAGGATATCATAAGCATCAGTCAACACCCAACGAACAGGCGGAGGACTGATCTAAATAGATCGGTAATGTGACTGCCATCAAAGTGTGGAGGATATCTCATATATCGACAGTGGTATCTCGAGTCGAATGACCACTATGCTCGCTCAACTTGAGAAGATTCCTATTGACGTTGGTGTACCATCTATTAGGAAATCTTCAGTGAGTATTTCAGTGTTTATCAAATAAACATCTATATGTCTATACGAGTCTCCCAAGACTCATGATTCATTGGGATAAACAATCGGACCAAGTCTCGATATACGACATGTACTGGTCTCATCAGATTTTACTAACCGACCCGTGTTAGTAAATCTTGACCAAGAACTTTATTTGATAATGTAATTTTAATAGTGACACTTCCCAATATCAATGAAAAACTACTTTGTAACTGAGCACTATAAATATATTATCGGGTGTTTGTCTAATATATACATATCACTAAACCATATTAGTTTCAATCTAATCGTAATTAGATCGAATATGTATTTAAAAGCCAGAAGTAATACCATAAATAAGTAATATTATGGAAAAATGAATTGTTCGTATTCATGAATCATATATAAATATGATCTGGATTGGCACGCCGAGCACCGACCCTAATAATTTCTTCCACTTTCTCTAGTGCCAATCCACGATATCATATACACATCTCAATATGTATTACATACACATGGTCCTCAAGAGTTGACCTAGCACTCAAGAGGTAGGCAACAACAAGTAAGCCCGTTATAACATATTGAGTTTGTCCAACAAACCCAATCGTTTCCCTTAGCCTGTATCATTCATATATTGTATAACCTAATTTATACATCAATATGACTCAGATACGACATCAATACTGTGCTATAGCTACTAAGTTGTCTATGTATTTAGAGATCTAATCAAAATATTATGAGACAATCGCAAGCTCAACATTAATATCAAAACTTCTAATCTATAAAGTCACTATGCAACTTCATAAGTCAATACTTCATAATTTACAACTAATTCCACTAATATAGTAGATTCAACTGTGACACTCCCACTGCATCTTTTCTGACTCTATATAACATAGAATGTCTAACGTCATAATTAGACTCAAAACTAATTTGATCCTAATGGTTGGAGACTATATTCTCCATGAATAAGAAACTCGTTCTTAATATCTCAAAGATAACAAAGAAAATGTTTTAAGACACATCCTATGTTGGGGTTTGGGCAAAGGGGGCGGCGGAAGCGCTGTTCGAGCGAAATCATAATTTAAAACTTTTTAAATTACCGCATGAATTATTCAATATCCAATATGAATAATTATTTTATATTTCACTTAAACATATTTATTCGATATCAGATAGCCACATAAAAAATTAAGAAACGTCGCGAAACCTTTACGAAAATATTTTTCCGCAAAATGGCATAAAATGTATTTTTGACCGAACCGACCACCCAATACTAATGGGGGCTACCCAGGTAATCCCCAATAGTATTAGGGCAGTTCATGGGCTGCCCAAACAGTGAAAAATTCACTGTTTGGGCAGCCGTCACCCGGTTGGCTCAAAAGTCACCCGTTAACGCTATTTTTCGCCGTTTTCGCTTATTTCAACTCCGAAATAATTTCCGGTAATTTTTCCAACACAAAAAACACATCAAATATATTCATATGACATATTTTTCGTCACCATATGCACAATATTTCCAGATCTGATCCAGAAGCTAAATATATCAATTTTTCATTCTTAAAATCCAATTTTTCAACATTAATCATATTAATCTTAACACCAACCAAAGTCACCACAAATGAACCACCCAAGAATAATTCTAGGCATTAAAAGAGTGGTCATAACACTCTAGAATGGCAACATATCATTAAATGATCAAATTGGACAATAATTATAATAATATCATCTAAATCAATTTCACACATGCAATATGCCTCCAAATCCAACCTCCAAATTCAAAAGCCCCAAATTCTAAGTAGTAAGCAAACCCTAGAACTATTCTAGTATCTCAAGAATAAGAAACTAATTTTCTAAACTCAAGAATATTAAAGATTACCTCTTAATCTTCAACTTTCCTCAAGCTTTTCTTGATTTTTCCTTCAATTTCTTCTTTGTTTCATTAAACTAAATTGGAGAGTATTTGGAGAATTTGGTTCGACCATGGAAGCAAAGCCAAGAAGAAAAGAAAATTTTCCCCTTTTTAAATCCAAGATGCCGACTTTGGAGGGGCAAAATTGTCAATTTTGTATTTTAATTTCATTAAATCAAAATAAAGATAAGATAAGCTTTAACTTGGACAAATCAAATTTCCACACTTAAAGCTTAATTAAAACATGCCACATGTATCAATAATAATTAAACATATTGCATAACATTTATGTAATATGAATATTATTTAATTATTCAAATATCTAACATTTAAATATCTAAATAATTAATTAATATAATTATTATTATATATGTATTTTATTTACATTAAATAACAATTGTTGGTTTCTAATTAGGTCCAAGAATCATGAAATCAAGCAATGAAACAAGTGAATACACATCAAAGGAGGTGCAGAATATACTCACATTGACCGGATCTTGCGACGCGAAGAAGACAACTCCTCTAAGAAGCTCGGCAGTGGCTCTTCTAGCTCGTGGACTGCTCGGTTTGGGCTGTGAAACTCCTCCAAGAATTCGGCCATTGATGACTCCATGGAAGCTCCAAGCTTCAAGCTTCAAAAACGGATTCCAAGCTCACAAGAACACTACCCTTACACCTTAGGATGACTCATGGTGTGTACTAGCACTTTGTATTTTGCAACAAAATACTCTCTTGCTTCTCTTTTTGGCTCGGGCGAACCAGAAAATGGAAGAAGAAGAAGATGGCTCCAAGCCGTGTGAGAGAAGAGAAGGGAAAAGAGAGAAACCGAAAAGTGGTAAGAGAGAGAGAAAATAAAATTATTTTATATTTATTTGATTTTCCAAAAATCAAATACAAAAAACCTTTTTTCATTTTCCAAAAAGCAAAAAGCAAAAGCAATTAATGCTTTTCAATCAACTCACATCAATCACTCAATCAATCAATCAAATTGTCACATCACTCAAAGTGACATGTGATTTGACGCTTGATGTGACTAGCGATATGACGCTTGATTTGACTTGCGTGCCGCATTCGAATTCGAAATGCGAATGCGCTCGCAAAGAATCCCGGGCTCGAGTTCGCTAATTCCAAATTAACGAATTTTCCATCGCGACGTAATTAAACGATTACGCCTAGCGAAATCACTATTCACGTCACTAACGAATTAATTCTAAATTAATTCGTTCGCCCGAATTAAAATCTAATTTTAATTCCGCGTCGAAATCCAATTTCGCATTATATATCAAATATATTATTTTATTGATTAATTCCAAATTAATCGTTCTCTCTTTTTAATTAATATTTTATCCCAGATAAAATATCTCCGTAATTAATCCCAGATTAATTTTCTCTCTCTTCTAATTAATCACAGATTAATTAAAGTGCGAGTCATACGTCATCGGTGAATCTTCGGGAAGCGACCCATGAGATCCCCGGATATGTTGGCAGTAAATACGGTCGTCGGACTATCCGAACACGTAAGTACCTAGTACTACATTTTTACCGATTTACAAGACAAGGTTGGCTTCTAGCAAAGCGCCATGCCTACCCAATTCTCCAGAAATATCCTTATAGGAATATGTGATCTATATCAAGCGTAGTATACCGTAGTATTGTGTATGTCGATCCAGTATCAGATGTTCACGTGCTAGGCCTGGGGCTGGAATTGTGTCTACCCCGTACGAAGAACATATCGGATTTCTGGTAACTAGTCTCTATAATCGGATATACATGACCTAGTCATAATATCCCGATAGCTCGAGCATTTAAGAGAACGAGTTCCGTATCCTATGTGACCATCATTTCCATATGACTGGAGTGACATTTTCGTCTTAACATCACACCCAACACACTACGATTCTCAATATACCCAGCATTGGCGTACACAGAATCAGTTAAAGCCCTGGACGACCTCAACCAAAGTATATTGATTGTCGCAAGTATTAGCGGTGCAAGTCTCAGGTTAAGACCAAATACACCTACCCTGATTGCAGACTCCCATAGACACATAGTCATACTACCAATGGGATTCCGCAGGGGTCTCTCTAGAGCGAAGCTGTTTCCCGTACCATCAGTAAAACACAACCTCCTATTACACTTGCATGAGTATCATATACCCAAATATATGAGAACTATGTTGTTGTGCCCTCACAACGCGCACAAGTGTAATACTAGTCTTTTACGTATTTATCGATGTCCAATCTCGATAATACTCTGACTAGGGATTTTAATGATTTATCCTTCGTGGACTGATACTGTCTCATATCATTCTCAGTCCAGGAACAAATCACAGAGACCTCCTATCATTTACACATCTAGGTGATCTAATCACAAATGATAAGAGTGCAATCTCCTTTGTCACATAGTTAATTTGTACAACAACACCATGATCTGTACAAATAGTGACACTATGGGTCTTAATTGTCCAACAATCTCCCACTTAGCCTATAACCAGTCACTCAAGTGTTTAACACCCGAACTATGTACGGTTGGCTCAAACTACTGAGAAAAGCTTTCGTCAGCGGAATTGTATGAATATCATCTTGATGCGATTTATTCGATCATCACATCTCCACGATATATGATCTGAATGAATCAGATGAATATCGAAGTATGTATCTGGATCGTTGATGAGACCATTAATTCTTTAGCATGTGCTGACGCCTAGCTCAGCTGCTAACAGAACTATATCTAATCTAATTAGATTTGTTATCGACCCAAATGGCTTCTATTGCTGCCTCAGCTGCATCAATAACCCGCATTTGTTGTTTATTCGGTAACAGTATCTTGCTTGGAAGATTTCCAGCTCACTGTTCCGTACTACTATTGTATAGTACCTTTGTTACGACTTATAGTCGTTATCATGAAAGCCAAGCTTTCACCGATTATTATTATGGGAATATCATTTCCAAGAAATGATATATCATCATTACTCAGGACATTCACTGTCAGTACGCTCCCATTAACCTCCTTATATACACAAGAATTATTTTCGTTTTGAATTAAATCATAAACTATTATGATTACATCAAAACGACAATTCCAAGAACCTAATGCTTGCTTCAATCCAAACATGGATCGAATAACCTGCAAACCTAGTTTGCTTGTTATGGTTTGACAAAACCGTCAAGATGTTGTAAACATCCTCCAAAAGGTTTCCGTTAAGGAAAACGGTTTTGGCATTCAGCTGCCACATTTCATGAATGAAACATGCAGCATTAGCAAGCATTGTCGAAATGGATTTTCCGTGGCAACAGTTAAAAGGTTTCATTGCCATCCATGTATGTCTTCCTTGAAGACTTATATAGTACCAATAGGCACAATGCCTTGCGATACATCAACTAGTGTCTAAACATAGTTGGTATACTTGGAATCCACTTCGAACTTTATGGCACTTTGCCATAATAGGGAGTCGATACCTTGTATCACTTCCTCATACGTAGTCAGTTGGTGTTCCTCAATAAGATAGACATCTTTATGAGGTGAGATCAGAAACCCATACCCCAGGTTGTTTTCTGATTCTCTCCGACTTACGCGGTTCTTGTGTATTCGAAGATTATTGGTAATAGTCTCATCCTTGATGAACTATTTATGTTCCATTAAGATTAGGTGCCTTTGAATAGTATTACTCCGATTTTCATTGAGTTTTACTATCCTCCCACTTACCACTGCATATCGGTATTCTTCTTAGGAAAACTGCATGGTGAGCAACAATCTAATTGTTCTCTTGTGAGGTTTATAAGTACAATACTTATGGTATCCCTAGGATAACCTACATTTGGCACTTATCCAATTTGGGTTCTTGTTTGGTATCATCCAAACGTATGCCTAGCATCCCAAATATTCAGGAATGAGAAACCTGGTTTCTTTCCCGTTCATATCTAATATGTTATCTATCAAACAGATATTTATGGAACCTTATTCAAAATAAGTTCTGCACTGTTTAGCGTATCTGTTGAAGGAAATGGTAGCTCAGAGCGACTCATGATTAACCTTATCATGTCCAACAAAATTTGGTCTCTTATTTCGGACACACCGTCAAATTGACGTGTTCCGGGAGGAGTCCTCTTTGAAAGAATACTATACTCTTTCAAGTATATGAGAAACTTATTGCTTGAGTATTTTCATCATGGTCAAACCGTGATGGTTTAATACTTTAGCCGATCTGTTTGTCTATTTCGTGTCGAAACTGTGAAAGTTTCCGATTTGTGTTTCAAAAGAAACATATAACCATACGCGATGCCACATCCGTAAAGGTCACGAAATATTCATATCCACATCTAGCCTAGCTAGACATGGGCCCACTTGCTTCACTATGAACTAGGGCTAATACATCGATGGCACTGGCACTTTTACCAAGTAAATAGTGTTTTAGGCACTTTGCCCAATAAACTAGATTCGTAGACCTTATTTGATTGAAATCAAATCAGTCCTAGTACCCACTTTTCAAAAGTGTGGATATACGAGTCTTGTTTAAATTGTGTCCCAAACAACAATGCCACATCTAGTTTCTTAATTGATCAAATCAGTTTGAGCTATTTATTTGTCATGTTATATATTTGAGATATATTTATATTCAAAATATAAATGTTGTTATTCACATCTAATGTGTTTATCTCAATATCATCTTTATATAATAAAACACTTTAGTGTTCTAGAATATAAAGGTATATCCGCAACGGATTATACACTGATATAGAGATAATGTTTCTAGTCAAACTAGTTACATTATAACAGTTTCCAAATTTACGTACACACCCAAGGGTAGTTCCTAAATTTAGGTATCTACGGTTAAAACAACGACTTTCGTCCCATTTCCAATTCATAGATAAATCTCAATTGATGTCAGTATCCTGTTCAAAACAGATTCTGAACATCAATATATATATATATATTAAGTATCACACTAAGTATTTAAAATCTAATTTTAATACTAGCTGTGAACATAATTATGACAATCATATTTGAAGTCAGAGCCTTGCTCGTCTTCAATTCCTTCTTGGGATATGTCCTTTATCTTCCCAGAAGATTATAATGATATTGCCTTTGCCATTTTCACATTTCAGAAGCCTTTGGGCAAGCCTTGGCCTTTTGGAATATCGAAGTAAGGTGCGCCTTACGCTACTTGCCTTATTGCAAACATTGACTTTATCTCCTCGAGATTAGTCATTAATTCTCCAAGAATTATTTATTGCAATTTTAGTATTTCAAAGATCTAAAATAGATCCATGAAAATCCTTCAATTTCATTATCATACTTTAAGGATCTAATCCTTAGTTCTGATTCAGAAATTAAGGAGTCTACTTGACAAGTATAATGGATTAAGCACTTAAGTTATCATTACATAAATCTTCCAAAGATTATGCTCTACTATTTGCTTAACTTCAGGCTTAGGCTTAATATATTATTTTATCAAATAAAATAACTTATTATTTTTCCAGGACCATCCTGAAATTATTCCCAATTTGAAAATTAAAGTCGTTTAAATACATTTTCACCCAGGATTATGTTTTAAACACTAATCTTTCAATTATATCTTGATTCTAATAGTCCAACTATTTAATCAACGATTTGTGGTACTATATATTGTAATGATTATTATAGTCCAACTATACAATCAAATATACTTTAAATTAATTAACCTCAATTACATTGATTACTATAATCCAATTATAAAATCAACTGTAAATTGAAATTAATTAATTCAAATATATTAATTACTATAATCCAATTATATAATCAACTATAATACAGTCCAACTGTTTATTAAAACAACAATTTAAATATTAGTCCAACTAACATTTAATCTAACGACGAAATAATTTGAATGAGCGCGTATGGCAAGTAATTAAACGAATATTGCAAATTCAATTCTTGCCTCCCACTATTTTTTGGCAAGCCTCTAACCCTCTGTCGTGTACTCGGGAAACCGTGTTTCCTAGTGGGCTAGGATCCCGTTAAATATCACACAATCTTGACTTTGGCCAACAAATTGTATGATAATTAACTAGGTAGATCTCTAAGATCAATTAGATCCAATCCAATTCCTAGATCCGGTAGGTGGACATCCAAGTCCGAAACATATATCTTATATATGCCAATACATCCAATGTATTACCTAACATTTTTCTTCTGAATCAACTAAGCCTGGCTTTGGCACAACAAACTTAGTGATCACAGTCAAGCGCGACCCATTGACAATGGAAAACTTCGTAATCAATGTCGATGACAAGAAGTGGTCTTGACTTTGGCCAACAAACCATAACTTGGACAAGACACCGATATGGAACAAAGCCTTCGTGATTCAAACACATCTTCGACAGACAAAGGCCTTGACTTTGGCCAACAAACCAATGCCGTCTAGATCTTGAGTGAGAATCACTCAATTGAAGGAAAGACGCTTAATATTGAGCGAGAGATTTCGCGTGCAAATTGGCAACCAATTTATTATCTTTGTTAAGGTATCATCATCATACACCATTAAACATGCATTCTAAACACATAATAAAGCGCATATGAATAAAATAATAATGATATGCGGATTGATACTTTACATTGATCCTAGATCAAATCTCTCATTTTCTCTCTCCTGCTAGCACAAATATTTCTTCTACCTGTTACACTACACTTCTAAAGAAATCTCATTTACATTGAAGGGAATAGGTGAGAAGAGAATACAAAGAGTATAGAGGTGATAAGGCTGGACGCGCAGGTCCAATTAATAAATCAAATTTATTACAACAATTTCTAAAATTGCCCCACCCATCTAATATCCATCCGATATAAATTATTCATGCATCGCAACCATGTATTCACACAAGCATGTTATCAATCAATCTAATCAAATTAATTAATCTGATAATTAGTGATCATCCAATGTTCAAACAACGATTTGATTTTGCTCGAGTCAAACTTGTTTTGCGAATAAGTACTCAAAGTACGAATTCTTGAATTAAATTAAACTACAACATTAAATCCAATTCAATTTGTATTTAATACTAATTCACTATTTAATTCCAAATTAAATATTACACTTTTATTAACAAACCTTTACGACTTAAATTCCAAATTCAATCGTTACGGGTCTCAAAACCCGATTAACATCCAATGTTTATTTAATTAAAGTACAATGGGCTTTTAATTAATTTCTTTAAGGCGTGGACTTTTGGTCAACTCGGGTCAAACCCAATAACCAAAATCCAATCCGGGAGTTACCCCATAAGCCCAGAAATCAATCTTGGCCCATTAGGCCCAATTAAATAATTTAGGTCCATTAAGTCATAATTGGACTTTATGGATTCGGTTTTGGGCCTAATTGGATCCAACCAATTTTGCTTAAACCATCTTTGTACAACAAAGCCCAAAAGCCCAATTACAACCTATAAGGCCCAAATCCAATTTTAAGCCCAATTAATTAACTTATAAAATTTCAAATTCTATAATTAATTAACCTAAGTGTAATACACAATTAATTACCCAATTAACATTTCTAAAACATCAATTAGCCTAATTAATCATGCACTTCTACATCAAATAGTGACCAACACAATTCAATCAAAATCAAACCAAATTTACATGCTTAAAGTCTCGGCAATTAGGGGTTTTTCAAATCCGATTCGGTTTCAATCCAATTGAATCCACAATCATCATTTCCCAAATCAATTCAACTCATCCAATGAATCAAAAACAAAAAATCACAATGAATTTCATTTTACATTGAATTCGGCCAAGCCAACTTTTAAAGGGAAAATTGCTCCAAATCAAAATTCAATCCAATTGAACTTCAAAACAACATTACCCTATTGTTTTAAGTCATCCAATGATCAAAAAACAAAATTATGCCAAGACAAATTTAGGGTTATAAATTCGGCCAAGCCTCCATTTTTGGGGAAAATTTGATCCAACCAAATTTCTTGAAATTGATCATGCACAACATCAATTCAACCTCATTCAAGCATACTTAATCAAACAATTCAACCAATTCATGCTCAAATCAAGTTTACCCAATTTTAACCCTAAAATTTTCATGTTTGATCAAAGCTCAAGATACCATTGTTGGTTTCTAATTAGGTCCCAAGAATCATGAAATCAAGCAATGAAACAAGTGAATACAAATCAAATGAGGTGCGTAATATACTCACATTGACCGGATCTTGCGACGCGAAGAAGACAACTCCTCCAAGAAGCTCAGCAGTGGCTCTTCTAGCTCATGGACTGCTCGGTTTGGGCTGTGAAACTCATCCAAGAATTCGGCCATTGATGACTCCATGGAAGCTCCAAGCTTCAAAAACGGATTCCAAGCTCACAAGAACAGTGCCCTAACACCTTAGGATGACTCATGCTGTGTGCTAGCACTTTGTATTTTACAACAAAATACTCCATTGCTTATCTTTTTGGCTCGGCAGAACCAGAAAATGGAAGAAGAAGAAGATGGCTCCAAGCCGTGTGAGAGAATAGAAGGGAAAAGAGAGAAACCGAAAAGTGGTAAGAGAGAGAAAAGAAAATTGTTTTATATTTATTTGATTTTCCAAAAATCAAATACAAAAAACCTTTTTTCATTTTCCAAAAAGCAAAAAGCAAAAGCAATTAATGCTTTTCAATCAACTCACATCAATCACTCAATCAATCAATCAAATTGTCACATCACTCAAAGTGACATGTGATTTGACGCTTGATGTGACTAGCGATATGACGCTTGATTTGATTTGCGCGCCGCATTCGAATTTGAAATGCGAATGCGCTCGCAAAGAATCCCGGGCTCGGGTTCGCTAATTCCAAATTAACGAATTTTCCGTCGTGACGTAATTAAACGATTACGCCTAGCGAAATCACTATTCACGTCGCTAACAAATTAATTCTAAATTAATTCGTTCGCCCGAATTAAAATCTAATTTTAATTCCGCGTCGAAATCCAATTTCGCATAATATATCAAATATATTATTTTATTGATTAATTCCAAATTAATCGTTCTCTCTCTTTAATTAATATTTTATCCCAGATAAAATATCTCTATAATTAATCCAAGATTAATTTTCTCTCTCTTCTAATTAATCCTAGATTAATTAATTGCGAGTCATACGTCATCGGTGAATCTTCGGGAAGCGACCCATGAGATCCCCAGATATGTTGGCAGTAAATACGGTCGTCGGACTATCCGAACACGTAAGTACCTAGTACTACGTTTGTACCAATTTACAAGACAAGGTTGGCTTCTAGCAAAGCGCCATGCCTACCCAATTCTCCAGAAATATCCTTATAGGAATATGTGATCTATATCAAGAGTAGTATACCATAGTATTATGTATGTCGATCCAGTATCGGATGTTCACGTGCTAGGCCTGGGGCTGGAATTGCGTCTGCCTCGTACGAAGCACATATCGGATGTCTGGTAACTAGTCTTTATAATCAGATATACATGACCTAGTCATAATATCCCGATAGCTCGAGCATTTAAGAGAACGAGTTCCGTATCCTATGTGACCATCATCTCCATATGACTGGAGTGACACTTCCGTCTTAACATCACACCCAACACACTACGATTCTCAATATACCCAACATTGGCATACACAGAACCTGTTAAAGCCCTGGACGACCTCAACCAAAGTATATTGATTGTCGCAAGTATTAGCGGTGCAAGTCTCAGGTTAAGACCAAATACACCTACCCTGATTACAGACTCCCATAGACACATAGTCATACTACCAATGGGATTCCGCAGGGGTCTATCCAGAGCGAAGCTGTTTCCCGTACCATCGGTAAAACACAACCTCCTATTACACTTGCATGAGTATACTATACCCAAATATATGAGAACTATGTCGTTGTGCCCTCACAATGCGCACAAGTGTAATACTAGTCTTTTACATATTTATCGATGTCCAATCTCGATAATACTCTGACTAGGGATATTTAGTGATTTATCCTTCGTGGACTGATACTGTCTCATATCATTCTCAGTCCAGGAACAAATCACATGGACCTCCTATCATTTATACATCTAGGTGATCTAATCACAAATGATAAGAGTGCAATCTCCTTTGTCACATAGTTAATTTGTACAATTGTCCAACAACAAATACATATATTAATGGCATGTGTCAAAATCTCATTTGATAATTAATTAATGTGTATCGAATCAAATTATATATCAAATATAAATAACCAATAATTACGACTGACCAAAAATGCCATTATGCATGTGTTTTCATTTAACCGTTTAAACGATTCGAATTAACTCATTTAATCCGGTGAAGTATTATGAATAATCTGTATTATTCATAATGCGCTACCTAAGTGCTCAACGAGTACACTTCATATTGTGGGACTCTCTAAGTTTACGTTTATCCGTCACGAAATCCAATTTCGTGTCCATAATTCACCTACTCATGAATTATGACGACCATGGATAATCTTGCTAAACTATACAAGTCGAGATCATTACATACGTATAATCCCTCTGTCACAGGCTATCCATATTATACCTGGGATATAGATAAGAACGTCAAATCCTTTCGGTATAATATAGTCGACTTTCAAATTTATGATCTCTAAATAACACTCGGAAATTGTTTCCGAAGTTATACCACGGCCATGGATTTACTAGATCGCAAACACGTGTAGGATGCCTATGCCCAACACACAAGACTGACAAATTCTATCTTGATACGCACATGATATCATGAGCATCAGTCCACACCTAATGAATAGGCAGAGGTCTGATCTAAATAGATCGGTGACGTGACTGCCATCAAAGTGTGGAGGATAACTCATATATCCACAGTGGTATCTCAAGTCGAAGGACCACTAGGCTCGCTCAACTCGAGATGATTCCTATTGACGTTGGTGTACCATCTATTAGGAAATCTTCAGTGAATCATTCAGTGCTTATCAAATAAACACCTACATGTCTATATGAGTCTCCCGAGAGTCATGGTTCATTGGGATAAACAATCCGACCAAGTCACGATATAAGACATGTATTGGTCTCATCGGATTTTGCTAACCGACCCGTGTTAGTAAATCTTGACCAGGAACTTTATTTAAGGATATACAACTTATAGTGACGCTTCCCAAAGTCAATTACAAACTACGTTGTAACTGCGCACTACGTTGTAAATCCTATGGTCTTTGTCTAATATACACGTATTACTAAATCAGATTTAGTTTCAATCTAATCATAATTAGATATCTAATCGTAATTAGATCGAATATGTATATAAAAGACAAGAGATGCTACCATTAAATAAGTAATATTATGGAAAAATAAATTGTTTGTATTTATGAATCAGATATAAATATGATCAGGATTGGCGCTCTTAGCACAAACCCTAACAATTTCTCCCACTTACTCTAGTGCCAATCAACAGTATCATATACACATCTCAATGTGTATAACATACCCATGGCCCCCAAGAGCTCACCTAGCACTCAAGAGGTAGGCAACAACAAGTAAGCCTGCTATTATAAATTGAGTCTGTCCAACAAACTCGATTGTTTTCCTTAGCCATCATCATTCATATTTTGTATAATCCAAGTTCTACATCAATATGACTCATATGCGATATCAATATTGTGTTACAGCTATAAAGTTTTCTATGTATTTAAAGATCAAATCTAAAATACTTTACAGACAACCACAAGCATAATACTAATATTAAAACTTCTAATCTGTAAGGTCACTATGTAACTTCATAAGTCAATACTTCATTAAGTTACATCTAATTCCACTAATACAGTAGAATCAACCGTGACACTCCCATTGCATCTTTTCTGACTTTATATGACGTTGACCATCTAACGTCAAAATTAGAATAAAAACTAATATGACCTTAATGGTTGCAGATTATATTCTCCATGAACAAGAAAATAGTTATTAATATCTCAAAAGATCACAAAGAACATGTTTCAAGATCCATCCTATGGTCTACATCATAACAAAATAACTTGTAATAATTACAATTAAATTGATATCTTTAATCGTACATTATATAGTATTCATTATGCTATCATCATATGAGGCATCAGATTGACTAGACATTCTAATTAATTTCTCTTTCTACAAAGGAATCATCTTTTATGAAAGATTAATACTATATACAAGAGACATATTAACTGTCAAACAGTTATACCAACTGTCAAACATATAGTTTTGCTGTGTCATTTATTAGATTATATCTAATGCACGACTAATGAGAATATCTCATAAGTCTCTAGTTTTATATCATATATAAAACTTTATATCAAATATATCGGAGACAACTCCCACTGCTTTCACGGAGAAAATAAGACTTAGGTAAACTATTTACCTCACAGCCATTTCATTATTACATTAATAATGATAATTTCGTTAGGATATATAATACTTTGAAAAAAATTTGTACGCTCCCACTGACCCTACTATCAAATATGTATTCTCTATGCTTTGATAAAATCAGAAAATCTGACTATATCAAAATTAGAGAACACAAATTTTCAGAAAGCTTATCTGAGTCTACAATAGGCTCTATAAGCCAATATATCAAACTTTGATCGTAGCAGAATACAAACTCTAGGGCCATTCTAGAATAAACTCTTCAAACAAAGAAACCACAATGAATTTCGCATTCGAAGAAAACATTCAGAAATGCCACTTTGCATTCTTTAGCCAAAATACATAGTTTAATATCAACATTAACCAACAAATCTTTAATTGTTCAATTAGTGCGACTTGAGACAAGTTTCCTCAGAATCTATAATAGATCACCGAGTATAATTTTTCTCACCATCATACTATAAAGGTCAAACTTTTATCAAGCTTACTTTGTTTTTGCTGCGCAAACAATTTGCACATTTTATGAGCAATTCATAACGAAAGCCCAATCAAGTTCAAAGCTTGATCGTAGTAAGCTATGAACAATCTTAGATCTATGATTCAATGGTAATTTCCGAAATCGATATCAAATTTCGCTCCCACTATAAGTTATAGGATAATTTTCTTTGAAAAGAAAACAACAGAACCAATAAGTATCAAATACTTTGTAAATGATTCTGACATCCTATTAAGTCTTTTCATCTTATTAATTATGTAGTTCCATTTATAATTTATCACTCTCACATTTGACTTCCCTAAGTCAAGTCTTTTCTACAATGGTCAATATTTGATGTTACACACCAAGTAATAAAATAATTTTATTACTCGGGATCGTAGAAAAGAAATTCTATCAAATAGAATACAATATTCTTTTAAATAGAATTCAATATTCTATTAAATAGAATTCGATATTCTATTAAATAGAATAAATGATAAATTTTTACTTGTACCTCCAAGGCGCAAGTACTTTCAATTATATAACTATTATATAAAAGAAAGATTCAAATCTCAAACTTTTCAAGATTCGAATTTTCTACCTATACATTTCATATACATAATTGTTGAAACTAATGGAACAATAATTAAAAGGATGAATTAGTGTAACTGGAGCATAGCCCCAAGATTATTGAAAATAATTTGGTAACACTCAATATCAAACGAATCAAATCATATAAGATTTGATTTCTCCCACTGACCAATTCCATCACGATGGAATCGTAGAAGAATCATATTGAGTAAGAATCAAATTCATTAAATAACTTTAGAACTAATTGCCATAAATTCATATGCTTGATCATATCAAACATCCTTGAACAATTCAAAGACTCATAATGAATTTTAAAGATATAGTTTTCAACTTTTTAAATAGAATAACTTTAAACCAGTCAAAATATTCTATCCGCGTTTCATTAGAAAGATATTGAAAGTTCTTGAACCATTCAAGACGTTCAATATATATTATTTTAGATACACGCAACTAAGTCATGACAATTCATTAACCAAGTTGTGAAGTAAAGAAAACTATCCAAGGTAATTTGTAATTCATTAAACTAGATACTTCCAAAGTATTAGTTTAATAAATCTGTGGTCCAATGACGATCATTGGTTAAAATGAGATTTAATCACATCCTGAATACAATATTCATTAAATGGATAAGGATATATGGTGTGATCTTATATCAAACCATCATTTACCATACAGAACAAACATTTAATACTTATGTGATAAAACCTCATAAAGCATTGTTCTAAGTTATTTAGTTAACCAAATATTTTCTTAATGTTCATCTATTCATCAATGACACTACTAGTCATATTAAAATATGTAACAATTGTTTATTAAGAACAAGTAACTATCCAATAGTCGCAAGTTCTGATATCAAATATCAAAACAATCATTAAACATTATTTTAAATAACTAGATGAGAGATCTGGTATCCAATACCTATAGTTGTCGTATTGTGAGAATCGATATTCTCTATACACAATTATACACATCTCCTTTCTTTAACTTTAATAATTTGCCTTCAATTATTCACAACAATTGTAAATAATTGATTAGCAAACTGTGTCAAAACATGTGACTTCTTAAAGTCAATAAAGGCAAGAAACGTCATTATAAGATAAATAAAATACCTAATGGAGTTTTCTTAATGCCAGTCAAGAATCTCGAGGCATGAACTGATTCGTGTCAATTCTTACTGCATAAGAAACTAACCATCTTGATTTTTTTAAGAAAATCAGAACAACAGTTCTCGATGGTTTAAACTAATCTAGCAATATCTAAGTCTACTAACATTCTAGAACCTATTCTAGAAAAACGCAACTAAAAGTAAAGTCAGAAAACATATTCAAATAATATGCATGCAGTGGATTAAAAGTATATTTCTATCAACAATATAGAATAAAGGAAAACAAAAGCAGCAATTTCCATAAAATTACACACTGCCTTAGTTATGGATTTTTAACCCAGCAGGGTCTCCCACTACTTTACGTAATATCGTAATCCCCAACGGAGAACGGGAATTCAATAATTAAATCGAATTCCATAGTGAGAGTAGGATCCCATGAATATATTTCGACTCACAGCTTTGGCACGATCTCGCCTACGTATATTCATTAGGTAGAAAACTCATTGTCAATCACACTCACTGTGACTCCAGGTTTTGGTCCTGACCGTTTCTCGTTATGACAGCTTTGGCATGTTCACACGGAGGCGTATCAAGGCTTCACTTGCCAATGACAAACTCAAGCTACCGATGTAGTCCTGACAGCTTTAGCACGTTCAAGATTTCCACTTTCACTTGAATTTACCTAGTATCAAATATACATCCGGCATGGATAAAATTCTATCAACTACACCCTCACTGCTTTGGCATGATATCGGATGCAGCCAAAAATGATACCATAAACCGTATTGACAAGACGGACCAAGAAACATGCATCTAATACTAGTTACTTTACTGCCTTATTTAAGCAGGGATATTCCTCAAGGAAGCATTGTTCTACATCATATGCAGAATTTTAATATAGATCATTTTCTAAACAATTCAATTCTACATTTAGAAGACATAACTTAACTTAACTATTAAATTTTCGTTAAGTTTCACGTTAGCGTAGAACCAAAAAGTCAGGAAACATATAGATTTTGTGCATGTGAAAACATCAATATTGGATTATATATCATATATCAAGCATTATTAATGTAATAGCTGAAGGATCAGACCTACTCCCATACCATTTTTGTTGGGGTTTTGGGCAAAGGGCGCGGCGAAAACGCTGTTCGGGCGAAATGGTAATTTTAAAATATTTTAAAATACCGAATGAATTATTCAATATCCAATATGAATAATTCATTCATATTTCACTTAAACATATTTATTCGATATCAAATAGCAACATAAATAGTTAAGAAACGTCGCGAAACTTTTACGGAAATGTTTTTCTGCAAAATGGCATAAAATACGTTTTTGACCGAACCGACCACCCAATACAAATGATGGTTGCCCAGGTCAGCCCCAATAGTATTAGGGCAGTTCATGGGCTGCCCGAACAGTGAAAAATTCACTGATTGGGCAGCCGTCATCCGGTTGGCTCAAAAGTCACCCGGTAACGCCGTTTTTCACCGTTTTCACTTATTTCAACTCCGAAATAATTTCCGGCAATTGTTCCAACACCCAAAACACATCCAACACATTTATATGACATATTTTTCATCACCATATGCACAATATTTCCAGATCTTATCCAGATGCTAAATATATCAATTTTTCATGATTAAAATCCAATTTTTCAACATTAATCATATTAATCTTAACACCAACCAAAGTCACCACAAATGAACATCCCAAGAATAATTCTAGGAATTACAAGAGTGGTCATAACACTCTAGAATGGAAAAATATCAACAAATGATCAAATTGGATAATAATTACAATAATATCATCCAAATCAACTTCACACATGCAATATGCCTCCAAATCCATCCTCCAAATTCAAAAGCCCCAAATTCTAGGAAGTAAGCAAACCCTAGAACTATTCTAGTATCTCAAGAACAAGAAACTAATTTTCTAAACTCAAGAATATTAAAGATTACCTCTTAATCTTCAACTTTCCACAAGCTTTTCTTGATTTTTAGTTCACTTTCTTCTTTGTTTCTTTAAACTTAATTGGAGAGTATTTGGAGAGGTTGGTTCGACCATGGAAGCAAAGCTAAGAAGAAAATAAAATTTTCCCCTTTTTAAATCCAAGATGCCGACTTTGGAGGGGCAAAATTGTCAATTTTGTATTTTAATTTCATTAAATTAAAATAAAGATAAGATAAGCTTTAACTTGGACAAATCAAATTTGCACACTTAAAGCTTAATTAAAACATGCCACATGTATCAATAATAACTAAACATATAGAATAACATTTATGTAATATGAATATTATTTAATTATTCAAATATTTAACATTTAAATATTTAAATAATTAATTAATATAATTATTATTATTGTTGGACAATTATGACACATAGCGTCACTATTTGTAAAAGACATTGTGGTTTTTGTCCAAATTAACTATGTGACAATGGAAATTGCTATTTTATCATTTTGTAATTAGATTACTTGAATACATATAAATGATAAAAGTCCTTATGATTAGTTCCGGATTAATAAGATATGAGACGATATCAATACACAAAGGTTTAATAATTAAATATCCATAGTCGTAGTATTATCAAGACTAGACATCGATAATGCTGAATAGATTAGTATTGCACTTGTGCGTGTTGTGGGAGCATAACAGAATAGTTATCATATATTTAAGTATTGGATACTTATGCAAGTGTAATAGGAGGTTGTGTTTACCGATGGTACGGGAACAGCTTCGCTCTGGATAGACCCCGCGAAATCCCATTGGTAATATGACTATGTGTCTATGGGAATCCGCATCAGGGTATGTGTATTTGGTATTAACCTGAGACTTGCATCGCTAATACTTGCGACAATCAATACGATTTGGTTTTGGTCGTCCGGGACTTTAACAGGTTATGTGTACGCCTCTTCTGGGTTTATTGAGAATCGTAGTGTATTGGGTGTGATGTCAAGAAAAAGTATCAATTCAGTCATATGGAGATGATGATCACTCAGGGATACAGAACTGGTTCTCTATTATGTTGCAACTATCGAGATAATATGACAAGGTCATGATTATCCGATTATAGAGACTAGTTGCTTGTGATCCAATATATGCTTCGTATGAGGCATACACTATTCCATCCCTAGGCCTTGCATGTGACATCAGATACTGGATCGCAATACGCAATACTACGTATACTACGCTTGACAAAGATTATATATTCCTTAAAGAATATTTCTGGAGAATTGGGAAGGCACGATGTTTTGCTAGAAGCCAACCATGTCTTGTAAATCGGTAAGTACGTGGTACCGGGTACGCACGTATTCGGATAGTTCGACGACCAGATTTACTACCAACATATCTAGGGATCTCATGGGTCACTTCCCGAAGATTCACCGATGACGTATGACTCGAACATAATTAATCTTGGATTAATTATTAGAAAGAGAAAATTAATCTGGGATTAATTACGGCAAGAATTTATCTGGGATAAAATTCAATTAATTAGAGAGAGAACGATTAATTTGGAATTAATCGATTAAATAATATATTTGATATATTAAATGAAATTAGATTTCATAACGGAATTAGAATTGGATTTTAATTGGGGCGAACGAATTAATTTAGAATTAATTCGCGAGCGACGTTCGTAATAATTTTGCAAGGCATTATTATTTAATTAAATTGGATTTAATTATGTCCCGACGAAAAATTTGTTTAATCGGATTAAGCGAACTGGAGCCCGAAGTGTGTTGAGCAAGCCACTTGAATTTTGAATTAAAGTGGTTCCCACCAACTTACATCACTTGTCCATCAAGTGTCACTTTGGTGATGGAAGTAGTTGGAGGCATTAAAAGCTTTTTTCCCTCCAAAACTTTGTTTAGCTTTTTTTGGTAAAGCATATACCAAAATTTGAGTTTGACTTTTGATAAGTGGTAATTGATTTTAGAAATCAAAATATCAAAAAGTCAAAAACTCTCTCCTCTCCTCTCTTTTGCCGTGAACTACCAAGAACATAAGGAAGAATTTTGTTGCAATTTTCTTCCTAAGCTAGCACTTAAAGAGTCATCCAAGGTGATAGGAAACCATTCCCATTGAGTTTGGAATCAAAGATCAAACTTGGAGCTAAATCAAACATACAATCAAAGGAGATCTTAGAGCACTTCTAAATGAGGAAAATTTTGATATTCTCTACATCTACTCAACCGATCGTTGTAAGTATTTTTCCGTAATCTTACTTCGAGTATTCACATCTTTTATGCTTAAATGATCCTAGGCATGTTCTTAGAGAACCCAACAATGGTATCATAGCCAATTTTAAGCATGAAATAATTAGGGTTTATAGACTTTAATATGGGGCTTTTGTGATTTATGCATTATTTCTTTAAATTGATGGTTTGGGTATGCTTAGAGTATGATAACTTACAGTTATGCATGATTAATTTTGAGAAAAAATGATTAGATAAAATTTCCCCAAATTGCATAGCTTGGCCGAATCTATTGGACCTTGTATGTTGTGGTGATTTTTGTTTTTTAGACCATTGGATGTGTTTAAAATGCATGAGTATATTGATTTGTGATTTAATTGGATTGAAATCAAAATCGGATATAAAATACCCATATTGCCGTGACTTGTAGAGCATGGAATGAGGTTGATTTTCTTCAATTATGTTGGACATGTATTAAATATGATAAAGCATTATTAATTAATTAAATTGGTATTTTGGAAATGTTAATTTGACTAATTAATTATGGCTATACACTTTAATTAAATAAATTGTGATATTTGGAATATTGGAATTTAATTAATTAGGCTTAAATTTGGAATTGAGCTAAAATTGTTATATTTGGGCCTAATGGGCTTGGTTGGGCCAAGTTGGTTTAGGACAATTGGATTGGATCCAAATTGGGCCTAATACCATACCATTAAGTCCAAATATAATAAATGGGCCTTTAAATAATTAATTGGGCCTAATGGGCCAAAATTATTTTTATGGCAAAGGGTGATTCCTTATTGGGCTTTGGTTGCCAAAGTCCATGCCTTAAGAAATTAATTGAAAGCCCATTGGACTTTAATTAATTAACATTGGATGTTAATTGGGCCTTTGAGACCCATTTAGATTAGATTGGATTTAGAATCCAAGTCTAAAAGGCACATTAAAAACTGTAATTATTTTATTTAGAATTAAATACAAATTAGTATTGAATACAAATTAAATCGGATTTAAAATTGTAGTTCAATATAATTCAAGAATACGTACTTTGAGTACTTATTCTTTAACGAGTTGGACTCGCGCAAATCAAATCGTTGTTTGAATATTGGATGGTCACTTAATTCAAAGATTAATTAATTGGATTAGATTGATTGAATAACATGTTTTGTGTGAATACATGGATGTATTGTATGAATAATGTATATCAGATGGATATTAGATGGGTGAGGGAAATTTTAGAAATTGTTGTAATAAATTTAGAATTTATTAAATTGGACCTGCGTGTCCAGTCTTTATCTATTGACTCTTTGTAATTCTCTTCTCACCAATTCCCCTTTATGTAATGAGGTTTCTTTATTGTATTATGTAATTGGGTAGAAGTTAGAATGGTGCTTTCCGGGGAGAGGAAATAGAGTGATTTGTTCTAGGACCAATTTGTGAGATATCCATCCGCATATCATTATTATTTTATTTATCGCGCCTTATGATGCTTTTAGAATGCATGCATAAAGGTGTATGATGAGACCTAATCAAAGAAAATAAATTGGTTGCCAATTTACGCGAAAAACCCATTAATCAAATATTAAGCGTTTTCCTTCCATTTAATGGTTCTTTCTCAAGATCCAAGATTGACATTGGTTTATTGGCCAAAGTCAAGATCAATGTCCATCGCAGATGTGTTTGAACCATGAAAGCTTTGTTCCATATCGCATGTCTTGGGCAAGTTGTGATTTGTTGGCCAAAGTCAATGTCACTTCTTGTTCATCGACATGGATTATGAAGTTTTCCAAGGTCAATGGGTCCCGCTTAACTGGAATCATTAAGCTTGTTGAGCCAAAGCCAAGGCTTAGTTGATTCAGAGGAAAAGGTTTGGAAAATATATTGGATATATTGGCATATATATTGTATATATGTTTCGGACTTGGAGGTCCACCTACCGGATCTAGGAATTGGATGAGATCCAATTGATCTTAGAGATTTACCTAGTTAAATATCATACAGCTTGTTGGCCAAAGTCAAGGTTGTGTTTTATTTAACGGGATCGTATAATCCCTCCGTCACAGGATATCCATATTATACCTGGGATATAGATAAGAACGTTAAATCCTTTCAGTATAATATAGTCGACTTTCAAATTTACGATCTCTAAATAACACTCAGAACATATTTCCGAAGTTATACCACGACCATGGATTTACTAGATCGCAAACACGTATAGGATGCCTATGCCCTGTACACAGGACTGACGAATTCTATATTGATACGTACATGATATCATAAGCATCAGTCCACACCCAACGAACAGGCGGAGGTCTGATATAAATAGATCAATGACGTGACTGCCATCAAAGTGTGGAGGATAACTCATATATCCATAGTGGTATCTCAAGTCGAATGACCACTATGCTCACTTAACTCGAGATGATTCCTATTGACGTTGGTGTACCATCTATTAGGAAATCTTCAGTGAGTCGTTCAGTTGTTATCAAATAAGGACCTACATATCTATACGAGTCTCTCGAGATTCATGGTTCATTGGGATAAACCATCGGACAAAGTCACGATATACGACATGTACTGGTCTCAGTGGATTTTACTTACAGACCCGTGTTACTAAATCTTGACCAGGAACTTTATTTATGGATATACAACTTATAGTGACGCTTCCTAATATCATAACAGACTACGTTGTAACTGCGCACTGCGTTGTCAATCATAGGGTCTTTGTCTAATATACACGTATCACTAAATCAGATTTAGTTTCAATATAATCATAATTAGATATCTAATCGTAATTAGATCGAATATGTATATAAAAGACAAGAGGTGCTACTATTAAATAAGTAATATTATGGAAAAAGGAATTGTTCGTATTTATGAATCAGACATAAATACGATCCGGATTGGCACTCTGAGCACCAACCCTAACATCCTAGGGTCTACAACATATCAAAATAGTTCGTAACAATTACGATTAAATTGATATCTTTAATCACACATAATATAGTATTCATTATTCCATCATCCTATGATGCATATGATTGATTAGACATTCCAATCAATTTCTCTTTCGACAAAGGAATCATCATTTACTAAAGATTAATACTATATACAAGAGACACATTAACTTTCAAACAGTTATACTAACTGTCACACATATAGTCTTGATGTGTCCTTTATTAGATCATATCTAATGCATGACTAATGAGGGCATCTCACAAGTCTCTTAGTTTTATATGATATATGAAACTTTATATCAAATATAACAGAGGCTGCTCCCATTGCTTTCACAGAGAAAATAAGACTTAGGTAAATCTTTTACCCCACAAACATCTCATTATTATATTAATAATGATTATATTGTTAGGATATACAATACTAGAAAGAAATATGTACGCTCCTACTAACCCTACTGTCACATATGTATTCTCTATGCTTTGATAAAATCAGTCAATCTGACTGTTATCAAAATTAGATACACATATTTCCGGAAAGCTCACCTGAGTCTACAATAGGCTCTATATGCCAGTATATCAATTGTGATCTTAACAGAATACAAACTCCTGGGCCATTTTAGAATGAACTCTTTAAACAAAGAAATCACAATGGATCTCTTATTCGAAGAAACCATTCAGGAACGCCACTTTGTATTCCTAGCTAAAATACATAGTTTAATATCAACATTAACCAACAGATTCTTAATTGTTCAATTAGGGTGACTAGAGACAAGTTTCCTCAGAATCTATAATAGATTGCTGAGTATAACATTTCTCATTGTCATACTATAAATGTCAAACCTTTAATAAGCTCACTTTGCTTTTGCAAACAATTTTCACATTTTATGAACGATTCATAACAAAAGCTTAATCAAGTTCAAAACTTGATTGTAGTAAACTACGAACAATCTTAGATCTATGATTCAATGCTAACTTCTGAAATCGATATCAAATATCGCTCCCACTATAAGTTATAGGATAATTTTATTTGATAAGAAAACAACAGAACCATTAAGTATCAAATACTTCGTAAATGATTCTGATATCCTTTTGAACTTATACGGAAGATGTCTAAGGTTCTTTTTGTTGGGTTCTCCTAGAACATGCCAAGTATCTTTTAAGCATAAAAATATTTGAATTAACAAAGTAAGTTGCGGAAAAATACTCACTTTGATCGACTAAGTAGGATGTGGAGATAACAAAAATTTTCCTCCTTTGAGAAGTGCTCCAAGCTCTCATTTGATTGTATGTTGAGCTCCAAACTTTATCTTTGAATTCCAAACTCAATGGGAAAGTTTCTCTATCACCTTTGTAGACTTCTTTTAAGTGCTAGCCTAGGAAAATTTTGCTACAAAATTTCCCAATCAAGAGAAGCAACTCTCGGCTTTGGAGATGAGAAGAAAATTGAGAGTATTCACGCCAAAAAGAAAGAAGAGAGAAGTGTGCGTGTGTGTTTGATTTTCCAAAATTCAAAACTATATACCAAATCTTACAAAGTTGGTAAAGGTCACTCACTTCAATTAAAATAAAGGTAATGTGTTTTACAAGCTAACATCAAAGTCTTCACTAACTTCCATCACCAAAAAGGTAAGTGTTTGACTAGTGATGTGACTTGATGTGGGCCCCCACTTTAAATTCAAAATCTGAGTGGGCCCGGAAAACACATTTCGGGCTCGGGTTCGTTAATTCCGAATTAACAAATTTTTCGTTGTGACTTAATTAAATCAAATTTAATTAAATAATAATGCCTCGCAAAATTATTACGAAAGTCCCTCGCGAATTAATTATAAATTAATTCGTTCGCCGAATTAAAATCCAATTTTAATTCCGCTATGAAATCTAATTTCATTTAATATATCGAATATATTATTTAATCGATTAATTCCAAATTAATCGTTCTCTCTCTTCAAATCGAATTTTATCCGAGATAAATGCTTTCCGCAATTAATCCTAGATTAATTTTCTCTCTCTCATAATTAATCCCAAATTAATTATGTTCGAGTAAAACGTCATCGGTGAATCTTCGGGCAACGACCCATGAGATCTCTGGATATGTTGGCAGTAAATTCGGTCGTCGAATTATCCGAACAGGGGCGTACCCGGTACCACGTTTTTACCAATTTACAAGACATGGTTGGCTTCTAGCAAAGCATCATGCCTACCAAATTCTCCAGAAATATTCTTTTAAGGAATATATAATCTTTGTCAGGCGTAGTATACGTAGTATTGCGTATTTCGATCCAGTATCAGATGTCACATGCTAGGTCTGGGACTGGAATAGTGTCTGCCCCGTATGAAGCATATATCGGATCACTAGAAACTAGTCTCTTTTATCGGATAATCATGACCTTGTCATATTATCCCGATAGTTGCAACATAATAGAGTACCAGTTCTATATCCTTGCGTGATCATCATCTCCATATGACTGAAGTGATACTTCCATCTTGACATCACACCCAATACACTACGATTCTCAATAAACCAGAAGAGGCGTACACAGAACCTGTTAAAGCCCAGGACGACCAAAACCAAAGCGTACTGATTGTCACAAGTATTAGCGATGCAAGTCTCAGGTTAAGACCAAATACACCTACCCTAATGCGAATTCCCATAGACACATAGTTATACTACCAATGGGATTCTATGGGGTCTATCCAGAGCGAAGATGTTCCCGTACCTTCAGTAAACAGAACCTCCTATTACACTTGCATGAGTATCCAATACCCAAATATATGAGAACTATGTCGTTACGCTTCCATAACGTGCACAAGTGTAATACTAGTCCATTCCGCATTATCGATGTCCAATCTCGATAATACTACGACTAGGGATATTTAATGATTAAACTTTTAGTGGATTGATATTGTCTCATATCTTATAATCTGGAACTAATCATAAGGACTTTTATCATTTTATATATTCAAGTAATCTAATTAAAAATGATAAAATAGCAATTTCCATTGTCACATTGTTAATTTGTACAAAAACCACAATGTCTTTTACAAATAGTGACGCTATGGGTCATAATTGTCCAACAATCTCCCACCTGGCCTATAGCCAATCACTCAAGTATCTAACACCTGAAATATGTACATGTCGCTCAAACCTTTGCTGAGGAATAGCTTTCGTCAACAGATTTGCAATATTGTCATCTGATGCGACCTTCTCGATCTTCACATCACCATGATGTATGATCTCACGAATCAAATGGAAACGTCGAAGAACATGCTTGGATCGTTGATGAGACCGCGGTTCCATAGCCTGCGCTATAGCCCCGTTACTGTCATAATATAAAGGAACGGGCCCAATTGCTAACGGAACTACTCCTAATCAAATTAGGAATTTACGGATCCAAACTGGCTCTTTTGCTGCCTTAGCTGCAGCAATATATTCCGCTTCTGTTGTTGAATCGGCAACAGTCTCTTGCTTGGAAGAGTTCCAACTTACTGCTCTGTTGTTAAAACAAAATATGTGTTGGTTTCTACTATAGTCCCATGATCATTCAAGCAATGAAAATAATGTGAATACAATAAAGAAGTATGGCGGAATCATACATACAATGATCGGTTTATGGATGCGTCAAGTTCAAAAATTCCTTCTCATTGCCCTTGTAGAAGTCACGGCCAATGTGGTCTTTTGTTGAAGATGAAGAAGCTCCAAGCTTTGAGAGGATTCCAAGCTCTTGAGATGGTTTCCCTATCAACTTGGTGATGATTCCTTGAAGGTGACAGCCTTCGATGATTGGGAATGAAGAAAAATTGGGAGATTTGGTTTTGCTCAAAGTTGCGTGAATGATGAGAGAGTGAGATGTGTGTGTTTACTTGTTCAATTTGATTTCAAAAATCAAAATAAATGATTTACCAAAGTTTTGGTAAAAGTCTTACACAAGCCATCATCAATACAAAGTGTGTAAGGCAAGTCATCATCATTGTAACCAAAACCCATCACTCAAAGTGACAAGTGATGTGACTAGTGATGTGACTTGTGGGCCCCACTTGATTCGAAATCCGAGTGGGCCCGCAAACACTCCCGGGCTCGGGTTCGCTAATTCCGAATTAACGAACTTTCTGTTACGACGTAATTAAATCAAATTTAATTAAATAATAATCCAAACAAAATTACTATTCACGTCGCTAGCGAATTAATTCTAAATTAATTCGTTAGCCCGAATTAAAATCCAATTTTATTTCAGCGTCGAAATCTAATTTCATTTAATATATCGAATATATTATTTTATCGATTAATTCAGAATTAATCGTTTCTCTCTCTAAAAAAATAGTATTTTATCCTAGATAAAATATCTCTGTAATTAATCCCAGATTAATTATGCTCGAATCATACGTCATCGGTAAATCTTCGGGAAGCGACCTAAGAGATCCCTGGATATGTTGGCTGTAAATCCGGTCGTCGGACTATCCGAACACGTACGTACCTAGTACTACATTTTTACCAATTTACGAGACATGGTTGGCTTCTGGCAAAGCACCGTGCCTACCCAATTCTCCAGAAATATTCTTAATGGAATATATAATCTATATCAGACGTAGTATACGTAGTATTGCGTATAGCGATCCAGTATCGGATGTCACATGCAAGGCCTGGGGCTGGAATAGTGTCTGCCCCGTACGAAGCATATATCGGATTAGAAGCAACTAGTCTATTTAAATCGGATAATCATGACCTTGTCATATTATCCTGATGGTTACAACCATTTAGAGTACCAGTTCTGTATCCCTGCGTGATCATCATCTCCATATGACTGAAGTGATACTTCTATCTTGACATCACATCCAATACATTACGATTCTCAATAAACCCAGAAGAGGCGTACACAGAACCTGTTAAAGTCCTGGATGACCAAAACCAAAGCGTATTGATTGTCGCAAGTACTAGCGATGTAATATTGTCCTCTGATGCGACCTTCTCGATCTTCACATCGCCACGATGTATGATCTCAGGAATTAGATGGAAACGTCGAAGAACATGCTTGGATCGTTGATGAGATCGTGGTTCCTTAGCCTGTGTTATAGCCCCGTTATTATAACAATACAATGGAACGGGCTCAGCTGCTAACGGAACTACTCCTAATCCAATTAGGAATTTACGGATCCAAACTGCCTCTTTTGCTGCTTCAGCTGCAGCAATGTACTCTGCTTCTATTGTTGAATCGGAAACAGTTCTTGCTTGGAAGATTTCCAGCTTACTGCTCCGTTATTCAAACAAAATATTTATCCGGATTGTGACTTGCAGTCGTCTTTATCGGTTTGGAAACTTGCGTCGGTATACCCAGTTACCTCAAGTTCTCCATCTCCATAGATTAAGAAAGCATCATTAGTTCGTCTAAGATACTTAAGGATATTCTTAACCGCCATCCAGTGACTATCACCTGGATCGGCCTGATAGCGACTACACATGCCCAAAGTATATGAGACATCAGGTCGCGTACATATCATGGCATACATTATCGATCTGACTGCCGAGGCGAACGGTATCCGACTCATGCTGTCTCTCTCATCTTGAGTTTTAGGACACATGTTCTTAGATAGAGTGACGCCATGTGACACTGGCAACAGTCCCCTCTTGGACTGATCCATGTTGAATCTCTTCAACACTTTGTCAATATACTTGCTCTGGGAGAGTCCAAGCAGCTTTCTAGATCTATCCCGGTAGATCTTTATTCCTAGAATAAAGGCTGCTTCTCCCAGATCCTTCATGGAGAATTTTAATGAAAGACAAGCTTTCACCGATGTTAACATGGTAATGTCATTGCCAATAAGCAATACATCGTCAACATAAAGGACAATGAATGTCAGTGCGCTCCCACTAACCTTCTTATATACACAAGGATCATCCTCATTTTAACGAAATCATATTCTTTTATGATCTCATCAAAATGTTGGTTCCAAGAACGCGATTCTTGCTTCAATCCATAAATGGATCGATTTAACATACAAACCTTGTTTGCAAGTCTAGGTACGACAAAACCGTCATGCTGTTGCATGTGAACATCCTCCAAAAGGTTTCCGTTAAGGAAAGCGGTTTTGACGTCCATCTGCCATATCTCGTAATCGAAATATGCAGTAATAGCAAGCATTATATAAATGGATTTAATCATGGCAACTGGTGAAAAAAGTTTCATCGTAATCGACACCATGTCGTTGACGATACCCCTTCGCTACAAGACTAGCTTTATACGTTTGTACGTTGCCATCCATGTCAGTCTTCTTCTTGAAGACCCATTTGCAACCAATATGCTTTACGACTTCTGGTGCATCAACCAGTGTCCAAACTTGGTTGGAATCCATTTCAGAATTCATGGCATCTTGCCATAAACCGGAGTCGATACCTTGTATCGCTTCCTCATACGTAGCCGGCTCATCTTCCTCAATAAGATTAATATCCACATGAGGTGAGATCAGAAACCCATACCTCTCAGGTTGTTTTCTAACTCTGTCCGACCTACGCGGTCCTTGTGTATTCGAAGATTATGGTACAGTCTCATCCCTGATGGATTGTTCATGTTCCGTTAAGGATTCTGTGCCTGTAACAGTATCACTTTGACTTTCATCGAGTTCTACTTTCCTCCCACTTATCACTGCATTTAGGAATTCCTTCTCAAGGAAAACTGCATGTAGAGCAAAAAATACTTTGTTCTCTAGTAGGTGATAGAAGTAATATCCTTTGGTTTCTCTAGGATATCCTACAAATAGGCATTTATCCGATTTGGGTTCAAGTTTGGTACTTTCCAAACGTTTGACGTATGCCCAGAATCCCCAAATCTTCAGGAATGAGAAACCCGGTTTCTTTCCTGTCCATATTTCATACGGAGTCTGTTGAAAAATTTGACGGAACCTTATTAAAAATAAGTATTGCACTGTTCAATGCATATCCCCAGAAGGAAATTAGTAGCTATGTGCGACTCATCATAGACCTTACCATGTCTAACAATGTTCGGTTTCTCCGTTCGGACACACCGTTTAATTGCAGTGTTCCACGAGGAGTCCACTGTGAAAGAATACCATATTCTTTCAAGTAATCAAGAAACTCATTGCTCAAGTATTCGCCACCACGGTCCGACCGTAATGTCTTAATACTTTTGCCGGTCTGTTTTTCTACTTCGTGTCGAAACTCTTTGAATTTCTCAAAAGTTTCCGACTTGTCTCTCATAAGATACACATAACTATAACGCGATGCATCATCCGTAAAGGTTACGAAGTATTCATATCCACCTCTAGCCTGGCTAGACATGGGCCCACAAACGTCATTATGAACAAGGGCTAACAGTTCGGTGGCACGTGCACATTTACCGCTAAAAGGTGATTTAGGCTTCTTGCCTAATAAACAAGATTCGCAGACGTCATATGAATTTGGATCAAATCCGTCCAAGTACCCACTCTTCGAAAGTGTGGATATACGTGTCTTGTTTATGTGTCCCAAACGACAATGCCACATATAAGTTTCATCTTTGTTACTTACTTTAAGCCTTTTGTTTGTTACATTATATGTTTGAGATTGATTTATATTCAAAATATAAAGACCATTATTTGCATCAGCTGTGCAAATTTCTATATCATTTTTATACATAAAACACCCAGTGTTTCTAAATACAAAAGTATACCCACATTGGGTTAACATAGATACAGAAATAATATTCCTAGTCAAACTAGGTACAAAATAACAGTTTATAAGTTCAAGTACATGCCCCGAGGGCAGTTCCAAAACATAAGTGCCCACGGCCAAAATGGCAACTCGAGTCCCATTTCCAACACAGAGGTCAATCTCTCCTGAGGCCAGTCTCCTATTAATCCTCAGATCCTGCACATCAGTACATATATGAGTTCCACAACCAGAATCAAAAATCCAATTTTTAAAACTAGAAGTAGACATGTTTATTTCTATAACAAACATACCTGAAGCCGATGCCTTGCCCGCTTTAATTTCCTTCATGTGTGCCTTGTACTCGCGGTAGTCACGCTTCCAGTGACCCCACTTCCCGCACTGTAAGCATACATCTTGGGATTTGTCCTTGGGTTTCCCAGAACCCTTTGATGATTTGTCATTGCCCTTCTTTTTATGCTTCTTCTTCTTAACACCTCCAGTCGCCTTGGGCCAAGCCCTTGGAGTCTGAGATGTTGAAGCATAGTGCGCATCACGCTTCTTGCCCTTAAGGAGCTCCTTTTCTACCTCACGCAGAGTGGACATCAACTCTCCAAGAGTTTATTCTTGATTCAACATATTGTAGTTCATGATGAACCCACTCCAAGTGTCGGGGAGAGACTGTAGGATCAAATCCACTGAAGTCTCAGCCTCGAAGACTATGCCTATCTGTCCGAGCTGTTCAATGTCAGCAATCATCTGTGAGACAAGATGCTCAACAGACGTACCCTCTGACATGCGAGCGCGGAAGAGCTTCTTCTGCAACTCGTATCTTTGCGATCTAAGATTAGATCGGTGGAGATCGTGCAACTTCGCCATCATCTCATAGGGATCTAACCCCTTGTTTTGACGACGGAATTACGGAGTCATAGCGGCAAGCATTACCGATTGAGCAGTCGCATTATCATCGCTATGAGTCTTCCAAAGCTCTAGCTCAAGCAACTGATCAGGTCGGGGCTTAGGTCCAAGAGGTCGCTCTATTATGTAGAGTAACTTCTCGGATCCCATAACAATTCTGAGATTCATATCCCAGTCCTGAAAGTTTGTGCCATTAAATTAACAATGTATGGGTACAGTCTAACTGTTACAAGAAAAATAATAATGTATTAGTCCAACTAAAAAAATAATTGACGAAATAATTTGAAAGCGCGTAAAGCTAAGTATTTGAACGAAATTACAAATTCAATACTAGCCTCCCACTATTTTTCGACGAACCTCTAACCCTCTGTTGAGTACTCGGGAAACCTAGTTTCCTAGAGGGCTAGGATCCCGTTAAATAACACACAACCTTGACTTTGGCCAACAAGCTGTATGATATTTAACTAGGTAGATCTCTAAGATCAATTGGATCTCATCCAATTCCTATATCCGGTAGGTGGACCTCCAAGTCCTAAACATATATACAATATATATGCCAATATATCAATATATTTTCCTAACCTTTTTTCCTCTGAATCAACTAAGTCTTGGCTTTGGCACAACAAGCTTAATGATTCCAGTTAATCGGAACCCATTGACTTTGGAAAGCTTCGTAATCGATGTCGATGGACAAGAAGTGATATTGACTTTGGCCAACAAATCACAACTTGGACAAGACATACGATATGGAACAAAGCCTTCATGATTCAAACACATCCGCGATGGACAAAGGTCTTGACTTTGGCCAACAAACCAGTGCCAATCTTGGATCTTGAGTATTTTGTTGAGGGTTTTTCGCGTAAATTGGCAACCAATTTATTATCTTTGTTAGGTCTCATCATACACCCTTAAGCATGCATTCTAAAAGCATAATAAGGCTCGATAATAAATTAATAACGATATACGGATGGATATCTCACAGATTGTTCCTAGAACGAATCATTCATTTTCCTCTCCCCGGGTAGCACTATTCTTACTTCTACCCAATTACATAATACAATAAGAGAAACCTCATTACCATTGAGGGGAATTAGGTGAGAAGAGAATTACAAAGAATCAAGAGAGATAAGGCTGGACACGCAGGTCCAATTTAATAAATTCTAAATTTACAACAATTTCCAAAATTGTCTTTTCCCTTCTAATATCCATCTGATATACGTTATTCATTCAACACATCCATGTATTCACACAAAGCATGTTATTCAATCAATCTAATCCAATTAATTAATCTTGAATAAAGTGATCATCCAATGTTCAAACAACGATTTGATTTTGCGCGAGTCCAACTCGTTTGAGAATAAGTACTCAAAGTACGAATTCTTGAATTATATTGAACTATAATTTAAATATAATTTAATTCGTATTCAATACTAATTCCATATTTAATTCCAAATTAAATAACTACACTTTTTAATGCGCTTTAACGACTTAGATTCCAAATCTAATCTTAATGGGTCGCAAAGCCCAATTAACATCCAATGTCGTTTAATTAAAGTCCAATGGGCTTTCAATTGATTTCATAAGTCATGGACTTTGGTCAATATGGGTCAAACCCAAATGCCAAAGCCCAATTAAGGAATCACCCTTATTTGCCAAGAAACCAATTTAGGTCCATTAGGCCCAATTAAACATTTAAAGCCCATTTGTTATAATTGGACTTAATGGAATGATTTAGGCCCAATTTGGATCAAATCCAATTGACCTAAACCAACTTGGCCCAACCAAGCCCATTAGGCCTAAATACAACATTTAAAGCCCAATTCTAAATTAAGCCCAACTAATTAAATTTTTAATTTTTAATTTTCAAATTTTCAAAATTCAATTAATTAAAGTGTATCACATCAATTAATTATCTAAATTAATATTTCCAAAATACTAATTTAATCAATTAATCATGTATTAATTTTTTCAACTCATGTCCAACATTTTGAAACAAAAAATCAACTCATTTCATGTTCATCTTGGTCACGACATTTTGAGGGTTTTTTTCCGATTTCATTTTCAATCCGATTGAATTACAAATCAACATTTCCCAAGTCTTTAAAATCATCCAATGATCAAAAGAACAAAAAATACCATGACTTTAGGGTTTATAAAGCATTCGTCCAAGCCCTTAATTTGGGGAAAAAATAATCCAATTCATTTTTCATGAAATTGATCATGCATAACACTATGTTATCATCATTCAAGCATACTCAATCAATCAATTTTATCAAATCATGCTCAAATCATTTTTACCCAAATTTTAGCATAAGAACCCTAACATTTTTCATGCTCAAATTAGGCTCTGATACCATTGTTGGTTTCTACTATAGTCCCAAGATCATTCAGGCAATGAAAATAATGTGAATACAATAAAGAAGTATGGCAGAATCATACTTACAATGAGCGGTTTATGGATGCGTCAAGTTCACAAATTCCTTCTCCTTGTCCTTGTAGAAGTCACGGCCAAGGTGTTCTTTTATTGAAGATGAAGAAACTCCAAGCTTTGAGAGGATTCCAAGCTCTTGAGATGGTTTCCCTATCACCTTGGTGATGATTTCTTGAAGGTGCTAGCCTTAGATGATTTGCAACAAATCTTCTTATTCCTCTTTGCTTCTCACGACAATGAAGAAAAATTGGGAGAGTTGGTTTTGCTCAAAGTGGCGTGAATGATGAGAGAGTGAGATGTGTGTGTTTACTTGTTCAATTTGATTTCAAAAATCAAAATAAACGATTTACCAAAGTTTTGGTAAAAGTCTTACACAAGCCATCATCAATACAAAGTGTGTAAGACAAGTCATCATCATTGTCACCAAAACCCATCACTCAAAGTGACAAGTGATGTGACTTATGGGCCCCACTTGATTCGAAATCCGAGTGGGCTCGCAAACACTCCCGGCTCGGGTTCGCTAATTCCGAATTAACGAACTTTCCGTTGCGACGTAATTAAATCAAATTTAATTAAATAATAATGCCAAGCAAAATTACTATTCACGTCGTTAGCGAATTAATTCTAAATTAATTCGTTAGCCCGAATTAAAATCCAATTTTAATTCCGCGTCGAAATCTAATTTCATTTAATATATCGAATATATTATTTTATCGATTAATTCCGAATTAATCATTTCTCTCTCTAAAAAATAGTATTTTATCCTAGATAAAATCTCTCCGTAATTAATCCCAGATTAATTATGCTCGAATCATACGTCATCGATGAATCTTCGGGAAGCGACCCAAGAGATCCCTGGATATGTTGGTAGTATATCCGGTCGTCGGACTATCCGAACATGTATGTACCTAGTACTACGGTTTTACCGATTTACGAGACATGGTTGGCTTCTAGTAAAGCACCGTGCCTACCCAATTCTCCAGAAATATTCTTAATGGAATATATAATCTATATCAGGCGTAGTATACGTAGTATTGCGTATAGCGATCCAATATCGGATGTCACATGCAAGGCTTGGGGCTGGAATAGTGTCTGTTCCGTACGAAGCATATATCGGATTATAAGAAACTAGTCTATTTAAATCAGATAATCATGACCTTGTCATATTATCCCGATGGTTGCAACCATTTAGAGTACCAGTTATGTATCACTGCGTGATCATCATCTTCATATGAATGAAGTGATACTTCCATCTTGACATCAAATCCAATACACTACGATTCTCAATAAACCCAGAAGAGGCGTACACAGAACCTGTTAAAGTCCTGGACGACAAAAACCAAAGCGTATTGATTTTCGCAAGTACTAGCGATGTAAGTCTAAGGTTAAGACCAAATACACCTACCCTGATGCGGATTCCCATAGACACATAGTCATACTACCGATGGGATTCTGCGGGGTCTATCCAGAGCGAAGCTGTTTCCGTACCACCGGTAAACGCAACCTCCTATCACACTTGCATAAGTATCCAATACTTAAATATATGAGAACTATGCCGTTATGATTCCATAACACGCACAAGTGCAATACAAGTCTATTCCACATTATCGATGTCCAGTCTCGATAATACTACGACTAGGGATATTTAATGATTAAAACTTTATGGATTGATATTGTCTCATATCTTATAATCCGGAACTAATCATAGGGACTTTTATCATTTATATATTTAAGTAATCAAATTAAAAAATGATAAAATGTAATTTCATTGCTACATAATTAATTTGTACAAAAACCACAATGTCTCTTACAAATAGTGACGCTATGGGTCATAATTGTCTAACAATATGTACCCGGATTGTGACTTACAGTCGTCTTTATCGGTTTGGAAACTTGCATCGGTAAACCCATTTATCTCAAGTTCTCTATCTCCATAGATTAAAAACGCATCCCTAGTTCATCTAAGATACTTAAGGATGTTCTTAACCACAACCTAGTGACCATCACCGGGATCGGCCTGATAGCGACTACACTTGCTCAAAGCATAGAAGACATCAGGTCGTGTACATATCATGACATACATGATCGATCTGACTGCAGAAGACAACGAGATCCGACTCATGTTGTCTCTCTCATCTTGCGTTTTAGGACACATGTCCTTAGATAGAGTGACGCCATGTGACACTGGCAATAGTCCCCTCTTAGACTGTTTTATGTTGAATCTCTTCAACACTTTGTCAATATATGTGCTCTGGGAGAGTCCAAACAGCTTTCTAGATCTATCCCGGTAGATCTTTTTTCCCAGAATAAAGGCTACTTCTCCCAGATCTTTCATGGAGAATTTTAACGAAAGCCAAGCTTTCACTGATTGTAGCATGGGAATGTCATTGCCAATAAGCAACACATCATCAACGTAAAGGAAAATGAATGTCAGTGCGCTCCCACTAAACTTCTTATATACACAAGGATCATCCTCATTTTGAATGAAATCATATTTTTTATGATCTCATCAAAACGTTGGTTCCAAGAACGCGATGCTTGCTTCAATCCATAAATGGATCGATTTAACTTGCAAACCTTGTTTGCATGTTTTGGTACGACAAAACCGTCAGACTGTTGCATATAAACATCCTCCAAAAGGTTTCCGTTAAGGAAAGCGATTTTGACGTCCATTTGCCATATTTCGTAATCGAAATATGCAGTAATAGCAAGCATTATCCGAATGGATTTAATCATGGAAAAAGGTGAAAAAGTTTCGTCATAATCGACACCATGTCGTTGACGATACCCTTTCGCTACAAGCCTAGCTTTGTACATTTGTATGTTGCCATCCATGTCGGTCTTTTTCTTGAAGACCCATTTGCAACCAATAGGCTTTAAGCCTTCTGGTGCATCAACCAGTGTCCAAACTTGGTTGGTGTACATGGAATCCATTTCGGACTTCATGGCCTCTTGCCATAAAGCGGAGTCGATATCTTGTATCGCTTCCTTATACGTAGCCGGTTCGTCTTCCTTAATAAGATTAATATCCAAATGAGGTGAGATCAAAAACCCATACCTCTCAGGTTGTTTTCTGACTCTCTCCGACCTACGCGGTTCTTATGTATTCGAAGATTGTGGTACAGTCTCATCCCTGATGAACTGTTCATGTTCCGTTAAGGGTTCTATGCCAGGAACAGTATCAATCTGATTTTCATCGAGTTATACTTTCCTCCCACTTACCACTACATTTAGGAATTACTTCTCGAGGAAAACCGCATGTAGAGCAACAAATACTTTGTTCTCTTGTGGGTTGTAGAAGTAATATCCTTTGGTTTCCCTAGGATAACCTACAAATAGACACTTATTCGATTTGGGTTCTAGTTTGGTACCATCCAAACGTTTAACGTATGCCCAGCAACCCCAAATCTTCAGGAATGAGAAACCTGGTTTCTTTCCTGTCCATATTTCATATGGAGTCTGTTGAATAAACTTTGACGGAACCTTATTCAAAATAAGTATTGCATTATTCAATGCATATCCCAAGAAAGAAATTGGTAGCTCTGTGCGACTCATCATCGACCTTACCATGTCCAATAAAGTTCGGTTTCTCTGTTCGGACAAACTATTTAATTAAGGTGTTCCAGGAGGAGTCCACTGTGAAATAATACCATACTCTTTCAAGTAATCGAGAAACTCATTGCTCAAGTATTCTCCACCATGATCCGACCGTAATGTTTTAATACTTTTTTCGGTCTGTTTTTCTTTTTCGTGTCGAAACTCTTTGATTTTCTCAAAAGTTTCCGACTTGTGTCTCATAAGATACACATGACCTTAACGCGATGCATCATCCATAAAGGTTACGAAGTATTCATATCCACCTTTAGCCTGGCTAGACATGGGCCCGCATACGTCACTATGAACGAGGGCTAACAGTTCGGTGGCACGTGCACCTTTACCGCTAAAAGGTGTTTTAGGCATTTTACCTAATAAACAAGATTTACAGACGTCATATGAATTTGGATTAAATCCGTCCAAGTACCCACTACAATGCCACATATAAGTTTCATCTTTATTACTTAATTTAAGCCTTTTGTTTGTTACATTATATGTTTGAGATTGATTTATATTCAAAATATAAAGACCATTATTCACATCAGCACTACATATCTCAATATCATTTTTTTACACAAAACACCCAGTGTTTCTGAATACAAAAGTATGCCCACATTGGGCTAATAAAGATACAGAAATAATATTCCTAGTCAAACTAGGTACATAATAACAGTCTGATAGATTTAGTACATGCCCTGAGGACAATTCCAAAATGTAGGTCCCAACAGCCAAAACGGTGACTCTAGTCCTATTTCCAACTCGGAGGTCTATCTCTCATGAAGCCAGTCTCCTGCTAATCTGCAGATCATGCACATCAGTACATATATGAGTACCACAACCAGAATAAAAAATTGAATTTTTAAAACTAGAAATAAACATGTTTATTTCTATAACAAACATATCTGAAGTCGGTGTCTTGCAGCTTTGATTTCCTTCATGTGCGCCTTGTACTCACGGCAGTCACGCTTCCAGTGACCCTGTTTGCCACACTGTAGGCAGACATCTTAGGATTTGTCTTTAGCCTTCCCAGAAGACTTTGATGATTTGGCATTGCCCTTCTTCTTCTTCTTCTTCTTTACGCCTCCAGTAGCCTTTAGCCAAGCCTTGGCAGACTGAGATGTCGAAGTGAAGTGCGCCTCAGGATTTTTTCCCTTCAAAAGCTCTTTTTCTGCTTCACGTAGCATTGCCATCAACTCTCCAAAAGTATAGTCTTGGTTAATCATATTGTAGTTCATGATGAACCCGCTCCAGTTGTCAGGAAGAGACTGCAAGATCAAATCTATAGAAGTCTCAGCCTCAAAGGTTATGCCTAGCTGACCCAACTGTTCGATGTCAGCAATCATCTGCGACACATGGTGATCGGCATATGTACCCTCTGACATTCGAGAGCGAAAGAGCTTCTTCTGCAATTCATACATTTGCGATCTAAGGTTAGATCGATGAAGGTCCTTCAATTTTTCCATCATAGTATATGGATCTAATCCCTTGTTTTGGCGACGAAATTGAGGGGTCATTGCAGCGAGCATGATGGATTGAGCAGTTGAGTTGTCATCGCTGTGAGTCTTCCAAAGCTCAAGCTCAAGCGGCTGTTCAATTCCGGGCTTAGGCCCCAGAGGTCTCTCTATCGTATAGAGCATCTTCTCGGCCCCCAGGACAATCCTGAGGTTCATATCCCAGTCAGGAAATTTCGCACCATTAAAGACATTTTCGCCCATGATAATGTCCCTAACGTTGATCTTTCCCGCCATCTTAATTGCAATGGTCTAACTATTCAATTAACGATTTTTAGGTACAGTCCAATTATTACAATAAAAATAATAAAATATTAGTCCAACTAATAAATATATAAAATGACGAAATAATTTTGAAAGCGCGTATTTGGCAAGTATTTGAACAAAATTGCAAATTCAATACTAGCCTCCCACTATTTTTCGGCGAGCCTCTAACCCTCTGTTGAGTACTCGGGAAACCTAGTTTCCTAGTGGGCTAGGATCCCATTAAATAACACACAACCTTGACTTTGGCCAACAAGCTGTATAATTTTTAAATTAGGTAGATCTCTAAGATCACTTGGATCTCATCCAATTCCTAGATCCGGTAGGTGTACCTCCAAGTCCGAAACATATATACAATATATATCCCAATATATCCAGTATATTTTCCTAACATTTTCCTCTGAATCAACAAAGCCTTGGCTTTGGCTCAACAAGCTTAATGATTCCAGTTAAGCGGGACCATTGACAGTGGGAAAGCTTCATAATCCACGTCGATGAACAAGAAGTGACCTTGAATTTGGCAAACAAATCACAACTTACCCAAGACATGAGATATGGAACAAAGCTTTCATGGTTCAAACACATCCGCGATGGACATTGATCTTGACTTTGGCCAACAAACCAATGCCAATCTTGTATCTTGAGAGAGAACCACTCAATGGAATGAATTCGCTTAATATTAGTTTGAGGGTTTTTTCACGTAAATTGGCAACCAATTTATTATCTTTGATTAGGTCTCATCATACACCCTTAAGCATGCATTCTAAAAGCATAATAAGGCGCAAAATAAAATAATAACGATATGCGGATGGATATAGAACAAATTTTTCCTAGAACAAATCTCTCAATTTCCTCTCCCCGGCTATGGACTATTCTAACTTCTACCCAATTACATAATACAATAAAGAAACCTTATTTACATTGAGGAGAATTGGTGAGAAGAGAATTACAAAGAGTCAAGAGATAAAGGCTGGACACGCATGTCCAATTTAATAAATTCTAAATTTATTACAACAATTTCCAAAATTGCCCTCACCCATTTAATATCCATCTGATATACATTATTCATACAATACATCCATGTATTCACACACAGCATGTTATTCAATCAATCTATTCCAATTAATTAATCTTTGAATTAAGTGATCATCCAATGTTCAAACAACGATTTGATTTGAGCGAGTCCAACTCGTTTAAGAATAAGTACTCAAAGTGCGTATTCTTGAATTATATCAAACTACAATTTTAAATCCAATTTAATTTGTTTTCAATACAAATTCATATTTAATTCCAAATTAAATAATTACACCTTATTAATGTGCCTTTACGACTTAGATTCTAAATATAATCTTAATGGGTCTCAAAGGCCCAATTAACATCCAATGTCAATTTAATTAAAGCCCAATTGGCTTTTAATTAATTCATAAGGCATAGGCTTTGGCCAATATGGGTCAAACCCAAATGCCAAGGCCCAATAAAGGAATCACCCTATTTGCCATAAAATTAATTTCGGCCCATTAGGCCCAATTAAATATTTAAAGGCGTATTTATTTTATTTGGACTTAACAGAATGGTTTTAGGCCCAATTTGGATCCAATCCAATTGTCCTAAACCAACTTGGCCCAACCAAGCCCATTAGGCCCAAATATAACAATTTTAGCCCAATTCTAAATTGGAGCCTAATTAATTAAATTCCAATATTCCAAATATCACAATTTTTTTAATTAAAGTGTATGCCATAATTAATTAGTTAAATTAACATTTCCAAAACACCAATTTAATTAATTAATCATGCTTTATCATTTTCAATACATGTCCAACATAATTGAAGCAAAATCAACTCATAACATGCTTCTATTGCTCACGGTTTTTCATGCATTTTTTCATCAATTTTGATTTCAATCCAACTAAATCACAAATCAATATATCTCATGCATTTTAAACACATCCAATGGTCTAAAAATCAAAAAACACAATGAGCTACAAGGGTTCAAATTTTCGGCCATCATAAGGTAATTAGGGAAAAATTTTCTAATCAACTTTTCTCCAAATTAATCATGCATAACTCTAAGTTATCATAATCTAAACATATCCAAACACCCAATTTGATGAAATCATGCTCCAAGCAAAAATATCCAAATTCAAGTTTGTGAACCCTAATCCATTTCATGCTTAAAATTGGCTCATGATACCATTGTTGGGTTCTCCTAGAACATGCCAAGGATATTTTAAGCATAAAAGTGTGTGAATTAACAAAGTAAGTTGCGGAAAAATACTCACTTTCATCGGCTAAGTAGGATGTGGAGATAACAAAAATTTTCCTCATTTGAGAAGTGCTCCAAGCTCTCATTTGATTGCATATTGAGCTCCAAACTTTATCTTTGAATTCCAAACTCAATGGGAAAGTTTCCTTATCACATTTGTAGACTTCTTTTAAGTGCTAGCTTAGGAAAATTTTGCTACAAAATTTCCCAATCAAGAGAAGCAACTCTCGCATTTGGAGAGGAGAAGAAAAGGGAGAGTATTCACGCCAAAAAGAAATAAGAGAGAAGTGTGTGTGTGTGTTTGATTTTACAAAATTCAAAACCATATACCAAATCTTCCAAAGTTGGTAAAGGTCACTCACTTCAATTAAAATAAAGGTAATGTGTTTTACAAGCTAATATCAAAGTCTTCACTAACTTCCATCAGTAAAAAGGTAAGTGTTCGACTAGTGATGTGACTTGATGTGGGCCCCACTTTAAATTCAAAATCCAAGTGGGCCCGTAAAACACATTTCGGGCTCGGGTTCGTTAATTTCAAATTAAGAAATTTTCCGTTGTGACTTAATTAAATCAAATTTAATAAAATAATAATACCTCGCAAAATTATTACGAAATTCGCTCGCGAATGAATTCTAAATTAATTTGTTCGCCTGAATTAAAATCTAATTTCATTTAATATATCGAATATATTTTTTAATCAATTAATTCCAAATTAATCGTTCTCTCTCTTCAAATCGAATTTTATCCCAGATAAATTCTTTCCGCAATTAATCCTAGATTAATTTTATCTCTCTCATAATTAATCCCAGATTAATTTTGTTCGAGTAAAACGTCATCGGTGAATCTTCAGGAAGCGACCCATGAGATCCCTGGATATGTTGGCAGTAAATCCGATCGTCGGATTATCCGAACACGTGCGTACCCGGTACCACGTTCATACCGATTTACAAGACATGGTTGGCTTCTAGCAAAGCACCGTGCCTACCCAATTCTCTAGAAATATTATTTTAAGGAATATATAATCTTTGTCAGGCGTAGTATACATAGTATTGAGTATTGTGATCCAGTATCAAATGTCACATGTTAGGCCTGGGGCTGGAATAGTGTCTGCCCCGTACGAAGCATATATCGGATCACTAGCAACTAGTCTCTTTAATCGGATAGTCATGACCTTGTCATATTATTCCGATAGTTGCAACATAATAGAGTACCAGTTCTGTATCCCTGCGTGATCATCATCTCCATATGACTGAAGTGATACTTCCATCTTGACATCACACCCAATACACTACGATTCTCAATAAACCCAGAAGAGTCGTACACAGAACCTGTTAAAGCCCTGGACGACCAAAACCAAAGCGTACTGATTGTCGCAAGTATTAGCGATGCAATTCTCAAGTTAAGCCAAATACACCTACCCTGATGCGGATTCCCATAGACACATAGTTATACTACCAATGGGTTTCCGCGGGGTCTATCCAGAGCGAAGCTGTTCCCGTACCATCGGTAAACAGAACCTCCTATTAAATTTGCATGAGTATCCAATACCCAAATATATGAGAACTATGCCGTTACGCTTCCATAACGCGCACAAGTGTAATACTAGTCTATTCCGCATTATCGATGTCCAATCTCGATAATACTACGACTAGGGATATTTAATGATTAAACTTTTAGTGGATTGATATTGTCTCATATCTTATAATCCGGAATTAATCATAAGGACTTTTATCATTTTATATATTCAAGTAATCTAATTACAAAATGATAAAATAGCAATTTTCATTGTCACATACTTAATTTGTACAAAAACCACAATATTTTTTACAAATAGTGACACTATGGGTCATAATTGTCCAACATTTTTCATCTTTTTAATTACGTGGTTCCATTTATAGTTTATCACTCCCACATTTGACATCAATAAGTCAAGTCTTTTCTATAATGGTCAACATCCAATGTTACACACCAAATAATAAAATAATTTTATTACTCGGGATCATAGAAAAGATATTTTATCAAATAGAATACAATATTCTATTAAATAGAATAAATGATAAACTTTTACTTGTACCTCCGAGAAGCAAATACTTTCAATTATATAACCATTATACAAAAGAAAGATTCAAATCTCAAACTTTTTAAGATTCGAATTTTCTACTATACATATCATATACGTAACTGTAGAAACTAATGGAACATCAATTAAAAGGATGAATTAGTGTTACTGGAGCATATCCCCAAGAGTATTGAAAATAATTCGGTAACACTTAATATCAAACGAATCAAATCATATAAGATTAGATTTCTCCTACTGACCAATTCCATCACGATGGAATCGTAAAAGAATAATATTTAGTAAGAATCATATTCATTAAATAATCTTAGAACTAATTGCCATAAATTCATATGTTTGATCGTATCAAACATCTTTCAACAATTCAAAGATTCATGATGAATTTTAAAGATATAGTTTTAAAAACTTCAAATTGAATATTTTTGTACCAGTCAAAATATTCTTTTTACCTTTCGTCAGAAACATATTGAAAGTTCTCGAATCATTCAAGACGTTCAATATGCGTTCTTTTAGAAACACGTAACTAAGTTATGACAACTCATTAACTAAGTTACGAAGTAAAGAAAACTATCCAAGGCAATTTATGATTCATTAAACTACATACATCCAATGTATTAGTTTAATAAATCTGGGGTCCAATGACGATCATTGGTTAAATGAGATTTAATCACATTCTCGAATACAATATTCATTAAATGGATATGGATATGTGGTGTGATCTCGTATCAGATCATCCTTTACCATACAGAATAAGCATTTAATGCTTAAGTGATAAAATCTCATAAAGCACTGTTCTAAATTATTTAATTAACCGAATATTTTTCTTAATGTTTATCTCTTCGATAATGATACTACTAGTCGTATTAAAATATGTAAAAATTGTTTATAAAAAAACAATTAACTATCTAATAGTCACAAGTTCTGATATCAAATATCAAAATAATTATTAAACAAAATTTTAAATAACTAGACAGAAGATCTGGTATCCAATACCTAGAGTTGTCGTATTGTCAGAATCAATATTCTCTATACACAACTATACACATCTAATTTCTTTAGCTTTATAATTTGCCTTCAACTATTCATAACAATTGTAGATAATTGACAGGTGTGTAATCACAAGCATATAACGCAAGTGCATGTATCGTTCAAGTAGTGTAAAAAGTATCGATCCCACGTGGACTTAATACCTAAGCTATTAATTTTATGAGGCCAAATGATTACTAGTATCTAATGGATTGGTTGATTTGATTGAAATAATGACTTTAAAATTAAAACAAGTAAAAGACGCAAAAGTAGATTGAGGAAAATTCAAATTTATTAAACTATCCCGGGTTGTGATTTCTTCTAATATCTTTTTAAAGATGAAGTGGTTATTTCATGTTTGTGTAATATTTCTGTTTACTAACATGGAACACGAAATTATGCAAAAGCCTCTGTCGATGGTCAGATGTAAATACCCAGTATAACCTAATTGAACCATATATCTATGCCAACCAAATTACTTGGATTCATTAAGATTAAGTTCCAATTACGGCTACCCCCGCCCGACAGGTATATGTCTATCCTGTAAGGAAATCTATTAAAGGGTTATCTATCCTCAAGGAAGATCGTGTGTTATTAAGTCTAGGGCTAAAACCTTAAGTTCATTTGTCAAGTTTATTTTAAGTTTACCATATCAAACTTATTAATGGCCAGTTAACAAGAAGCATTAAGCTTAAGACTTAATAAATAAACCTTTATATTACCCAAACTATAAAATAACCCCTTATAAACCGGTGATATTTGAATTCATCACAACCCCAGATAACTAACTTAGTTACGACACATAACGAGGGCTAGTAAAAACTTAAATAAAATAAAAGACATAAAGTAAAATGCTGAAAAGTAAATAAAGAAAATTACAATAAAAGAAAATGCTAGGGCTAGATGATCTACTTTTATCACTACTATTTTAGATATCTCCCTTAATATAATATATTAACTTGTGTGATATTACCAACCATCCATATAGGCGGTAACCTGATTAAGTCAAATTAAGTCTATTCGACCACAAAGGCGGTATCATTATTTGTCCATAAACCAACCATATAGGCGGTAATTACCAACCGACCAACCAGACGGTATCCATGCTTAGTCAGGTTAAAACCAGTTTATAATTGATTACCAACCGACCAATATAGCGGTATCCTTGTTAAGTCAATTTTTAAATAGTGAATATATTATAATTAATGGAGATTAATCTAAATAGCAATAATAAAAGTTTTACCTTTCACCATAGTAGGGGGAAGTTAACTCCTCAAAGCTGAATAATAAAAACTCAAAAAATAAAGAAAGTAAATTACTATTATAGAAAGTAAATAAAATTAATTACAAAACTGAAATTTAAAGAAAACTAGATACAAACACCTTATTTATTCAGAGAATTACAGAGAGGAAGGTACATCTGAAACTGAAATCTCGATCTGAATTTATAGGCGTCGATAGGCCCTGCGCATCGCGAAGCGAACTCCTTACGCGACGTAACGCGCGCGATTAACGGCGTGGCTTGCGGAGAGTTCGACACGTGGCAAGTGGATAAGGTAATAAGGTGACACATGGCAGAGGCGGCTGAGAGCTGAATGATTGTGCTGACGTGGTGATGATGTGGCAATGACGTCGCGATCTGGATTGTCGGCACCATAAGATTGCGACACGTGGCATGCAATGATTGGCTGATGATGATGTGGCGATGACGTGGCACATTGACTTGGCATGTTGCTGATATGGACGTCTACGTGGCTGACATGTGGATGACACATTGGCGACACGTGGCGATGGCGATTGTCGGCACTATAGGATGATGACACGTGCCACGGTGCATGTTAGCAGATCTCCTCTGATGTTGACATGTGGCATGCGTACGTTAGCATCTGGCGCATGTTAGCATACTTCTCAGATTTTGACACGTGGCACGGTGCATTTTACCATGAAGCGGCGTAAGTTAGCACAGGCCGGCGCACGTTAGGCGTCGCGACCCGCCAAATGAAGATTTTGCCCTTTGCTATCCTTTTTCACTGTTTTGGCCCCAAATCACCTCCAGGATGTCCTGAAACTTTATTGAACTATAAAATAACACAAAACACATCAAAATATTCACAAAACTCAAGCATCTATACAAAATATTAGGTCAAATGAGTGGGAAATAGTGATACATTTACCACTCATCAATAATTGATTAGCAAATTGTGTCTGACACACTACCTTTAAAGGTCACTAAAGCCAAGAAACGTCATTGTCAGATAAACAAATACCTAATGAGATTTTCTTAATGCCAGTCAAGAATCTCGAGACATGAACTAATTCACGTCAATTTTTACCGAACAATAAACTATTCTCTCGAGACTATTATATCCTAAAACAGATATCTATTTAGATTACCTAATGTGACTTAGTAACTAAGTCACTAACCATCTTGATTTTCCAAGAAAATTGGAACAACAGTTCCCGATGGTTTTGTCTAATCTAACAATATCCAAGCCTACTCTAAATCTAGAACCTATTTTAGAAATCTGCAACCATAAGGAAAGTTAGAAAACATATACAAATAATATGCATGCAGTGGATTAGAAGTTCAATTCTATCAACAATATAAAATAAGGAAAACATAAGCGACAATTTTCATAATATTACACACTGCCTTGGTTATGGATTTTTATCACAGCAGTGCCTCCCACTACTTTATATAGTACCATAATCCCCAACGGAAAACAGGAATCCAATAATAAAATTGAATTCCATAGTAAGAAGTGGACCCCATGAATATATTTCGACTCACAGCTTTGGCACATTCTCACCTACGTATATTCACAGGTAGACAACTCATTATCAATCACACTAATTGTGAATCCTGATTTTGGTCCTGACCGTTTCTCGTTATGACAGCTTTGGCACGTTCACAAAGAGGCGTATCAAGGCATCACTTGTCAGTGACAAACTCAAGCTACCGATGTAGTCCTGACAGCTTTGGCACGTTCAAGATTTCCACTTTCACTTGAATTTGTCTCTTATCATATAAGTTCTACCGGCGCAAATGAACTACCATCAGCCATAACTGCACAGCTTTGGCACGATACAGCTACATCAAATTATTTGCATTCATACTGACAAGGCGGACCAAGAAACAAGTATTCCTAATACTAGTTAGTTTAATGCCTTATTTAATTGGGGATATTCGTAAATAGGATTTTACTCTACATCAAATGCATATTTTAATCTAGATCAGTTTCTCAACAGTTTAATTCTACTTGGGAAAACATAACTTAACTTAACCATTAAATCATCGTTTTGTTTTCTGTTAACGTAGAACCAAAAAGTTAAGAAACATCTAAATTACATGCATGTGTAAATATCAAAATTAGATTATATATCATATATCAAGCATGATAAATGTAATGGATGAAGGATCAGACCTGCTCTGATACCATTTTTGTTGGGGTTTTACCTCGGGCGCAGTGGAAGCTCGCGGTTCGGGCGAAATCGTAACTTTAAAAACTTTTAAAGTTACCAAATAAATTATTCAATATCTAATATGAATAATTCATTCATATTTCACCTATTTCCCACTCATTTAACCTAATATTTTGTATAGTTTCTTGAGTCTTGTGAATATTTTGATGTGTTTTGTGTTATTTTGTAGATAAATAAAGTTTCAGGACATTCTGGAGGTGATTTGGGGCAAAACAGGAAAAATTGGAAAAAATTGGCTGGTTACGGACAAATATTACCACCTTAATGGCTGGTTGGACTTAATTTGACTTAATCAGGATACCGCCAGATTGGTCGGTTGGTAATATTATCACAAGTTTATATATTATTTTATGGGAGATATCTAAATTAGTAGTAGTAAAAGTAATTCCTTTTACCTTAGCATTTATTTTATTGTAATTTACCTTTCAGTATTTACTTTACCGCAATTACTTTTCAGCATTTTATGTCTTTTATTTTACCAGCCCTAGCTATGTGTCGTAACTAAATTAGTATCTAGGGTTGTGATGAATTTCAATATCACAGTTTATAAGGGGTTAGATTATAGTTTGGGTAATATAAAGATTTATTTATTGAGTCTTAATCTTAATACTTTTTAATTAACTGGCCATTAATTAAATTGACTAGGTAAACTTAAAATGAACTAGACATAGGGTTTTTAAGTTTAAGACCTCAGACTCAATAGCCCACGATCTTCCTTGAGGATAGATAACCCTTTAATAGATTTCCTTACAGGATAGGAATATACCTGTCGGGCGGGGGTAGCCATAATTGGAACTTAATCTTAATGAATCTAGGTAATTTGGTTGACATAGACATATGGTTCAATTGGATTATACTAGGTATTTGTAATTGACCATCGGAAGAAGCTTTTACATAATTTAGTGTTCCAGGTTAATAAATCAATATTTTACCCAACTATAAGATTACCACTTCATCTTTAAAATGATATTAAAAGAAATCACAACCCTAGATAGTTTTTAATATTGAATTTTCTCAAAATCTACTTTCGAACAATTTTATTTACTTGTCTTTAAATTTAGAATCGTCGCCATTTCAAATCAATTAAACAACTTGTTAGATACTAGTAATCATTTAACCTCATAAAATTAATAGCTTAGGTATTAGTCCTCGTGGGAACGATACTTTTTATACTACTTGAACGATACGTACGCTTGTGTTATACGTGTGTGTTTACGCCGGTCAAGACGGCTAAGTACAAGTATAAGGTTTCCCCTGGGAGTGGTTTTGCTAGAAGTGGGGGCTGTGTTAGGTATTGTTTTAACTATAGGAAGGCTTCCTCATATTCCGGCATCCAGTCGATTTCCTTTTTTGCTTTCTTAATGACTTTGAAGAAGGGGTGGCACTTGTCTGTTGCTCGGGAGATGAATCAGTTGAGCGCGGCCAATCTGCCGATTAGACTTTGCACTTCTTTTACCGTCCTGGGAGACTTTAAGTCCAATACGTCTTGGATCTTTTGTGGATTTGCTTCTATGCCTCGGGAGCTTACCATGTAGCCCAAAAACTTCCCTGAGGCCACTCTGAAAGCACATTTCTCCGGGTTGAGCTTTAAATTGTGTTTCCTTAGTAATTCGAAGGTTTTATTTAGATCGGTCACGTGACATTCTGTCTCTTTAGACATTGTTATCATGTCATCAACATATACCAACATTGACGTGCCAATGAGCGGTTTGAAAATTTTGTTGACCAGCCTTTGAAAGGTTGCCCTTGCATTCTTCAGTCCGAAGGGCATTACTTTATAACAGTAAAAGCCTTGATCGGTGACAAAATTGTTTTCTCCTCCTCGTCCCATGGTGCATCTTGACCTGGTTGTATCATGAGAAGGCATCCATAAAGCTTAGCAGTCCCTGGCAGGCTGTTGTATCTACTAGCTGGTCTATGTTTGGTAGTGGGAAGCTGTCTTTCGGGCATGCCTTGTTGAGGTCGGTGAAATCCACACACATCCTCTATTTTCCGTTTGACTTCTTCATCAATACTATGTTTGATACCCACTCCGGGTATTTTACTTTTCTGATGAAACCAGCTTTCAATAATTTGTCCACCTCGGTAGCTACTGCCCTGCACCATTCCTGATTAAAGGTTCTTCTTTTTTACTTGACTGGCTTGTGTGACCGGTTTACTGCCAAGCGGTGATTGATGAACTTCGAATCAATCCCGGGCATGTCGTCGTGCCCCCATGCGAAGACGTCCGAGTACTCCTTTAGACACCTCAGCAGGCCCTGTTTCAGTGTTTCGTCTAAGTTTCCCCTATCTTTACGCTATTCCCAGGCCCGAAAAGTTCCGTCTCTTCTAGTTTTTCGACCGTCCCTAACCGGCAACTTTATTTGGCTGATGACCTGTGTTTCCCCTTGCTTCTTCTCTGTCTTCATTCATTTGTCTTTTTTGGTACCTCCTTCTATGCAGAGGGTTTCCCGTGAGAGGGTGGCAAAACAGCTCCGGGCTATCCTTTGACTCCCACACACGATTCTGATCCCTTCCCGGGTGGGGAATTTTAACTTTAAGTAATAGTAGGACATTGCGGCCTTTGTCTTCATCAGGAAAGGTCGACCGAAAATGACTTGGTAACTGCTCATACAGTCCACCACCGTGAAGTTTATCATAACTGTCCGAGTCCGGGGATGAGTTCCGATCGTCATTGCTAATTGTATTCTCCCCAATGGGATGACCGTTGAACCCCCGAAGCCGTATAGGGGAGTGCCATCGTCGGTTAGAGCTGCATACTCCACTCCAAGGCTTTCCAGAGCCTCTTTGGAGATTATATCCACTGAGCTCCCGGGATCCACCAGGATTCTGTCTACCTCTGAACCGCCGATTGTTGCCTTGATTTTTAACGCATCGTCGTGGGGGAAACTCACCCCTCGGGTATCCTCGTCAGTGAACATTATTGGTACCAACCGACCACCTTGTATTCCTGAGGACTGTTCTGCTTCTAGTACCTCCGACCCCAGAGCCCGGCTGTAGTTTTTTCTTGACCGGTTAGAATCTCCGGCTAGTGTTTTCCCTACTGCGATGATGTTTACATGTCGGCGCTGTGCCCTCTGTCTAGCCGCCATAACCTCATGGTCAATGTATTTATTTAAATATCCATTCCGAGCCAGGTCTTCCATTTGTTCTCGTAAGTCTTTGCACCCGTCCGTCGGATGTCCTCTCAAATTATGGTGTACGCAATCAGATGTTTTATTTCTCTTATCTGGGGGGAATCTCCTGAGGTTAGGCTCTATCAAGAGGAATTTTTCCTGGATCTCCATGACGATTTGTCCTAGTGGCTTGTTCAGAGGAATGTATGCTTCTTCCCTGACTACGTGGTTTACTTGGTTAGGGATTCCTCTTTCCTGGTTATTCCGAGGTATTGGCTTGAATTCCTTACGTCTCGGGGGTGGTTTTTTGAACTCCATATCTGGCCGGCGGGGGGCCTCTGCCCTTATTGTCCTCTCTCTGATGGATGTACCCCTCCAGGAGATTTTCTTTTCGTTCTCCAACAAAACGAACTTTCGGGCTATTTCCAGGGCGGTTGCATAATCCGCTGTATCTTGGATTCTTAGGTGAGTCCACAGCTTTCCGACCCTTAAGGCCCCCTTTAAACTTTCCAAGGCCTCGAGGGACTCATATCCCCCGACCTCGAGTACCATATTATGGTATCTGTCAATGAAAGCCTTCAGGGGCTCGTCATCTCCCTGCTTCATGAGTCTTAACTCTCCAATTGTCTTTTTAGAAACGCAGACCCCTTTGAAGTGCCGCACAAACGATTTTTTGAGTTGCACAAAGTTGCTGATGCTCCATGGGGCTAGACTTATGTACCATAGAATGGCGGATCCGCCTAAGGTTAGGGGGAATACTTTGCAAACGGCATCCCCTACCACTCCTTGGACTTCCATTCATAGGACAAAGCTTTCAATATGGGATTTTGGGTCAGTATGGCCTTTGTAGGGTGTCATGGTGGGCATGTTGAATCGTCTCGGGAATTTTGCCAACCTTATTTCTTCTGTGAGAGGAGATTCCTCCTTACCATCCCGGGCATCTCCTGCATCGGTCTTGTGGTTTACTCCCCATTTGGCCATCTCTTTCCTCAACCAAGACCTCATGTCGCTCTCAGAGTTACCATGCCGCCTCATGCGGCCTTCTTCGTGTCTATGTACCCGGGTGTGGCGCTACTCATGACTTGAGGTCTCTCTTCAGCCTCGCCATACTTCTTTTCTCCCCTTCTGATGTTTCGGGGGCTATCATAGGCAGAATCTGGCGGCTGTCTTCCCTTTTCTTCTTCCCATGTGTCTTCTGTTTGCGAATCTTTTTCTACCACTACGGATTTTACCCCGTAGGGGCCCCTCCTTCTGGGTGTATCGTCTTCACTTGTATCTACAACCTTTTTTTCCTTCCGCTATCTCACCTCTTCTCTGACTGGTTCCGGCTTCGAATCTCTCATTGTTCCTCCCTTCCATCCTTTCTAGTCGGTCCATCATGGATTTTAGAAGGGCTTGGTTTCCCTCCCTATCTTTCCTCATGTTTTCTTCTATCTTCTGTACCCAGTCCGTAGTTGGACTTCCTGATGATCAGCGATTTCTGTCTTCTACCATTGTCTTACCACGTGTACTGCTTTTTGTCTGAGATTCCCCACAGACGGCGCTAACTGTTGACGGCTGATTTTGGTCTTAGGGTAATATTGGAATATTACCCCCGAGACAATCATCCCTCAATAGTGAATTTGTTCGGTTATGGGCGAACCAAAAGCAAATTTAGCAAAAGACAGACAAATACACCAATCGACAAAGAGATTTAACGTGGTTCGGCGGATCAGATCCAACCTACGTCCAGGGGCACAGAACATGTGATACTTTATTACTGAAATAAGCTTCTCTGCTCTGTTTTTGTGTTTACAAGTCTGATCGTAATGATCTTGATATTGATTATGATCCCTCTTACGCACACTCTACCCTCATATTTATAATAGTGTAGAAATCAGATTCCTTCTCCTACATGAATTCCCTAGTTGAAACAATTTCCCTTTCCCATAAGAATTCCTAGTAAAAAACTACCTTCACTTCCTTTATCCTACTAGGGCACTGACTTACTAGTTTACCCCATGAAAGTACGATAACTTATTATCTTGTCCGTAAAAATAGGATGCCTCATCTTCCGGAGCACGTCTTGCCATATGCTCGGTCTTCATGAGGTCGGTCATGATGGTCCTTTGAGCTAAGAGTGCTGCTACCGATCTGATAATGCCCGACCATCCGGTCTATAGTGGTCGGTTACCGATCATAAAGTGCTCGGCCCCTTACTGTTGGCTTTTAGTGGTCGGGTCGGCATTAATGATCTTGACCGAGAAGGGAATTACCCTTTTTACCCATGCCGTACTTCTTAAATAACATAGGACCTGAAAACACCATCAACAACATAAAAAAATTATTTTGCATTGACCGGGCTCTTATTTTTCCTATACTTTTCTAATTAGTACAAAAGATTTACCAAGGCATTCTTTGGTCTTCAAATCCCGCTCCAAAGTGGTGTTGGCTCCTTTTGCGACTTCGGTGCTCCAAATTACAAAGATTGAAATTTTACATTGAAAAATAAAATTACAACAAATGTAAACAATGGCATTATGGCCTTACATCCCAAAAACAAAACCAACTACAAAAATAAGAGCCGGAAAAATTTACGACCAATGCAAAATCCATTCATCACATGAAATAACAAAAACATTCATCATATGAATATCACAATGTGCCCACTCATCTAAACATGCATATAATATTTATAACTCATATAAATATATTAAAAACAGAAACTTTAAATGAAAAAGAAAAGGATTAAGAACACTTTTCAACCTCGCTCTAGATGCCAATTGTAGGAAACGCTTTCCTCGCGGAGCGGAAGCGATTAGGCACACGGATCGAGCATGAAATTTTTTTCTGCTTTCCCTTTCCTTTTGCCGAATCTGACCAGCAGGTCTACTGAAATTTTGCTTCTGTTTCGGACAAGATTTCAGCCCCGGATTACCCTCGAAACAATCCCCGAACAGCCCCCCGAACTGCAGTGAAAAAGCGTACTGTTTTGGACCCGTTACACACCCGAACTGCAGCCAAAACAGTCCCTGATTTGCGTGACCTGCTGTGATGTTTTAGGTCTGATTTTTCCAATCAAAAACAGTCTCAACTCAGCCCTAAAATGTCCCTAAGGTGTTTCCCAAAATTCCGAATTAAAATGAAACAAAACGAGCCCCGAATCTATGATTCACGGCAATGAACAATAAAATAGTCTCACTGCCGTGAGATAGAGAAGAAGAGAATAATGTTTTTGGTTCAACGCCACAAGCTCTTCCGAACTATATCTCTCAACCAACGAAAAGTACTGTGGGCTACACTCACAAAATAAATCCCTAAATGATTTAGAGATTCAATCACACACTTAGTATTTTATTTTTCTTCTTTTTGTTCTTCAATGGAGATCCTCAACTTTTGAGAGAATGGTGAAGATGAAGAAGAGCCTAGGGTTGCAAGAATGGGAGAGAGAGACAAAAGAAAATAAAATCTTCTTTTTATACCTAGGGTTTATTGTTTCCAAAAACAAACAAATCCTTAGCCTCCCCCTTTTCTCAATTTTCGGCCATCACAATGAATTATTTAATTTTTGTAATAACAAATTTTCAATTACCATTATTGAAAAGATGTTACAAAATTAAATAAGCAATTAACCAATTTTGAAAGTCATAACTTCCAAATTAATGCCAAGGATTATTTGTTTCCAAAAACAAACAAATCATTTCTCTTTTTTCTTATCAAAAAATCGGCCATGGCATATATTCTTTCATTAATTTTGTAACAATTATATTAGTTTTCCATAAAGCCAAAGATGTTACAAAATCAAAAAGGTTTAATGCCATTATGGATTTGTAACTTCCAAAATATATCAAGTGTTTCCAAAACCTTTTAATTTGGAATTTACAACTTTAGCCTTCATTAAATTATATCATATATAATTTAATTATTAACCATAAATAATTATCATTTAATCATTTATTATATTAATCATATATTAAATTTTAATATATAGTTCCAAGTGTGACTTAATTAATATTATTAATCATATTAATAATATTTATTCTTTTGTAAGTATATAATTGGACTATCCAATTATACTAAATCCACTATAGTATATTGAGCTAGCACGGGGACCAAATGGACCTACGGTTCCGAGCTCCAATAATCTCGAAATATTAATTAAGCTCTTAATTAAATATTCCGAATTATTAACTCCGTGTTATTCCACTAAAAACCCGAAGTTGCACTCTCGTTGCCGCAGATGAATTATTAAGCCGAACCAAGTCGGTGTCCACCGATATAGTCATTACATATGAATTGACCCTTCAAGAGTATCTCATAATTAGAGCCGGGTCATAATGTTCGTTATACCCCTCTAATAATTTTTACCTTAAGTACCATTGATTCTCTAATGAACGATTTATTCATAATTATTATGAATTTTAATCTTTCTATTCGTAATAGAGAGACTTGAGCGCTCAAATCGTTCAAGTACCGAATCAACCCTTAAGAAAGATAATCATCTACTTCTCGCAAGAAGGAGTGAACTCCATGTCTATGTAAAACGTTCCCAGCTACAAAACAAATTGTGTCCCCAAAGTACGTAGCTATTGGTCGGGACTGCTACACCAACCTCACCTTTGTAAATCCAAGGACATAGCCTGCCAAGCAGGAGTTTGTAGTACACTCAGGATTAAGATCAATCTATATATGACCATCTAGGAGATCGAAATGACTTTCTTAGTTTAACGGATATTATAAGAATGTCATTTCCATCTGGGTCCAGTCCTATATGATCGCATCATACAAGGTGCCTCCATTCTCATGTCTCTACATGGACGATCCGGATCAAGATCGCCATAAAAATATAGAATAGACCGCAGGTATAGATAAACCACAAACAAAGTACCCACTTTGTTTGCTCTCTATGGACTATTTAAGATTACTAACTTCAAATTTAAATCCTCTTGTGTATGACACTCATACACTAAGTCTGAAGGTACATAAGTAATCTAGGGTATTTAAGATGATATATAACATGCGAAAATTAAACAAAAAATTTGATAAATGAATAATGCATTGTTTTATTTCAAAACATATAAAACCGTTTACATCACATATAGCTCTAGGGCATACATTCCAACATAAGCAAGTATTAAATGAAATTACAAATTTAATACTGGCCTCCCACTATTTTTCGGCGATCCTCTAACCCTCTTTGGAGTACTCAGGAAACCTAGTTTCCTAGTGGGCTATGATCCTATTAAATAACACACAACCTTGACTTCGGCCAACAAGCTGTATGAAACTTAACTAAGTAGATCTCTAAGATCAATTGGATCCCATCCAATTCCTAGATCTGGTAGGTGGACCTCCAAGTCTGAGATATATACCCAATATATATTTCCTAACCTTTTCCCCTGAATCAACTAAGCCTTGGCTTGGGCTCAACAAGCTTAATGATTCCCGTTAAGCGTAACCCAATGACAGTGGGAAAGCTTCGTAATCCACGTCGATGAACTAGAATTGACCTTGACTTTGGCCAACAAGTCACAACCGCCCAAGACATACGATATAGAACAAAGCTTTTGTGGGTCAAACACATCCGCGTTGGACAATGGTCTTGACTTTGGTCAACAAACCAATGCCAATCTTGGATCTTGAGAGAGAACCACTCAATTGAAGGAAAAACGCTTAATATTTGAGTGAGGGTTTTTCGCGTAAATTGGCAACCAATTTATTATCTTTGATTAGGTCTCATCATACACCCTTAAACATGCATTCTAAAAGCATAATGAGGCGCGATTAAAATAATAATGATATGCAGATGGATATATAACAATCTTTGTTCCTAAAACAAATCTCTTCATATCCTCTCTCCCGCTAGCACTTTACATACTTCTACCAAATTACATAATACATTAAAGAAACCTCATTTACATTGAGGGGAATTGGTGAGAAGAGAAATACAAAGAGTAAAGAGATAATAGGCTGGACACGCAGGTCCAATTTAATAAATAAGTACCATACTTACAACAATTTCCAAAATTGTCCCCACCCATCTAATATACATCTGTTATACATTATACATATAAACACATCCAAGTATTCATACAAAGCATGCTATCAATCAATCTAATCCAATTAATTAATCTTTGATTAATGACCATCCAATGTTCAAATAATGATTTGATTTGCGCGAGTCCAACTCGTTTAAGAATAAATACTCAAAGTACATATTCTTGAATTATATCAAACTATAATTTTAAATTCAATTTAAATTGTATCCAATACTAATTCATGTTTAATTCCAAATTAAATATTTACACTTTTAAAAGTGCCTTTTAGACTTGGATTCCAAATCCAATCTTAATTGGTCTCAAAGGCCCAATTAGTATCCAATACTATTCAATTTAAGTCCAATGGGCTTTCAATTAAGTCTTTAGGCATGGGCTTTGGCCATTATGGATCAAACCCAAGATGTCAAGGCCCAAATATGAATCACCCAATGCCAAAAATCAATTTAGGCCCAATTAAATTTTTAAAGGCCCAAAAGTCATGTTTTGGACTTTATGGAAATGGTTTTAGGCCCAATTGGATCCAACCCAATTGTCCAAAACCATACTTGGCCCAACCAAGCCATTAGCCCAATTACAATAAATTAAATTAATACATTATTCCAAATTACATATTAATCCAATTCAAGTGTAATTAACATAATTAATCAACTAATCTAATGTTTCCAAAACACTAATTAATTCAATTAATCGTGTTCATTAATTCCAATTCATGTCCAACACAAATGGAAGCAAAATCAATTCTACAACATGCTTAGGCTCACGGCAATGGTAAAGAAATTATAATGCAATTTGATTTCAATCTAATTAAATCAACATTGAACATACATTTCATGCCAACAACACATCCAATTGCTAATTTTCAAAAAATCACCATGAGCACTACATAGGGTTCCATTCGGCCATGGCTTAGGATTTGAGGAAATTTTTAATCCAATCAATTTCAAAAATCCAATGATGCATAAATCCAATTCATCATCATCCAACCACAACCAAACAATCAATTTCGAATTTTTACACTCCAAGCATAAAATCCCCAAATTAAAGTTTGGAACCCTAAATTTGAAAACAAATTTAGATTGGCTCATGATACCATTGTTAGTGTCTCTAAGACATGCCAAGGATCCTAAAAATTATTCTAGTGTGAATATAATCCAAAATAAGTTGCGGAATACTTACATTGATTTGGATGAGAAGTTCAAAACTTTCTCTGTTGTAGATGCTCCAAGCTTTGTGTTGAGTTCCAAACTCTTGGGTGAGTTTCCCTATCACCTTCAAAGACTCCCAAAGTGCTAGCTTTGATCAAAAATTGAAAGAAAATTTTCTCTCCAAGAGAGTGTAATAATCGGCCATGAGAGAGTGAGGGATAGAATGATTAGTTCTTGTGTTTTCTAAAAACAATTACAAAAAAATTGTGTTGACTTGGTAGGTGTGATGTGTAATAAATCCAATTCACTTTATTGCCAACCACTTACATCAAAAGTTGACAAGTGATGTGAGTTATGGGTCCCACCCAATTAATTCCAAATCAAGTTGGCTTACACAACACACTTTAGGCCCGGTTCGTTTAATCCCACTAAACAAATTTTATGTCGCTACGTAATTAAATTTGATTTAATTAAATAATAATACCGAGTAAAATTATTACGGAAGTCGCTTACAAATTAATTCCAAATTAATTCGTTCGCTTGATTTAAAATACAATTTTAATTCCGTATTGAAATCCAATTTCAATTAATATATCTGATATATTATTTTAGCCCAATTAAATAAATTAAATAGTAAAATCTAATTTAACTATTAAATTTACTTTGCTGATTAATTCCAAATTAATCGCGTTCTCTCTTCTAGTCGAATTAATCCTAGATTAATTCCTATCGCAATTAATCCCAGATTAATTCTTGTTCTCATAATTAATCTCAGATTAATCCTTGTCGTAATTAATCCCATAATAATTTTTTCTAATAATTAATCCCAGATTAATTCTGTTCGAGTCAAATGTAATCGGGGAATCTTTGGGAAGCGACACAAGAGATCTCTGGATATGTTAGCAGTAAATACGGTCATCAGACTATCCGAACACGTACTTACCTGGTACCACGTTCTTACCGATTTACAAGATATGGTTGGCTTCTAGCAAAGCACCGTGCCTACATAATTCTCTAAAAATATATTCAACATGGAATATATATAATCTGTATCAGGCGTAGTATACAATGTATTACGTAATACGATCCAGTATCAGATGTCACATCATAGGCCTGGGGCTGGAATTGTGTCTACCCCGTACGAATCATATATTGGATCACTAGCAATTAGTCTCTGTAATCAGATAATCATGACCTAGTCATATTATTCGATAGCTGCAGCATTTAAGAGTACTAGTTATGTATCCCTGCGTGATCATCATCTCTATATGACTGAAGTGATACTTCCATCTTGGCATCACATCCAATACACTATGATTCTCAGTATACCCAGAAGAGGCGTACACATAACCTGTTAAAGCTCCGGATGACCAAAACTAAAGTATACTGATTGTCGCAAGTATTAGCGATGCAAGTTGATGAGCGGAAAATATATCACTATTTACCGCCCCTTTTACTTAATATTTTGTTTAGTTTCTCGGGTTTGATGAACGTTTTGATGTGTTTTAATTTATTTTGCAGATAAAATAATTTTGGGACATAATGAAATCATTTAGGACGAAATGTGGGTAAAAATTGGACTTGACATATTAATTTTTGAGATTGGAAACTTGAAAGGGCGTTTTAACGAAGTGTAGTTTTGGAAATTCCAGTTTTGTGCATCTGTCATATGTTGGGCATAACCTTTTACTCTGATATCGGATTGAGCTGATTCAAGTTCCAGATTAAATAAGACTCAAAGAAGTACACCTTTGAAAGACAAAATAATTTCGAATTCTGAAGATTTCATGCCCGAAATTGATAAACCATCCAAAAGTGTGTTGTGTGTAATTATTAAAGTCATTTTCAATCATTTTCAAAGCAAAATATAAATTAATAAATAAATAATAAAAATTATCAAATCACCACCAAACATGATAAGAAATTAGTGGAGCAATTAATAATGGATTTGGTGGAGCAATTAGTGGAGCAATTAATAGTGGATTTGGTGGATGATTTGATGGAGGCAAAATTTTTCCTATAAATACCAAGCCATTTCATTTGTAAATTCATACTTTCTTCTTAGGAATTCCTTAAGAATACTAAGAAGATTGTATCTTGTTTGTTTATTTACACCTTTCAGTAATTAATTTCCGCTTTCGCACTTTCTTTTATTTACTTTTCAGTTTTTACTTTTCGCAATTTACTTTTACGCACAATACTTTTCTTTCTTTAATTTTCAGTTTTTACTTTTTAGTAATGAGGAGGTAACTCCCCTTTGCTGGGGTAAAAGGTAAAACTTTTATTACTAATATTTATATTAATCTCCCTTAATTATAATATATAAACTAGTTAAAACCTGACTTAACGAGGATACCGCCATATTGGTCGGTTGGTAATTATTTAAATTGGTTTTAACCTAACTAAACTGGATACCGCCTGATTGGTCGGTTGGTAATTAATTATTAATTTGACTTAATCTGGATACCGCATATATGGCTGGTTGGTAATTATCATGCAAAGTTAATATATTATATTAAGGGAGATATCTAAAATAAAAGTAATAATAGTGGATCCTTTTTACCTCCGCATTTTCTTTTATTGTACTTTTACTTTATTTACTTTTCAGCAATTTACTTTCAGCATTTACTTTTCAGTAATTTACTTTCAGCATTTACTTTTAAGCATTTAATTTTTAGTATTTTACTTTATGTCTTTTATTTTATTTAAGTTTTTACTACCCGTAAATATGTGTCGTAACTAAGCCAGTTATCTGGGGTTGTGATGAAATCCAATATCACCGGTTTATAAGGAGTTATTTTATAGTTTGGGTAATTTAAAGGTTTACTTATTAAGTCTTAAGCTTAATGCGTCTTTTTAATTGGCCATTAATAAGATTGATCGGGTAAATCTAAAATAAACTTGACAAAGGAATTTTAGGTTTCAGCTTTAGACTTAATAGCCCACGATCTTCCTTAAGGATAGATAACCCTTTAATAGATTTCCTTACAGGATAGACATATACCTGTCGGGCGGGGGTAGCCATAATTGGAACTTAAAGTTATTAATGAATCCAGATAATTTGGTTGACATAGATATATGGTTCAATTGGGTTAAACTGGGTATTTGCGTCTGACCATCGACATAGGCTTTCGCATAATTTAGTGTTCCAGGTTAGTAAACCGATTTATTACACAAACATGAAATAACCGCTTCATCTTTTAAAGGATATTACAAAGATTCACAACCCTAGATAGTTTCCTAATATTGAATTTTCTTAAACCTACTTTCGTGTAATTTTATTTACTTGTTTTTAAATTTAGAATCATCACCATTTCAAATCAATCAAACAACCTGTTAGATACTAGTAATCATTTGACCTCATAAAATTAATAGATTAGGTATTAAGTCCTCGTGGGATCGATACTTTTTATACTACTTGAATGATACGTTCGCTTGCGTTATACGCGTGTGATTACGCACCGGTCAAGTTTTTGGCGTCGTTGTCGGGGACTTATTTATCTTTCACTATTAGTTTTGGGGTTAGATACGTTACTTGTTGGGTTTTCTAGGTCAAACCAAGATCATACTAAGCATATAAACGTGTGAATACATCAAAGTAAAGTTGCGGAAATACTCACTTTGATTGACTTTGCGATGCGAAGAACACAAAAAAATTTCTTGCTCCTTGAAGCTCTCGGCCATGCCCTTCTTTGTGCTCCATGTGTTTCGGTCAAGGTCCTACATGGTGGTCTTTCAAGCTCCAAGCTTTAAGTGTGATTCCATGCTCATTAATGGGTTTCCCTATCACATTTGTAAGATTCATAGTAATTGCTAGCTTGTGGAATTTTTACTACAAAAATTCCAAATCCCTTTTGTGACTCTCGGCCATGAGATAAAATGGAGAAGGAGAGAAGATGGTTCAAAACCGTGAGGAGGGAGAGAGAAGAGAAGATGATGTTGTGTAATCTAATTTTAATTCTGCGTCGAAATCTAATTTCGTTTGATATATCGAATATATTATTTTATCGATTAATTCCAAATTAATCGTTCTCTCTCTTTAAATAGAATTTTATCCCAGATAAAATATCTCTGTAATTAATCTTAGATTAATTTTCTCTCTATTATAATTAATCCTAGATTAATTATGTCTGAGTCATACGTCATCGGTGAATCTTCGGGAAGCGACCCATGAGATCCCCGGATATGTTGGCAGTAAATCCGGTCGTCGGACTATCCGAACACGTACGTACATAGTACTACATTTTTTACCGATTTACAAGACATGGTTGGCTTCTAGCAAAGCACCGTGCCTACCCAATTCTCCAGAAATATTCTTAAAGGAATATGTAATCTGTATCACGCGTAGTATACATTGTATTGCGTATTGCGATCCAGTATCAGATGTCACGTGCAGGCCTGGGGCTGGAATTGTGTCTGCCCTGTACAAAGAACATATCGGATCTCTAGTAACTAGTCTTTATAATCGGATAAAAATGACCTAGTCATATATCTTGATAGCTGCATATAACAGTACCAGTTCCTTATCCTACGTGACCATCATCTCCATATGACTGAAGTGATACTTCCGTCTTGACATCACACCCAATATACTACGATTCTCAATATACCCAGAAGAGGCGTACACGGAACCTGTTAAAGCCCCGGACGACCAAAACCAAAGTATATTGATTGTCGCAAGTATTAGAGATGTAAGTCTCAGGTTAAGACCAAATACACCTACCCTGAATCGGAATTCCATAGACACATAGTCATACTACCAATGGAATTCTGAGGGGTCTATCCAGAGCGAAGCTATTTCCGTACCATCGGTAAACACAACCTCATATCACACTTGCATAAGTATCCAATACTTAAATATATGAGAACTATACCGTTATGCTCCCACAACGCGCACAAGTGTAATACTAGTCTATTCCGCACTATCGATGTCCAATCTCGATAATACTACGACTATGGATGTTTTAATGATTAAATCTCAGTGGATTAACACTGTCTCATATCTTATTAATCCAGAACTAATCATATGGACTTTTATCATTTATATATCCCGGTAATCCAATTACAAATGATAAAAGAGCAATTTCCTTTGTCACATAGTTAATTTGTACAACAACACCATGTTATGTACAAATAGTGATGCTATGGGTCATAATTGTCCAACAATCTCCCACTTGGCCTATATCCAATCACTCAAGTGTCCTACACCTGAACTATGTACGATTCGCTCAAACTTCTGCTGAGAAACTACTTTCGTCAGCGGATTTGCAAATTTATCATCTGATGCGATTTATTCGATCATCACATCACCACGATGTATGATCTGAACGAATTAGATGAACAGTTGAAGTATATACTTGGATCATTGATGAGACCATGAATTCTTTAGCCTGTGATGTAGCCTAGCTCAACTGCTAACAGAACTACACCTAATCTGATTAGGATTATTAAGATCCAAAGTGCTTTTATTGCTGCCTCAGCTGCAGCAATATTCCGCTTTTATTTTTTATTCGGCAACAGTATCTTGCTTGGAAGATTTCCAGCTCACTGTTCCGTTATTCAAACTATATAGTACCCTTATTACGATTTATAGTCATTTTTGTCGGTTTGGAAACTTGCAGCAGTGAACCTAGTCACTTCAAGTTCTCCTTCTCCATAGTTTAAGAAAGCATCCTTAGTTCATCTAAGATACTTAAGGATGTTCTTAAAATCAATCCAGTGACTATCACTTGGATTGGCCTGATTGTGACTTCATATGCTCAAAGAATATTAGACACCAGGTCGCGTACATATCTTTCAATGTACGAGTTCTCGGCGGGTGCCAACAACTTTTAGATCTATCCCAGTAGATCTATATTCCTAGAATAAAGGTTGTCTCTCCCAAGTATTCTACGGAGAATTTTTATGAAAGGCAAGCTTTCACCGATTGTATTATGGGAATGTCATTTCCAAGAAATGATATATCATCATTATGTAGGACAATCACTGTTAGTGCGCTTCCACTAACCTTCTTATATACACAAGAATCATTTTCGTTTCTAATTAAATCATATACCATTATGATTACATCAAAACGATAGTTTCAAGAATGCAATGCTTGCTTCAATCCATAAATGTATCGATTCAACTTGCAAACCTTGTTTGCATGTTTTGGTACGAAAAAACCGTCAGGATGTTATAAACATCCTCCAAAAGTTTTCTATTTAAGGAAAGCAATTTTGACGTTCAGCTGCCATATTTCATAAATGAAACATGCATCATTAGCAAGCATTATCCAAATAGATTTAATCATGGCAACGAGTAAAAGGTTTCGTCGTAATCGACATAATGTTGATAACGATACCTTTTCGCTACAAGCCTAGCTTTGTACATTTGTTTGTTGCCATCCATGTATGTCTTCCTTGAAGACTCATATAGTACCATTAGGCACTATGCCTTCCGGTACATCAACTAGTGTCCAAACTTAGTTGGTATACATGGAATCCATTTCGGATTTCATGACATTTTTCCATGAAAGGAGTCGATACCTTGTATCACTTCCTCATACGAAGTCGGTTCATGTTCCTCAATAAGATTGTCATCTTCATGAGGTGAGATCAGAAACCCATACCTCCCAGGTTGTTTTCTGACTCTCTCCGACTTACGCAGCTCTTGTGTATTCGAAGATTGTGGTACAGTTTCATCCCTGATTAACTGTTTGTGTTCCGTTAAGGAATCGGTGTCTGGAACAGTATTACTCTGATTTTCATCGAGTTTTACTTTCCTCCCACTTACTACTGCATATAGGTATTTCTTTTAGGAAAACCGCATGGCGAGCAACAATTAAATTGTTCTCTTGTGAGTTGTATAAGTACTATACTTTGGTTACCCTAGGATTACCTACAAATTAGGCACTTATCCGATTTGGGTTCTAGTTTGGCATCATCCAAACATATGCCCAGCATTCCCAAATCTTCAGGAATGAGAAAACCTTGTTTCTTTCCTGTTCATATCTAATATGAAGTCTGTCTAACATATTTTTATGGAACCTTATTCAAAATAAGTTTTACATTGTTTAATGTGTATCCCTAGAAGGAAAATGGTAGCTCAGAGCGACTCATGATTAACCTTACTATGTCCAACAAGGTTCGGTTTCTCAGTTCGGACACACCGTCAAATTGAGGTGTTCCGTGAAGAGTCCACATTGAAAGAATACTATACTCTTTCAAGTTGTCGAGAAGCTTATTGCTTAAGTATTTTCCACCATGGTCTAACCGTGACGGTTTAATACTTTAGCCGATCTGTCTGTCTACTTCGTGTCGAAACTCTTTGAATTTATCAAAAGTTTCCGATTCGTGTTCCAGTAGAAACACATAACCATAACGCGATGCCACATCCGTAAAGGTTACGAAGTGTTCATATCTATCTCTAGCCTAGCTAGACATGGGCCCACTTACGTCACTATGAACGAGGGCTAACAAATCGATGGCACTTGTACTTTTACCAAGTAAAAGTTGTTTTAGGCACTTTGCCTAATAAACTAGATTCGTAGACATCATTTGAATATGATCAAATCTGTCCTAGTATCCACTCTTCAAAAGTGTGGATATACTAGTCTTGTTAATGTGTCCCAGACAACAATGCCACTAATAAGTCTCATCTGATTAATTCAGTTTGAGCTATTTGTTTGTCATGTTATACGTTCGAGATTTATTTATATTCTAAATATAAATACAGTTATTCACATCTAATGTGTTTATCTCAATATCATCTTTATAAACTAAAACACTTTAGTGTTCTAGAATATAAAGGTATATCCGCAACAGATTAAACTTAGATATATAGATAATATTTCTAGTCAAACTAGGTACATTATAACAGTTTCCTAATTTAAGTACATACTTGAAGGGTAGTTCCTAAACTTAGGTTTTTACGGTTAAAACAGCGACTCTCGTCCCGTTTCTGACTCGCAGGTCGATCTCAACTGAAGCCAGTCTCCTGCTAATCAGCAGATTCTGCAAATCAGTACATATATTTATGTACCACATCTAGTATCAAAAATCCAATTTTGAAACTAGTAGTGAACATGTTTATGACAAACATACTTGAAGCCAGAGCCTTGCCCCGCCTTCACTTCCTTCATGTCTGCCTTGTCCATACGACAGTCAAGCTTCCAGTGACTACGTTTGCCACAGTTTAGGTAGACATCTTGGGATATGTCTTTTGTCTTCCAAGAAGACTGTAATGATTTTGCCTTTGCCCCTTTTAGAAGCTCTGGCTTTGCCTCCTTGAGCATAGCCATCAACTCTCCAAGAGTTTACTCTTGGTTCATAATGAACCTGCCCCAGCTTTCGGGTAGAGACTATAAGATCAAATCTTTGGTAGTCTCGGCCACGTAGGTAATGCCCAGCTAACCTAGCTGATCGATGTCAGCAATCATCTGCGACACCTAGTGCTCGACAGATGTACCCTCTGACATACACGAGCTAAAGAGCTTCTTTTGCAATTTGTACTTCTAAGATCTAAGAATAAATCTATGAAGATCTTTAATTTCATCATCATGATACAAAGATCTAATCCTTAATTCTGACGACGGAATTAAAGAGTCATTGCATTAAACATAATGGATTGAGCACTAAAGTTATCATCACATGAATCTTCCAAAGATCATGTTCTACTATTTGCTCAACTCCGGGCTTAGGCCCAAGAGGTTGCTCTATCAAATAGAGTAACATCTCAGTTCTCAGGACTATCCTGAGGTTTTATTCCCAATCTGAAAATTAAAGCCGTTTAATGACATTCTCACCCAGGATTATGTTTTAAACGCTAATCTTTCAGTTATCTTGATTTCAATAGTCCAACTATCCAATCAACGATTTCGGGTACTATTGAATATAATGATTACTATAGTCTAACTATATAATCAACTATAATTTGATTATTTAAATTCAAATATATTGATTACTATAATCCAATTATATAATCAACTATAAGTGAAGTAGTTTGAATACAGTCCAACTGTTTAATTAAAACAACGATTAAATATTAGTCCAACTAATATTTTTATTTAATTATGAAAAATTGAAATGAGCGCGTATTGACAAGTATCTAAATGAAATTGCAAATTTAATACTTGCCTCCCACTATTTTTCGGCGAACCTCTAACCCTCTGTTGAGTACTTGGGAAACCTAGTTTCCTAGTGGGCTAGGATCCCGTTAAATAACACACAACCTTGACTTTGGCCAACAAATTGTATGATATTTAACAAGTTAGATCTCTAAGATCAATTGGATCTCATCCAATTCCTAGATCCAGTAGGTGGACATCAAAATCTGAAACATATATATAATATATGCCAATATATCCAATATATTACCTAACATTATTCCTCTAAATCAATTAAGGCTTGGCTTTGGCACAACAAACTTAATGATTCCAGTTAAGCGGGACCCATTGACCTAGGAAAGCTTCGTAATCGATGTCGATGGACAAGAAGTGATCTTGACTTTGGCCAAAAAATCACAACTTGGACAAGACATGCGATATGGAACAAAGCCTTCATGTTTCAAACACATCCGCGATGGACAAAGGTCTTGACTTTGGCCAACAAACCAGTGCCAATCTTGGATCTTGAGAATGAATCATTCAATGAAAGGAAAAATGATTAATATTTGTTGAGGGTTTTTCGCGTAATTAGCAACCAATTAATTATCTTTGATTAGGTCTCATCATACACCCTTAAGCATGCATTCTAAAAGCATAATAAGGCGGGATAAATAAATTAATAATGATATGCGGATGGATATTTAAAACAACTTGTTCCTAGAACAAATCTCTCCATTTCCTCTCTCCCACTAGCATAAATCTTACTTCTACCCAATTACATAACACTTCTAAAGAAACCTCATTTACATTGAGGGGAATAGGTGAGAAGAGAAATACAAACAGTCAAGAGGTAATAGGCTAGACACGCAGGTCCAATTTAATAAATTCTAAATTTATTACAACAATTTCCAAAATTGCCCTCACCCATCTAATATCAATCCGATATTACATTATTCATACATCACATCCATGTATTCACACAAAGCATGTTATCAATCAATCTAATCCAATTAATTAATCTGAAATTAATGACCATCCAATGTTCAAACAACGATTTGATTTGCGCGAGTCTAACTCGTTTAAGAATAAGTACTCAAAGTATGAATTATTGAATTATATCAAACTACAACATTAAATCCAATTTAATTCGTATTCAATACTAATTCTTTATTTAATTATAAATTAAATAATTACACTTTATTAATGAGCTTTTGCGACTTAGATTCTAAATCCAATCTTTACGGGTCTCAAAGCCCAATTAACATCCAATTTCAGTTTAATTAAAGTCCAATGGGCTTTCAATTAATTTATAAGGCATGGACTTTGGCAACCAAAGCCCAATAAGGAATCACCCTTTGCCAAACATCAATTTAGGCCCAATTACAATTTTTAAAGGCCCATTTTATTATATTTTAACTTTATGGAAATGGTTTTAGGCCCAATTGGATCCAACCAATTAACCTAAACCAAACTTGGCCCAATCAAGCCCATTAAGCCCAAATACAACTTTTATAGCCCAATTCCAAATTAAGCCTTATTAATTTTATCAAAATATTCCAACTATCACAATTAAATTAATTAAAGTGTATTAGCCATAATTAATTATTCAAATTAACATTTCCAAAATACCAATTTACATAATTAATCATGCTTTCTTATTATCAATTCATGTCCAACATAATTGAAGCAAAATCAATCTCATTTCATGCTTTGAGGCTCACGGTAATTAGAGGGATTTTAAATCCGATTTCGATTTTAATCCAATTAAATCCTAAATCAGTTTATCACATGTCTTTCAACTCATCCAATGATCAAAAGAACAAAAATCACCATGACTTAAGGGCATCTCATGCATTCGGCCAAGCCCAATATTTGGGAAAAAATTAATCCAATTCAATTTTCATCAAATTGATCATGCATAACTCTAAGTTATCATCATTCAAGTATACTCAATCAATCAATTTTATCAAATCATGCTCAAATCAATTTTAACCAAATTTTACCCTAAATCCAATTTCATGCTTAATAATGGCTCTGATACCATTGTTGGGTTTTCTAGGTCAAACCAAGATCATATTAAGCATATAAACATGTGAATACATCAAAGTAAAGTTTCGGAAATACTCACTTTGATCGGCTTTGTGATGCGAAGAACACAAAAAAATTTCTTGCTCCTTGAAGCTCTCGGCCATGCCCTTCTTTGTGCTCCGTGTGTTTCGGTCAAGGTCCTACATGGTGGTCCTTCAAGCTCTAAGCTTTAAGTGTGATTCCATGCTCATGAATGGGTTTCCATATCACCTTTGTAAGACTCATAGTAATTGCTAGCTTGTGGAATTTTTACTACAAAAATTCCAAATCCCCTTTGTGACTCTCGGCCATGAGAGAAAATGGAGAACGAGAGAAGATGGTTCAAAACCGTGAGGAGGGAGAGAGAGGAGAAGATGATGTTGTGTAATCTAATTACCAAAAAATGAAAAGTCATATACCAAATGTAATAAAAAATTATATATGTCTTTTAGTCCATCACACTTGTGTGTTTCACACTCAACAACCTACCAACTTCCATCAACTTAAAAGTGAAAAAGTTGACTAGTGATGTGACATGTGATATGACTTGTGGGCCCCACTTGATTCAAAAAGCGAGTGGTCCCGCAAATACTCCCGGGCTCGGGTTCGCTAATTCCGAATTAACGAACTTTATGTTGCAACGTAATTAAATCAAATTTAATTAAAAAAATTTGCCTAGCAAAATTACTATTCACGTCACTAGCGAATTAATTCTAAATTAACCCGTTCGCCCGAATTAAAATCTAATTTTAATTCCGCGTCGAAATCTAATTTCGTTGAATATATCGAATATATTATTTTATAGATTAATTCCAAATTAATCGTTCTCTCTCTTTAAATAGAATTTTATCCCAGATAAAATATCTCCGTAATTGATCCTAGATTAATTTTCTCTCTATTATAATTAATCCTAGATTAATTATCTCTGAGTCATACGTCATCGGTGAATCTTCGAGAAGCGACCCATGAGATCCCCGGATATATTGGCAGTAAATCCAGTCGTCGGACTATCCGAACACGTACATACCTAGTACTACATTTTTTAACGATTTACAAGACATGGTTGGCTTCTAGCAAAGCATCGTGCCTACCCAATTCTCCAGAAATATTCTTAAAGGAATATGTAATCTGTATCAGGCGTAGTATAATAGTATTGCGTATTGCGATCCAGTATCAGATGTCACGTGTAGGCCTGGGGCTGGAATTGTGTCTGCCCCCTACGAAGCACATATCGGATCTCTGGTAACTAGTCTCTATAATCGGATAAACATGACCTAGTTATATTATCTCGATAGCTGCAGCATATGAGAGTACCAGTTCTTTATTCTACGTGACCATCATCTCCATATAACTGAAGTGATACTTCCGTCTTGACATCACACCCAATACAATACGATTCTCAATATACCCAGAAGAGTCGTACACGGAACCTGTTAAAGCCTCGGACGACCAAAACCAAAGTATATTGATTGTCGCAAGTATTAGCGATGTAAGTCTCAGGTTAAGACCAAATACACCTACCCTTATTCGGACTTCCATAGACACATAGTCATACTACCAATGGAATTCCGAGGGGTCTATCCAGAGCGAAGCTGTTTCCGTACAATCGGTAAACACAACCTCCTATCACACTTGCATAAGTATCCAATACTTAAATATATGAGAACTATGTCGTTATGCTCCCACAACGTGCACAAGTGTAATACTAGTCTATTCCGCATTATCGATGTCCAATCTCGATAATACTACGACTATGGATGTTTTAATGATTAAATCTCAGTGGATTAATCCTGTCTCTTATCTTATTAATCCGAAACTAATCATATGGACTTTTATCATATATATATCCCGGTATTCCAATTACAAATGATAAAAGAGCAATTTCCTTTGTCACATAGTTAATTTGTACAACAACACCATGTTCTGTACAAATAGTGATGTTATAGGTCATAATTGTCCAACATTATATTTAATTTCTTTTTACTTATTGTTTTTGTTTTCTTGTGTTTCAGATTCTTAGAAACTACATGAGACGAACCAGAACCTTTAAACTTCGACCGCTTGACCTAGAAATTGAAAGAACCATCAGACAGTTGAGAAGGGAAATGTGAGAAGGCCAATAAGCTTTCGTCAACATGGAACCTGAACCTTTGGAAGTTGCACCACCAATACCGATTCGAGACAGAACCATTTCGGTGGTCGACGGATTCATTTCCTGTATTGTACTTCTTCATTTACCAGTAAATGCGTGTGACATCAAAACATGCATTCAGATGATTCAGCAGTCAGTGCAGTTTGGGGGAAATGCAACTGAAGATCTTAATGCCCACATCAGCAACTTCCTGGAAGTTTGCGGTACTTTCAATTACAACCGAGCAGCTAAAGAAGCAATGAGACTGTGGGTTTTTCCATATTCCTTGAAAGACAGAGCTAAAGCTTGGCTACATTCGTTACCAGCAGGTTCCATCACAACTTGGAACACTTTAGCCACCAAAATCCTTGCAAAGTACTATCCACTAGCCAGAACTGCAAAGTTGAGGAATGACATCACATCCTTCATGCAAAAAGATTCAGAATCCTTTTAAGAAGCTTGGGAAAGATTCAAAGATTTACTCCGGAAATGTCATCATCATGAGATCGCAAAGTGGCTACAAGTCCAAACCTTTTACAATGGACTTTCTGGAATAATGAGAACAACAATTGATGCTGCTGCTGGAGGAGCTTTGATGGCAAAAAGGAGAAGATTAGGCCTGGGACCTAATTGAAGAAATGGCTAACAATAATTCATTGTGGCCAACCAAAAGAAGCTCGATCCAACAAATTACTGGAATTTATGAAGTTGGAGCCAATACAGCAGTGAATGCCAAGCTGGATCAGATTTGCAAAAATCTGGAAACTCTTAACATGAAAGTTAATGGTGGATCCATAAGTTCACCATTTGGAGGAGCACCTGAGTCAGAATCTTTCAACCAACATAAAGAAACGGTGAATTATGTCAACAATTTCAACAGACAGTGGAACAATCCATATTCCAACACCTACAACCCAGGGTGGAGGAATCATCCCAATTTCGCATAGAGCAACAATTCAGGGCAAATGAACAACCCACCACCCAGATTCCAATAACAGAACAAAGGCCAGGAGCAGGCAAATGAATCAGGAATAACAGAAGTGTTGACCCACTTGAAAAAGATAAAAGCAGAACACGACTCTCAAGCAGCAAGATATGATGCTATGTTTCAATCCCAAGCATCATTAATTCAAAGTCAATCTACTTCTATTATAGCACTGGAGAATCAAATTGGACAACTGGCCAATGCTCAGAGTTATAGACCGCCAGGTAAACTTCCTAGCAACACAGAGCCAAATCCAAGAAACATGGGAAATGAGCAATGTCATGCCATCATGTTAAAAAGCGGTACTGAAATCAACAAAGATGTTGGAATCAAGGTAACAATTGAAGATATTCCAAAAGAAACAAAGCAATAGATGGAGGAAAAATAAACAAAGGAAAAAGAACAGATAACTCTACCTCCACATTTTCCTCAGCGTCTTCAGAAGAATAAACCGGACAAGCAGTTTGCTCGATTCTTGGAGGTGTTCAAAAAGCTGCATATCAACATTCCATTTGCAGAAGCGTTGGAACAAATGACCAGTTATGCCAAATTCATGAAAGGCATTCTTTCACGAAAGCGGAGATTGGGAGATTATGAGACAGTAGCATTATCAGAAGAATGCAGCGCCATCATTCAGAGAAAACTTCCTCTAAAGTTGAAAGATCCTGGAAGTTTCACTATTCCTTGCACCATATGAGAACATGACTTCGGTAAGGCTCTGTGTGATCTACGTGCGAGTGTTAACTTGATGCCTTTTTCAATTTTCAGGAAATTGTAGATTGGAGAAACAATGCCAACTTCAGTCTCTCTACAAATTGCTGATAGAACGCTCATATTTCCAAGAGGCGTAGTTGAGGATGTGCTTGTCAAGGTTGAAAAATTCATTTTCCCAGCAGATTTTATTGTCCTTGATATGGAGGAAGACGCAGATGTGCCAATCATCCTCGGGAGACCATTCTTGGCTACAGGTCGAACCATTATTGATGTACAAAAAGGAGAACTAACCATGAGGGTACAGGACCAAGAAGTAACATTCAATGTTTTTAAAGCCATGAATTTCCTGAATGACGAGAATGAGGAATGTTTCAGACTTTATGTGATAAATAGTACCATCCAGACCTCCAATACAATGCAAAGTTCTGCTGACAAAATTAAAGCATGTCAATTGCCTGTGGAGCCTGAAGATAAAGCGCACTGCGTACTGAAGAAGCCTATTCTTGCACTACAAGCAACAAAAGAGAAAAAGTTCCATCAGCTCAATGAATTGGAGGAATTTCACAATCAGCCTTTTGAGGATGCCAAATTGTACAAAGAAAAGGCAAGGAAAAGACATGATGAGAAGTTAGTGCGCATACAACTGGAACCAGGTCAGAAGGTACTGTTAAACAAATCAAGGGTGGAATTCTTCCCATGGAAGCCAAAATCACGGTGGTCAGGTCCATTTGTGATCACCAAGGTTTTACCAGACAGAGCCGTTGAGATACATGATCCTGACTCCAACAAAACTTTCAAGGTTAAAAACAAGCGTATCAAGCACTACTGGGGAGAATCATTTGAGCGACAAAAAGAAAGTGTCACACTTTCAGATACAGCCTAACGTTCGAGAAGTCACGTCTAGCTGACGACTTTAAACTTAGCGCTCGCAGGGAGACAACACATGCAATTTGTGTATATATTGTAATTTGGTGTGATTTCATTTTGTGTGTTTAGTTTTTACAGATTAAGACATTTCAGGATGGAAGAAGTTATCGCAAATATTCACAAGTAATTTCCTTCTCTCCCTCAAAACTCTCTGATGAAAGTCTACAAAGCTCGCTTGGAACGGATGAGATTACTAACGATCCATGGTGTTCCTAATGATATTCGTTGGGTAATTGAAGCACGGGTCCGATTGGCAGGTGAGTCTTCTGACTCTTTTATTTCACATCTGCCTGGTTTTGGAAGAAGCACCTATGAAAAGAAACGTAGAGCTAAGCAAATGGGTGTTTGTTATAAATGTGCATGCTGGAATTGCAATACTCGTTGTCGTTATTTAGGAATGGTGTCTGATAATCGCGAAGACAAAATTAAATTCATTAGGGATGGCTTGAGTAAGGAGTCTGTAGATAATATATCTTCGACTCTTGAGACGCATCCCAGTGGATATGTTCATATAGCCATTCACAAATTACATACACAATTCCAAAAAGAAAGACAACAATTAAGTCTCGGGAATCTGACTCAAAAAGACCCTGTTTTCCAATTTATAAGAAAATTGGATGGGAAGCTTGTCCCTGACGCATAGACGTTAATTAAGTCGTAAATATTTGTAAATATTATATCTCTTTGTCTTTTCCTAATAATTGTAATTTGTTTTGTTGTTTTCTTTTATTTTCTCCGACAAGATCAACAGTCACGACGTCCACAAACCAGTAGACGCTAGGTGACCTGCATCGTGACGTGATCGAGGCAGTAGCCTCAGGTTTCTCTCAAATGAGTTATGCGTCGCGACGCGCTAATGGTTGCGTCGCGAAGCAACCCAGATTCCAGGGCTGGAAATTGCAAAAACATACATATTTCAAATTGCGTTGACTGTGCTCTTATTTTTCTATACTAATCTAATTAGTACAATAAATCAAAATCATCTCTTGGTCTTCAAATCTTGTTCCATGGACTGTTGTTGAGTTATTCGCGGAATTTATCCGTCATACGTCCTTCGCGGCATCGGCTCCTCCAAGTTACAAATAGGGTTACATAATGGACTTATTACGAAGGAAATAAACTTACAACACTTGAAATAATATGACCTTATGGTCTTACATTTCCAATGCTAAAAATAAGAGCCGGAAAAATTAACGATCAATGCAACACATTCATCACATGTGCCTACAAAAACAGAAAATTGAGTGAAGAAACGGAGCTCCTAGCTTCGTCGGATGGATCCCGTCTCATGGTCAAACCTCCCTACCACCTTCGCAAGACTTGTAAGTGTGCTAGCACTTGAATTTTCACCATGAAAATCCACTCTTGCTTCCCCTAAAGCTCACGGTTTTGTGATGAAAAAACAGTGAACATTTTGGCCCATTGGGCGTGAGAGAAGAGAGCATTTTTGAGAGAGAAGAAGTTGTGTTAATTGTTAAATGATTTACCAAAAATCAATTTATATTTATGCCATAATTCATTAAATTAATAATAAACTTATGACACAAATCATGCAATGGCTTAGAGTGTCAAACACTCAATTTCCATGCAATAATATTGAGTGCATTGTACACTATCTCCATGCAATAACATTGAGTGCATTGTACACTATCTACATGCAATGCATTAGAATGACATGTGTCATGTGGGCCCCACACGTTTCCAAATGAAAGTGGACCCACGTGCACTCACGGGTTCGGGTTCGATATTTCCGAAATACCGAGCTTACGTCGCGACGTTAATTCAATCGAATTTAAATAAATAATTGCGCCTGGCGAAATTATTATTTACGTCGCTAACGAATTAATTCTAAATTAACTCGTTTGCCCGAATTAAAATCTAATTTTAATTCCGCGTCGAAATCTAATTTCGTTTAATATATCGAATATATTAATTCATCGATTAATTCCGAATTAATCGTTATCTCTCTCTAGACGATATTTTATCCCGGATAAAATATCTCCGTAATTAATCCTAGATTAATTTTCTCTCTCTCTTCTTTATAATCCCAGATTATTCAAGAGTGCGAGTTGTGCGTCATCGGTGGATTATCGGGAAGCGACCCATGAGATCCCCGGATAATCTGGCAGTAAATACGGTCGTCGGAGTATCCGAATCACGTACGTACCAAGTACTACGTTCTACCGATTTACGAGACAAGGTCGACTCCTAGCAAAGCACCAAGTCTTCCCAAGTTCTCCGGACATATTCATCAAAGAATATTAAGATCTGTATCAAGCGTAGTATACAATTGTATTGTGCATATCGGTCCAGTATCGGATAATCACGTGTTAGGGCTGGGGCTGGATAAGTGTCTGCCCCGTCCGAAACACATATCGGATGTCTGGTAACTAGTCTCTATAATCGGATATTCATGACCTGGTCATAATATCACGATTGGATGCGCATCACTTAAGAGCACTAATACCGTATCCTGCGTGACATCATCTCCATTATGACTGGAGTGACACTTCCATCTCGACATCACATCCAATACACTACGATTCTCTGATAACCCAGAAGAGGTGAACACAGAACCAGTTAAGATCCCCCACCACCAAAACCAAAGTTTACCGATTGTCGTAAGTATTAGCGATGTAAGTCTCAGGTTAAGACTATACACACCTACCTTGATTTCGGCCTCCCATAGACACCTAGTCATAATACCAATGGGATTCCGAAGGGTCTATCCAGAGCGAAGCTGTTTCCCGTACCATCGGTGAAACACGACCTCCTATCGCACTTGCACAAGTATCCAATACTTATATATATGAGAACTATGCCGTTGTGCCCTCACAACGCGCACAAGTGCAATACTAGCCTATTCCGCATTATCGATGTCCAGTCTCGATAATACTACGGCTAGGGATATTTAATGATTAATCCTTCGTGGACTGATACTGTCTCATATCATCTCAATCCAGGAACTAATCATAGGGACCTCTCTTCATTTATATATCTAAGGTGATCTAATCACAAAATGACGAGAGTGCAATTTCCTTGTTACATAGTTAATTTGCTACAACAACACAATGATCTGTGCAAATAGTGACGCTATGGGTCATATTATCCAACAATCTCCCACTTGGCACATAGCCAGTCACTCGAGTGTCTAACACCCGAACTATGTAAGGTTCGCTCAAATTGCTGAGGAAAGGTTTTCGTCAGCGGATTTGTTCGATTATCGTTTGACGCGATTTATACGATCATCACATCGCCACGATGTATGATCCGAACGAATCAGATGATATAGAAGTATATATCTGGATCGTCGATGAGACCTTTAATTCCTTAGCCTGTGCTGATGCCTAGCTCAGCTGCTAACAGAACTATATCTAATCTAATTAGATTTATTATCGATCCAAATGGCTTCTATTGCTGCCTCAGCTGCAGCAATAATCCGCATTTGTTGTTTATTCGGCAACAGTTATCTTGCTTGGAAGATTTCCAGCTCACTGTCCCGTCCTTCAAACTTTATAGTACCGCAGTATTTAACTGTTTAGAAACTTGCTGCAGTGATCCCAGTCACTTCAAGTTCTCCTTCTCCATAGTAAAAGATAGCATCTTTAGTTCTCAGAGTTACTAAGAGATGTTCTTAACTTCAATCCAGTGATTATCACTTGGACTGACCTGATTGTGACTCCATATGCTCGAAGCGTATGAGACACCAATACAAGTACATTTTAAATGTACAATTTCCCAGAGAGTGTTAACAACTCCAAATCTATCCCAGTAGATCTTTATTCCTCTAATAAAGGTTGTTATCTCCCAGAATTCTACGGAGAATTTCTATGAAAGCCAAGCTTTCGACAATAGCTTTATGGGAATTTCACTGTCAGTGCGCTCTCCCACTAACCTCCTTATATACACAAGAATTATTTCGTTTTGAGTCAAATCATAAACCATTATGATTATTTCAAAACGACAGTTCCAAGAACTTTATGCTTGCATTGATCCAAACATGGATCGAATAACCCGCAAACCTTGTTTGTCGGTTATACAAAATCATCAGGATGTTGTAAACATCCTCCAAAAGGTTTCCTTTTCAGGAAAGCGATTTTGATTTATAACTGACATATTTCATAAATGAAATATATAGTTATTTATAAGCATCTTCAAAATGGATTTACCATGGCAACAGGTAAAAGGTTAAACCGTTATTAACACAGTGTTGATAACGATACCTTTCCGTCGAAAGCATAGCTTTGCACGTTGGTATGTTGCCTTCCATGTATGTCTTCCTTGAAGACGTTTAATGTACCATAGCAAACAACGCCTTGTGGTACAACAACTAGTATCCAAAATAGTTGTTATACATGGAATCCATTTCGGACTCATGGCACTTTGCCATAACAGGGAGTCGATACCTCGTATCACTTCCTCGTAACGTAGTCGGATGGTACACCTCCATAAGATTGACATCTTTATGAGGTTAGATCAGAAACCCATACCCTAGGTTGTTTTCTGACTCTATCCGATCTACTAGTTTCTTGTGTATTTGAAGATTAATGGTATAGATTCATCATTGATGAACTATTTGTGTTCCATTAAGGACTTCGTGCCTAGATCAGTATCACTCCGATTTTCATCGAGTATCACTATCCTCCCACTGACCACTGCATATCGGTTTTTCTCTTAGGAAAACCGCATGGTGAGCAACAATTACATTGTTCTCATGTGGGATTTATAAGTACTATACTTAAGGTTTCCCTTAAGATAACCTATATTGGCACTTATCCAATTTGGGTCCTTAGTTTGGTATCATCCAAACGCTATGCCTGGCATACCCAAATTATCAGGAATGAGAAACCTCGTTTCTTCCCTGTTCATATCCTATATGATATCTGTCAAACAGATTTATATGGAACCTTATTCTAAATAAGTTTTGCACTGTTAATACATATCTTGTAGAAGGTAATAGTAGCTCAGAGCGACTCGTGATAAACCTTATCATGTCCAACAAAATTCGGTTTTAGTTCAGACACACCGTCTAACTGACGTGTCTCGAGAGGAGTCCTCATCTGAAAGAATATACTCTTTCATGTACGTATGAAACTTAATGCTTAAGTATTTTCAATTACGGTATTACCGTGGAGGAATAATACTATAGCCGATCTGTTTGTCTATTTCGTGTCGAAACTCTAAAAGTTTCCGATTTGTGTTCTTCAAAAGAAACACATAACCACAACGTGATGTCACATCCGTTAAGGTCACGAAATATTCATGTTCACATCTAGCCTAGCTAGATATGGGCCACTTACTTCACCATGAATAGGGCTAACAGATCGGTGGCCCTTTTACTATTACCAAGTAAATAGTATTTTAGGTTTAACCTAATAAACTAGATTCGTAGACCTTATTTAAATAGTCAAATCAGTCCTAGTACCCACTCTATAAAAGTGTGGATATACGAGTCTTGTTAATAAACTAGATTCGTAGACCTTATTTGAATAGTCAAATCAGTCCTAGTACCCACTCTTCAAAAGTGTGGATATACGAGTCTTGTTTAATTGTGTCCCAGACAACAATGCCACAAATAAGTCTCTATTGATCAAATCAATTTGAGCTATTTATTTGTCATTTTATATGTTTGAGATTTTATTATATTCAAAATATAAATTCTGTTATTTATATCCAATGTATTTATCTCAGTATCATCTTTATATATTGAAACACTTTAGTGTTCTAGAATATAAAGGTTTTATCCGCAATGGATTAAACACTGATATAGAGATAATGTCTCTAGATAAACTAGTTACATTATAACATTTCCTAATTTAAGTACATACCCAAAGGGCAGTTCCTAAACTTAGGTATCTACGGTCGAAAACAGCGACTTTCGTCCCGTTTCCAATTCGCAGAGAAATCTCGGCTTGAAGCCAGTATCCAGCTCACAGCGGATTCTGAACGTCAATACATATGTGATTATGTACCACACTAAGTATTTAAAATTCAATTTTAATACTAGTTGTGAACATAACTTTGACAAATATTTTAAAGTTAGAGCCTCGCCCTATCTTTAATTCCTTCGTGTCTTCCATATCCAAATGGTAGTACTTTGGGATATGTCAATTATCCTTTTAATATTTCACAAACCTTTGGCCAAGCCTTGGGTTTCGGAATATTGAAACGATGTGCACCTTGTGCTACATGCCCAATTGCAAACTTTGACTTTTCTCCACTAGAATAGTCAATTAATTCTCCAAGAATTATTAATTGCAATTTTAATACTTTTAAATCTTAAGAGAATTTATTACAAGTATATTAAATTAAGCATTAAAGTCATCATCACATAAATCTTCCAAAGACTTTATGTTATACTATTTGCTTAATTATGGGCTTAGTCTTAATAAGTTATTTTATCAAATAAATTAACCTATTATTAATTCCCAATTGAAAATTAAATCATTTAAAACATTAATCCAAGGATATATATTTTAAATATTCAACCTTTCAATTCTTTCATGATTTTAATAGTCTAACTATTAATCAATTTTTAATAAGGTACTATTTATAATGATTACAATAATCCAATTATTTAATCAACTATAATTTTAATATTGATTACTATAATTCAATGAAAAATCACTATCATTTTAATTCAATTATATTGATTACTATAATCCAATTATAAAATCAACTATAATTTTAATTCAATTATATTGATTACTATAATCCAATTATAAAATCAACTATAATTTTTAATTCAATTATATTGATTACTATAATCCAATTATAAAATCAACTATAATTTGAATAAGTTTGTATATAGTCTAACTATATATATTTTTAAAACAACATAAAATATTAGTCCGACTAATACTTTTGATTAATATGACGAGTAAAATAAAATGAGCGTGTTTAGCGAGTATTCGAACGAATGTTGCAAATTCAATACTTGCCTCCCACTATTTTTCGTCGAGCCTCTAACCCTCTGGGAGTACTCGGGAAACCGCGTTTCCTAGTGGGCTAGGATCCTATTAAATAACACCACAACCTGACTTTGGCCAATAAAAAGCTGTATGCTATTTAACTAGGTAGATCTCACAGATCAATTGGATCTCATCCAATTCCTAGATCCGGTTAGGTGGACATCCAAGTCCGAAACATATGTATAATGTCAATGTAACCATTACATTTTCCTAACCCATCCTCTGAATCATTTAGGCCTTGGCTTTGGCCACAACACAAACCTAATGATTCCAGTTAAGCGGGACCCATTGACGAGGAAAGTTCGTAATCAATGTCATTGGACAAAAAGTGATCTGACTTTGGTCAATAAAAATCACGATTTGGACAAGACAACGATATGCAACAAAACTCTCATGATTCAAGTACATCCTTGATTGACAAAGTCTTGACTTTGGTCAAAAACAAAACAATGCCAACTTCGGATCTTGAACAAGAATCATTCAATGGAAGAATATTTGCTTAATATAGATTGAGGGATTTTCGCGTGCAAATTGGCTACCAATTTAATTATCTTTGTAAGGTCTCATCATCATACACCCTTAAACATGCATTCTAAATACATAATAAAGCGAGATGAAAAAAATAATAATGATATGCGGATGGATACTTAACACATTGATCCTAGATCAAATCTCTCCCTTCTCCCTCAAGCTAGCACTTGTACTACTATCACCCGTTACACTACAACTTCTAAAGAACCTCATATACATAGAGGGGATAGGTGAGAAGAGAATACAAAGAGAAAGAAGGTGATAAGGCTGGACACGCAGGTCCAATTTAATAAATCGAATTTATTACAATAATTTCTAAAATGTGCCCCCACCATCTAATATCCATCCGATATACATTATTATTCAACACAACCACGTATTCACACACATAGCATGCTATCAATCAATCTAATCAAATTAATTAATCTGATAATTAAGTGATCATCCAATGTTCAAACAACGATTTGATTTTTTTCGAGTCAAACTCGTTTTTGCGAACAAGTACTCAAAGTACGAATTCATGAATTAAATTAAACTAACATCATTAAATCAAATTTAACATGTATTTAATACTAATTCACTATTCAATTCCAAATTAAATATTGCACTTTATATTAATAAACCTTTAACGATTTTAAATTCCAAATTCAATCGCGTCGGGACTCAAAGTCCGATTACGTCCAACGTCAATTTAATTTAAGTCTAATGGGCTTCAATTAATTCCTTTAGGCATGGGTTTCGGCAACCAAAGCCCAATAGTGGAATCACCCAAATGCCTTAGAAATCAATTTCGGTCCATTATGCCCAATTAAACATTAAAGGTTCATTAGTCGCATTTGGGCTTTATGGTTAAGGTTTTGGGCCCAATTGGATCCAATCCATTTGGCCTAAACCAAACTTGATAAATCAAGCCCAATAGCCCCAATTACAACAATTCAAGCCCAAATCCAATTTAAGCCTAAATAATTAAATTACACTAATCCAATTACGCAATTTAATTACCTAAAGTGCATTACATGATTAATAACCTAAATTGATATTTCCGAAGCACCAAATTAGTCCAATTAATCATGCTTAATTCATTATTACATGTCAAACACACATAATGAAAAATAAAACCCATAAACATGCTTTCATGCTCTCGGCCAAGGAAGGATTTGTGTCCGATTCGGTTTCGATCCAATCGAACCTACAATCGACATCAAATCACCATCCAATTTGATTTCCAATACATCCAATGTTCAAAATCAAAATTTACCAAGACATTAGGGCATAATTCCATTCGGCCAAGGTGTTAATTTTGGGGAAAATAATTCCAAATCATTTTAATTCAAATTAGTCCAACCAAAATGAATTTAAACATGTTATAAGCATACTCAAACAAGCAATTTATTCAAATCATGCTTAACAAACATTTACCCAAATTTTAAACCCTACAAATTTCATGCTTGCAACATTAGCTCTTGATGCCATTGTTGGTTTATCTAAAGGTCCCAAGATCAAATCAAGACATGAAAACATGCATGAATACATCAACGGAGGTAGCGGAATACTCACATTGATCGGTTGAGTCGATTTGGAGACGATTCAAGCCCAAAAACGTACTGCCATGTAAGCCTACTGCATGCAGTCCACTGCCTACAAAAACAGAAAATTGAGTGAAGAAACGGAGCTCCTAGCTTCGTCGGATGGATCCCGTCTCATGGTCGAACCTCCCTACCACATTCGCAAGACTTGTAAGTGTGCTAGCACTTGAATTTTCACCATGAAAATCCACTCTTGCTTCCCCTAAAGCTCACGGTTTTGTGATGAAAAAACAGTGAACATTTTGGCCCCTTGGGCGTGAGAGAAGAGAGCATTTTTTAGAGAGAAGAAGTTGTGTTAATTGTTAAATGATTTACCAAAAATCAATTTATATTTATGACATAATTCATTAAATTAATAATAAACTTATGACACAAATCATGCAATGGCTTAGAGTGTCAAACACTCAATTTCCATGCAATAATATTGAGTGCATTGTACACTATCTCCATGCAATAACATTGAGTGCATTGTACACTATCTACATGCAATGCATTAGAATGACATGTGTCATGTGGGCCCCACACGTTTCCAAATGAAAGTGGACCCACGTGCACTCACGCGTTCGGGTTCGATATTTCCGAAATACCGAGCTTACGTCGCGACGTTAATTCAATCGAATTTAAATAAATAATTGCGCCTGGCGAAATTATTATTTACGTCGCTAACGAATTAATTCTAAATTAACTCGTTTGCCCGAATTAAAATCTAATTTTAATTCCGCGTCGAAATCTAATTTCGTTTAATATATCGAATATATTAATTCATCGATTAATTCCGAATTAATCGTTATCTCTCTCTAGACGATATTTTATCCCGGATAAAATATCTCCGTAATTAATCCTAGATTAATTTTCTCTCTCTCTCTCTCTTCTTTATAATCCCAGATTATTCAAGAGTGCGAGTTGTGCGTCATCGGTGGATTATCGGGAAGCGACCCATGAGATCTCCGGATAATCTGGCAGTAAATACGGTCGTCGGAGTATCCGAATCACGTACGTACCAAGTACTACGTTCTACCGATTTACGAGACAAGGTCGACTCCTAGCAAAGCACCAAGTCTTCCCAAGTTCTCCGGACATATTCATCAAAGAATATTAAGATCTGTATCAAGCGTAGTATACAATTGTATTGTGCATATCGGTCCAGTATCGGATAATCACGTGTTAGGGCTGGGGCTGGATAAGTGTCTGCCCCGTCCGAAACACATATCGGATGTCTGGTAACTAGTCTCTATAATCGGATATTCATGACCTGGTCATAATATCACGATTGGATGCGCATCACTTAAGAGCACTAATACCGTATCCTGTGTGACATCATCTCCATTATGACTGGAGTGACACTTCCATCTCGACATCACATCCAATACACTACGATTCTCTGATAAACCCAGAAGAGGTGAACACAGAACCAATTAAGATCCCCCACCACCAAAACCAAAGTTTACCGATTGTCGTAAGTATTAGCGATGTAAGTCTCAGGTTAAGACTATACACACCTACCTTGATTTCGGCCTCCCATAGACACCTAGTCATAATACCAATGGGATTCTGAAGGGTCTATCCAGAGCGAAGCTGTTTCCCGTACCATCGGTGAAACACGACCTCCTATCGCACTTGCACAAGTATCCAATACTTATATATATGAGAACTATGCCGTTGTGCCCTCACAACGCGCACAAGTGCAATACTAGCCTATTCCGCATTATCGATGTCTAGTCTCGATAATACTACGGCTAGGGATATTTAATGATTAATCCTTCGTGGACTGATACTGTCTCATATCATCTCAATCCAGGAACTAATCATAGGGACCTCTCTTCATTTATATATCTAAGGTGATCTAATCACAAAATGACGAGAGTGCAATTTCCTTGTTACATAGTTAATTTGCTACAACAACACAATGATCTGTGCAAATAGTGACGCTATGGGTCATATTATCCAACAACATGAATATTAAAACCATTCATCTTATGAATCTAATTGTTCCTACTCATCACAACAGGCATTTTTATAATCTATATCTCATATAAATTATTAAAACTAAAATGAGAAGGGTTAAGAAAACTTTTGAACCTTAAGCTCTTGATGCCAATTGTAGGAAATGACTTTCCTTAGCGCGGCGGAAGTTGCTTGTGTGGGCACCGGCTCCGGTATGGATCTTTAAAATTTTCTTTACCTTCTTCCACTGTTGTAGTAGCCGAAATAAATCCTTTGATGTCCAACGTTTGGATTAACCACTCGATCTTTCGAACTATGAATCGAAACCAATAAACCAAAGTGTGAGCTTCACTCACAAAGATTAAACTCTAAACAATTTAGAGAATAAAGAAGTCACAATGGTCTTTGGGTTTGGGAATTTCAAGCAATCTCATAGCACTTGTGAATGCTTGAACTCTCTCTATTTTCTCTCTTTTTCACTTGTGTGAATGAATGTAAAAATGTTAACCTTGGAAGTGAGAGAAATGGTAGAGATTATATTCTCTTACACAAGCCAACTAACCTTGTCATTAAGCATCTAATGATTTCTTGTAATGGCCAACACAAAAATGTGATTGTCATACCAAAGCATAAGAAATGATAAGCTAAAGACAATGACCTTGTCATTAAGCATCCAATGATTTCTTTCAATGGCAAACACATAAATGTGGAGGCCATACCAAAGCATAAAAATGGATTAGCTAATGACAAAACTGTTAGGTGTATACATGCCACCTAATAGACATAATAAGTTGGAGAGCATGGCAAGCCATATGGCTTTGTCTCCAAGGTAAATAAAAATCACCATTTTAATAATGATTAAATTACCTTCAATTATGTTATAGAAATTATCTCATAATTATTACTAACTTGATTATCTCATAATTAAGATTTGATTATCTCATAATCAAAGAATTCTAGAAAACATTAAGTTAAACTAATTTAACATAGTTTTCATTTGTGACAATAAATATTATTAATCTCATTAATAATATATAAATATAATGTGAGCATATTATTAGACAATCTAATTATATTAGGTTTGCTAAAGTTAATCAAGCTAGCATGGGGACCAAATGGAACTATGGTTCCGAGCTCCAATAATTTCGAAATATTAATTAAACTCTTTAATCAAATATTACAAATTATTAACTCTGCGTTATTCCACTAAAAACTCATAGTTAAACTCCTGTTACCGTAGATGGATAAAATAAACCGAACAACTTCGGTGTCCATCGATTTAGTCATTACATATGGATATAGCCCTTCACGAATATCTCATAAATAGAGTCGAGCCAAAAGTCCGTTAAACCCCACTAAATATTTTATCTCTTAAGCACCATTGATTCTATAATGAACAATTAATTCGTAACAATTATAAATATAAAACTTTATATTCGTAATAGAAAAGTTGAGTGCTCAAATTGTTCAAGTCCTGAATCAACTCTTAAAAGAGATATTTTTCTGCTTCTCGTAAGAATGAGTGAATTTAATATCTATGTAAAACGTTCCCAACTACACACCAAACCATATCCCCAAAATACGTAGTTATTGGCCAGGAATGCAACACCAACCTCACCATAGTAAATCAAATGACATAGCCTGTCATGCAGGAGTTTGTAGTACATTCAGGATTAAGATCGAATCCATAAATGACCATATATTAGATAAAATGAATTTCTTCGGTTAACGGATATTAAAGTAAATTCATATTTATCTGAATCCAGTCATGTATGATCTCATTATACAAGGTGCCTCTATTCCCATGTCACTACATTAACGATCTCGTATCAAGGTCATCATACAAATATAGAATGGACCGCAGCTATAGATAAACCACAAACAAAGTACCCGCTTTGTTTGTTCTCTATGGACTATTTAGATTACTAACTTCAGACTTAAATCCTCTTGTTCATCAAACATACCCTAAGTCTGAAGGTACAAGAGTAATCAAGGTAAACAAGACAATTGGACAATATGCGATATAAATCAAACAACTTTGATAAATGAATAATGCATTTATTACTATTACAATAATCAATTCTGTTTACAATACATGAAGCTCTAGGACATAAATCCCAACATTCTAGTCTCTTTGTTTTGTAGGTATACTCTGAGGACGAGCTTGAAAGGATGGATACTGATGGAAGTCATTAGGGGTGTTGAGTCTACCAGGTCAAGTCACAGACACAGTCAGTCAGATTCAGAGTAAAGTCATGAATCTAACAATTGTATAGGCAAGGTCGTGTTTATACTATGTTAAAGTGTCCATGACAAAGTTATGTAGTGTATTATATTGTTTCATTGTTATTAGTATATGAGATGCATATTATGTTGTTGAGTTGAGCAGTGGTCACATGCATGATTTTATTTATAAGATGAGTTTAGTAGTATTGATCAAAGTCAGAAATTCAGAGGCTCAGGGGAATAGGACAACATATTCTCTGTCGGTGGTACCTCTGAGAATGGGGATGTTACAAGATTGTATTAGAGCATGGTCTAGGGAGTCAGTGAATGCAGTGGGTAAAGTGTTGGGTTATTGTATACATAGTATGCCCGGGGTACTAGTATGCGAAGCACTACCTCTCCAGTATCTGATCCTCGAGTACGTCCTCAATGTTGGACAATTATGACCCATAGCGTCACTATTTGTACAGATCATGGTGTTATTGTACAAATTAACTATGTGACAAAGGAGATTGCTCTCTTATCATTTGTGATTAGATCACCTAGATGTATAAATGATAGGAGGTCTCTATGCTTTGTTCCTGGATTGAGAATGATATGAGACAGTATCAGTCCACTAATGATAAATCATTAAATATCCCTAGTCAGAGTATTATCGAGATTGGACATCGATAAATACGTAAAAGACTAGTATTACACTTGTGCGCGTTGTGAGGGCACAACGGCATAGTTCTCATATATTTGGGTATAAGATACTCATGCAAGTGTAATAGAAGGTTGTGTTTTACCGATGGTATGGGAAACAGCTTCGCTCTAGATAGACCCCCTCGGAATTCCATTGGTAGTATGACTATGTGTCTATAGAAGTCCGAAATCAGGGTAGGTGTATTTGGTCTTAACCTGAGACTTGCACCGCTAATACTTGCGACAATCAATATACTTTGGTTGCGGTCGTCCAGGGCTTTAATAGGTTCTGTTTACGCCTATGCTGGGTATATTGAGAATCGTAGTGTGTTGGGTGTGATGTCAAGACGGAAGTATCACTCCAGTCATAGTGGAGATGATGGTCACGTAGGATACGGTACTAGTACTCTTAAGTACTGCAGTCATCGGGATAAAATGACAAGGTCAGGTTTATCCGATTATAGAGACTAGTTACCAGACATTCGACATGTGTTTCGTACGGGGCAGACACAATTACAACCCCAAGCCTATCACGTGATCATCTGATACTGGATCGACTTACGCAATACTACGTATACTACGCCTGATATAGATCCTTTATTCCTGTAAGGATATTTCTGGAGAATTGGGTAGGCATGGCGCTTTGCTAGAAGATAACCTTGTCTTGTAAATCGGTACAAACGTAGTACGAGGTACTTACGTGTTCGGATAGTCCGACGACCGAATTTACTGCCAACATATCCGGGGATCTCATGGGTCGTTTCCCGAAGATTCACCGATGATGTATGACTCGCACTTTTATTAATCTGGGATTAATTAAATGAGAGAGAAAATTAATCTAGGATTAATTGCGGAGACATTTTATCTCGGATAAAATATCCATTAAGGAGAGAAAACGATTATTTTGGAATTAATCGATTAATTAATATATTTGATATATTAAACAAAATTGGATTTCAACGCGGAATTAAAATTAGATTTTAATTCGGGCGAACGAGTTAATTTAGAATTAATTCGTTAGCGACATGAATAGTAATTATGATAGGCATGATTATTTAATTAAAATAGATTTAATTACGTCGCAACGGAAAATTCGTTAATTTGGAATTAGCGAACCCGAGCCCGAGATTATTTGTGAGCGCATTCGCATTTTAATTTCTAGTGCGGCACGCAAGTCAAATCAAGCGTCAAATCGCTAGTCGCTTCTAGCGTCACATCATTCGTCAATCAAGTGATAGATGTCTTTCACTTTGAGTGATTGACGCCAGTCACTATTCATTGATCGATGGATTGATGGAGTGATGTGTGTGGTTGGAGCCATTAAGGCTTGAGTTTTTGAAAGCCAAATTCTTGGTAAATGAATTTGAAATTCACATTTTGTGTATTAGATACACAAATTAGAATCAAACCACAAAACACTAATTTCTCTCCTCTCTTTCTTCTTGCTCTCACACGCCCAAGGGGCTGAAAAACCTTTTGTTTTTCTGTTGAAAACCGAGAGCCATAGGGAAAATCACCCATGAGCCAGGAATCGTTTGACGAAGCTTGGAGCTCACCCATGGCCGAATTTGAAGGAAGCAGTAGCAGCTCACTGCCGCATGTACCAGTGGCCAGAATTTGATTTTGTTACCTCGCGCGTCGCTCAACTGATCGATGTGAGTATTCCGCAACTTCATTGATTTATATTCGCACTTGTTTCATGCTTGTTTAATGATCTTGGGACCTTAGCAAACACCAACAATGGTATCTATGAGCAAGGTTGAGCATGAAATTGTTTAGGGTTAAAATTTGGGTAAAAATCTGTTTGAGCATGATTTATGAAATTGGATGAATGAATATGTTTAAATGTGTTTTAATTAAGGATTGATTAGATCAATTTGAAGAAATTATGATTGGATCATTTTTTCCCCAAATTTTTATGTTGGCTGAATGGTTGGAAGCCCTAATTGTCTTGGAATTTTTGATTTTTTATTCATTGGATGAATTGGAATCATTCGGGAATGTTGATTTAATGTCGATTGTGGATTTAATGGGATTGAAACCGAATCGGACAAAAATAGCCCAAATTGCCGAGAATGATATAGCATGTAAATGGGTTTGATTTTCATTAAATTGTGTTGGACAATATTCTATGTTAAAGAGCGTGATTAATTAGGCTAATTGATGTTTTATAAATGTTAATTGGGTAATTAATTGTGTAATACACTTTATGTAATTAAATTGGGAATTTTCAATTTTTGTAATTTAATTATAATGGGCCTTAAAATTGGATTTGGGCTTGTTATGTTGTAAATGGGTTTATTGGGCTTGGTTGTACCAAGATGGGTTTATGAAAAATTGGTTGGATCCAATTGGGCCCAAAACCGCATCCATAAAGCCCAAATGCGACTAATGGACATTTAAAGTTTAATTGGGCCTAATGGGCCGAAATTGATTTCTAGGCTTATGGGGTTAATCCCGGATTGGACTTTGGTTATCGGTTTGACCCGAGTTGACCAAAAGTCCACGCCTTAAGAAATTAATTAAAAGCCCATTGCACTTTAATTAAATTGACGTTGGACGTTAATCGGGCTTTGAGACCCGTAAATTTTAAATTTGGAATTTAAGTCGTAAAAGGTTTATTATTAAAGTGTAATGTTTAATTTGGAATTAAATAGCGAATTAGTATTAAATACAAATTGAATTGGATTTATTTTTGTAGTTTAATTTAATTCAAGAATTCGTACTTTGAGTACTTATTCGCAAAACGAGTTTGACTCGCGCAAAATCAAATCGTTGTTTGAACATTGGATGGTCACTAATTATCATATTAATTAATTTGATTAGATTGATTGATAACATGCTTTTGTGAATACATGGTTGCGATGCATGAATAATGTATATCGGATGGATATTAGATGGGTGGGACAATTTTAGAAATTGTTGTAATAAATTTGATTTATTAATTGGACCTGCGTGTCCAGCCTTATACCTCCTTATTCTTTGTATTCTCTTCTCACCTATTCCCCTCAATGTAAATGAGGTTTCTTTAGAATTGTAGTGTAACGGGTAGAAGTGATACATGTGCTAGCGGGAGAGAGAAAGGGAGAGATTTGATCTAGGATCAATTGTGTAAAGTATCCATCCGCACATCATTATTAATTTATTTATACGCGCTTTATTATGTGTTTAGAATGCATGTTTAAGGGTGTATGATGATGAGACCTTAACAAATATAATAAATTGGTTGCCAATTTGCACTCGAAAAACCCTCACAAAATATTAAGCGTCTTTCATTCCATTGAGTGATTCTTACTCAAGATCTGAGACTGGCATTGGCTTGTTGGCCAAAGTCAAGGCCTTTGTCCGTCGAGGATGTGTTTGAATCACGAAGTCTTTGTTCCATATCAGTGTCTTGTCCAAGTTGTGGTTTGTTGGCCAAAGTCAAGACCACTTTTTGTCCATCGACATTGTTTACGAAGCTTTCCATGGTCAATGGGTCGTGCTTAACTGGGATCACTAAGTTTGTTGTGCCAAAGCCAAGGCTTAGGTGATTCAGAGGAAAAATGTTAGGTAATACATTGGATGTATTGGCATATATGAGATATATGTTTCGGACTTGGATGTCCCCCTACTGGATCTAAGAATTGGATTGAATCCAATCGATTTTAGAGATCTACCTAGTTAATTATCATACAATTTGTTGGCCAAAGTCAAGATTGTGTGATATTTAACGGGATCCTAGCCCGCTAGGAAACACGGTTTCCCGAGTACTCGACAGAGGGTTAGAGGCTTGCCGAAAAATAGTGGGAGGCAAGAATTGAATTTGCAATATTCGTTTAATTACTTGCCATACGCGCTCAACACAAATATCATTCGTCAAATAAATTAAATGTTAGTTGGACTAATATTTAAATAGTTGTTTTAAATTAACAGTTGGACTGTATTCAAATAATTCATATATAGTTGGTTATATAATTAGATTATAGTAATCAATATATTTGATTTAATTAAATTATAGTTGATTAATATAGTTGGACTATAATAATCATTATAATAAATAGTACCTAAATCGATGATTAAATAGTTGGACTATTAGAATCAAGATAAAATTGAAAGATTGACATTTAAAACATAATCCTAAGGAAAATGTATTTAAATGGTTTAATTTTTCAAATTGTGAATTAAATTTCAGGATGGTCCTGGAAAATAATAAGTTACTTTATTTGAGAAAATAACACATTACGCATAAGCCCGGAGTTAAGCAAATAGTAGAGCATAATCTTTGGAAGATTAATGTAATGATAACTTTAGTGCTTAATCCATTAAGCTTGTCGCAGTAGACTCCTTAATTTCTTTGTCAGAACTAAGGGTTAGATCCTTAAAGTATGATAATGAAATTGAAGGATCTTCAAAGAATCTATCCTTAGAATCTTAGAAGTACTAAATTGCAATAAATAACTCTTGGATAGTTAATGACTATTCTCAAGGAGACAAAGTCAAAGTTTGCAATAGGCAAGCAGCGCAAGGCGCACCTCACTTCGATATTCTAGAAACCCGAGGCTTGGCCAAAGGCTTCTGGAATGTTGAAAAGGGCAAAGGCAAAATCATTATAATCTTCTAGGAAAATAAAGGACATATCCCAAAATGTCTGCCTAAATATGGCAAACGGGATCGCGGAAGCGTGACTGCCGTTTGAACAAAACAGACATGAAGGAATTGAAGATGGTGCAAGGCTCCGACTTCAAATATGTTTGTCAACATTATGTTTCATTTATGAAATATGACAGCTTAACGGGAAAATCGCTTTCCTGAATAGGAAACCTTTTGGAGGATGTTTACAACATCCTGTCGGTTTTGTCGTACCATAACAAGCAAACAAGGTTTGCAGGATATTCGATCCATGTTTGGATTGAAGCAAGCATAGGTTCTTGGAATTATCATTTTGATGTAATCATAATGGAATATGATTTAATTCAAAACGAAATGAGTCTTGTGTATATAAGAAGGTTAGTGGGAGCGCACTGACAGTGGCTGTCCTGTACAATAATGATAATGTGCCATTTCTTGGAAATGATATTCCCATAAAAACTATCGGTGAAAGCTTGGATTTCATGAAAACTCTCTGAGAACTCGTACATTGAAAAATGTACGTTACCTGGTGTCTCATACGCTTTGAGCATATGAAATCACAAACATGCCAATCCAAGTGATAGTCACTGGATTGATGTTAAGAACATCCGTTAGTATCTTAGGGATCTAAGGATGCTGTCTTAATCTATGGAGATAGAGAACTTGAAGTGACTGGGATCACTACTGCAAGTTTCCTAACCGATAAAGACGACTATAAGTAGCAACAACGGTACAATAAAGTTTGAATAACGGAACAGTGAGCTGGAAATCTTCCAAGAAGATAATGTTGCCGAATAAACAACAAATTGGGGTTATTGCTGCAGCTGAGGCAGCAATAGAAGCCATTTGGGTTGATAATAAATCTAATTAGATTAGATATAGTTCTGTTAGCAGCTGAGATAGGCGTCAGCACAGGCTAAAGAATTAATGGTCTCATCTACGATCCAGATACATACTTCGATATTCATCTGATTCGTTCGGATCATACATCGTGGCGATGTGATGATCGAATAAATCGCATCCGACAATAATCATGTAAATCCGCTGACGAAAGCCTTTTCTCAGCAGTTTGAGCCAACCGTACATAGTTCGGGTGTCAGACACTCGAGTGACTGGCTATAGGCCAAGTGGGAGATTGTTGGACAATTATGACCCATAGCATCACTATTTGTACAGATCATGGTATTGTTGTACAAATTAACTATGTGACAAAGGAGATTGCTCTCTTATCATTTGTGATTAGATCACCTAGATGTATAAATGTAGGAGGTCCCTATGATTTGTTCCTGGATTGAGAATGATATGAGACAGTATCAGTCCACGAAGGATAAATCATTAAATATCCCTAGTCAGAGTATTATTGAGATTGGACATCGATAAATACGTAAAAGACTAGTATTACACTTGTGCGCGTTGTTAGGGCACAACGACATATTTCTCATATATTTGGGTATAGGATACTCATGCAAGTGTAATAGGAGGTTGTGTTTTACAGATGGTATGGGAAACAGCTTCGCTCTGGATAGACCCCCTCGGAATTCCATTGGTAGTATGACTATGTGTCTATGGAAGTCCGAAATCAGGGTAGGTGTATTTGGTCTTAACCTGAGACTTGCACCGCTAATACTTGCGACAATCAATATACTTTGGTTGCGGTCATCCAGGGCTTTAACTGGTTCTGTGTACGCCTATGCTGGGTATATTGAGAATCGTAGTGTGTTGGGTGTGATGTCAAAACGGAAGTATAGCTCCAGTCATAGTGGAGATGATGGTCATGTAGGATACGGTACTAGTACTCTTAAGTACTGCAGTCAGCGGGATAAAATGACAAGGTCAGGTTTATCCGATTATAGAGACTAGTTACCAGACATCCGACATGTGCTTCGTACGGGACAGACATAATTCCAGCCCTAGGCCTAGCACGTGATCATCCGATACTGGATTGACATACGCAATACTACGTATACTACGCCTGATATAGATCCTTTATCCCTGTAAGGATATTTCTGGAGAATTGGGTAGGCATGGCGCTTTGCTAGAAGCCAACCTTGTCTTGTAAATCGGTACAAATGTAGTACGAGGTTCTTACGTGTTCGGATAGTCCGACGACCGAATTTACTGCCAACATATCCGGGGATCTCATGGGTCGCTTCCCAAAGATTCACCGATGACGTATGACTCGCAGTTTTATTAATCTGGGATTAATTAGATGAGAGAGAAAATTAATCTGAGATTAATTGCGGAGATATTTTATCTGGGATAAAATATCCATTAAAGAGAGAAAACGATTAATTTGGAATTAATCGATTAATTAATATATTTGATATATTAAACGAAATTGGATTTCGACGCGGAATTAAAATTAGATTTTAATTCGGGCGAACGAGTTAATTTAGAATTATTTCGTTAGCGACGTGAATAGTAATTATGCTAGGCATGATTATTTAATTAAATTAGATTTAATTACGTCGCAACGAAAAATTCGTTAATTTGGAATTAGCGAACCCGAGCCCGAGATTATTTGTGAGCACATTCGCATTTTAAATTCAAGTGCGGCACGCAAGTCAAATCAAGCGTCAAATCGCTAGTCGCTTCTAGCGTCACATCATTCGTCAATAAATTGATAGATGTCTTTCACTTTGAGTGATTGACGCCAGTCACTATTCATTGATTGGTGGATTGATGGAGTGATGTGTGTGGTTGGAGCCATTAGGGCTTGACTTTTTGAAAGCCAAAGTCATGGTAAATGAATTTGAAATTCACATTTTGTGTATTAGAAACACAAATTAGAATCAAACCACACAACACTCCTCTCTCTCCTCTCTTTCTTCTTACTCTCACACGCCCAAGGGGCTGAAAAACCTTCTGTTTTTCTGTTGAAAACCGAGAGCCATAGGGAAGCTTAGAGTCACGATTTTGTGGCAAAATCGGGAGTGCTAGCACACTGCGAAGTCATGCGAAGGTGATAGGGAAGTCCACCCATGAGCCGGGAATCGTTTGACGAAGCTTGGAGATCACCCATGGCCGAATTTGGAGGAGGCAGTAGCAGCTCACTGCCGCATGTACCAGTTGGCAAAATTTGATTTTGTTGCCTCGCGCGTCGCTCAACCGATCGATGTGAGTATTCCGGAACTTCTTTGATTTGTATTCGCACTTGTTTCATGCTTGTTTAATGATCTTGGGACCTTAGCAAACACCAACACTCAATACCAATAGAAAGGTTAGTAAGCATTGTTAAAGCTATCTGAATTTTATTCTTAATAAAAGCTACCATAATCATTGTCCTAGTTGAAAATACTTATGTAATTATCCTGAATTATTACCAGAAGTTCAAAACAAGTTTTGAGGACATATAGTAAACTCTATCAATATCCACCCAAGTGAGTAAAATAGAGAGAGAAAGCTATAAGAAAAGTAAAGAATGATGCATAAATGTTTAATAAATCAGTGAGAATAAGAGATAGAGATATAGAACCAGATTGATAAGAAAGTGTCGAAACCTATAGTAGTAAGGAGAATAGAATAAGTCTGAACAAGAATGAAATGTCAGGTAGACCTAAATAAGTTCCTTCCATTTTCGTAAGATTCCTTCCCTCCTCATAAAATTCTTCCAAACGGTTCCAATAGCCTTTGAATATCATATATAGATAGCAAATTCTCTGAATAATGAAGAATAGTTAGAAAGATAAATGAAGCAAAAAATATAATTTGGTTATGGAAGTTCCAATAGACATGAGATATTACATGAGTAATAGACTCTACCAGGACATAGAATACTAAAACAAGGATGTCGACATCCGTTGAGATGTAGATTCTTATCTCATCATTTACCAACATATATAAAGGTAACTATAAGGAAGCCCAGTACCCGTAATATTGTATTCTGAAATAGGGACAACAGACCTCGAGAGATGGTTTATCCAGAAAGGAACCAAGGAGATTTCTAAGGTTAGAGGGGAAATAACCCGACATAAGTCATGATGAGCAAGTTTGTAGTATCATTAATAAACCATAGATCGGACCAATGCCAGTATGGATCCGTGAAAGTTTAAGGATTTGACAAAAGTACCAGTATGGATAGTCAGATTAAGTGTTATATTAGTAGCCTATGTCAAGAGAAGAGATCTAGAAAATAGCCAATAAAAATGAACCACCATTAGACTCGGTAGTATCACTTAAAGCAAAGAGATAGGGTATGGAAATAATAAAGAAGAACACGGATAGTGACAAGGAGATTCAGTATATGTAGTGGCATAGAAAACGTAGCGCGAAGGCAGTAACGTAAATGGAAACCTCTGCATAGTTGATAAAAATTATGGAAACCTTAAGACTTGGAGTTGTCTCTTCAGACTCCAACAGAGTGAGCGACAACTCTTCTGTCTAGTAACCCCGACCCTAGTAAGTGAATAGACACACAATCTGACAATCATTAAACTTAGAAAATTAATAGAAACGTGTTTTCTCATATCTCTACGGAAGCGTGTATTTACCCTTTAAATTAGAGCCCAACAAGGACTTGAATAAGTAAAGAATAACACTGAATGGGATAGACGAGTCACGAAACAACAAGATAGTTGAATCAAGTAATTTAAGAGAACCTAGATACGAATCATAAGGTAGTAACATTCTGAATGAGATAGAGCAGTTCTAATTCACATAAAACCACAGCAAACTAAGGTGATAACCTAATCCATCGTGAAACATATGGCTTCTAAAAAGATACAAGTTCCAAAGGAGTAAGAGATTCAGAGAGAGTGCAATCCTCAGAAATAAGGTATAAGACCTTTTATGAGCCTTATTACACTCGAGTGGAAGAACTAGTATTAGAGTAACACTCGAATCAGAAGTAGTAATAGTGATACCCTAGCTTGTCAAAGATATCGTAATCCATAAAGAAGAGATGACTTAAGTTGATTGAAAACTTGAGATAAGTTAGGAATATTTTATGACCATAAAGATAAGAATACACGATTGATAAGGCAAAAATTCAGTACACCACTAGGAAATTCTTGTAACAGAGTAAAACTTCAGAAGGATGAGTAATTAGGGAGTCTTATAAGAATTTGGAATAGCACGAAACTTATGAAGATTCATAGTAAAGAATAGTATGATCAGTAGTTGAAAAAAAATCAAGAGTAGAATTAAAAGAGGCAATTCAGATAGCTCATAATAGCAGTACCTTAGTGCGTAAATCCAGTATCAGATATGTAATAAAGGAATCTTAGGATTATAAATGAGCGGTGTGTACAACTACAGTAAGCGTAATTAGTGAGACCACCATGACCGAAAAGACTTCAGGATCATCCACACCCTCCCAACCCTCGTTAAACAACAACAGTAAGGATATACCTTGATGTTCGTCCCGTTTATCCTCCCAGAAGTAAGTAAATATGTAGTGTAGTACATTATCCCATAAGGCAAGGTCAGACACATTTAAAATGTAATACCCCTGGAATAAGAATACAGTGACATATAGCATAGAAGTTTCCGAAATAAAATAAGAACAAAAGAGAATGGGAAAAGAACACTGAGTAAGAGGTTTAAAGGAGGAACTCTAATGATAAAACAATAATAAGAAGAAACAATGACAGAAATACGTGAGTAATAGCGTTAGACATGACAAGGATGAATAATAATAGACTTTTCCATTTAGAAATTAAAGGAAAAAAAGGGTATCAACAGGGTACATTATGGAATACATAAGCAGCAAGCCTCTAAGCGCTGGCATGAGACCGAAGCTCTAGTAAGTATAGAGTTGGAAGAAATGTAATGAGTATAGCCTATAGGTCTTCTTTCGTATAAAATCATTACAAATGATGCTAGGATGAATTCAAATAGACTTATTGAGGTATAACAAAAGATGGCCAAGGAAAATGAATATATATATATGATATTATTGAGACCAGAATGATAATTGTTAGAGCAAAAATTATAGAGGTAATTGAGGGGAGAATGTTATAGAGTGCAGACCAGATAAAGAGAGCAAATCATCTAACAGAGAGTTAACCAGATATAGATTAACAACAAAGGTATATGTATGAAAGAAGCATGAACTTTAGCTAGAAACAAAGGTATTGGATATCAGATCTCCCATCTAGTTATTTAAAATATTGTTTAATGATCATTTTGATATTTGATATCATAACTTGCGACTATAGTATAGTTACTTGTACTTTATAAACAGTTGTTATATATATTTTAATACAACTAGTAGTCTCATTGACGTAGAGATAAACATTAAGAAAATATTCGGTAAAGTAAATAATTTAGAAGAGTGCTTTATGTGATTTCATCACTTAAGCATTATATGCTTATTCCATATGGTAAAGGATGGTCTGATATGAGACACACCACATATCCTTATCCATTTAATGAATATTGTATTCGGGAATGTGATTAAATCTCATTTAACCAATGATTGTCATTGGAGCATAAGATTTATTTAACTTATACATTAGATGTATGTAGTTTAATGAATTGTATAATTATTGAAGGTAGTTTTCTTTACTTCGTAAATTAGTTGATGAAATGTCATAATTTAGTTACATGTTTTTGAAAGAACACATATTGAACGTCTTGAAAGATTCAAGAACTTTCAATCTGTTCAGATGAAACGCAGATAGAATATCTTTGACTAGTTCAAAGATATTCGATCTGAAGTTTTGAAAATCTTATCCTTAAAATTCATAACAAGTCTTTGAATTATTTAAAGATATTTGATATGATCAAATGTATGAATTTATGGCAATTAATTCTAAGATTATTCAGTGAATATGATTCTTACTCAATATAATTCTTCCACGATTCCATCTTGATGGAATTGGTCAGTGGGAGCAACTGAATCTTATATGATTTGATTCTTTTGATATTGAGTGATACCGAATTAGTTTCAATACTCTTGGGGATATGCTCCAGTAACACTAATCCATTCTTTTAATTAAGGTTCCATTAGTTTCTACATTTACGTATACGATATGTATAGGTAGAAAATTCGAATCTTTAAAGGTTTGATATTTGAGTCTTTCTTTTGTATAATGGTTATATAATTGAAAGTACTTGCGCCTCAGAGGTACAAGTAAAAGTTTATCATATATTCTATTTAATAGAATTTTATATTCTATTTGATAGAATATCTTTTCTACGATCCCGAATAATAAAAATTATTTTATTACTTGGTGTGTAACATTGGATGTTGACTATTGTAGAAAAGACTTGACTTATTGAAGTCAAATGTGAGAGTTATAAACTATAAATGGAATTACATAATTAATAAGATGAGATGACCATTAGACATCTTCCGTATAAGTTCAATAAGATGATAGAATCACTCACAAGTATTTGATACTTAATGATTTTGTTGTTTTCTTATCGAAGAAAAATATCCTATAACTTATAGTGGATGTGATATTTGATATCGATTCTGGAAGTTAGCATTAAACCATAGATCTAAGATTGTTCATAGCTTACTACAATCAAGTTTTAAACTTGATTAAGCTTTTGTTATGGATAGTTCATAAAATGAGCTAATGGTTTGTGCAGCCAAAATAATGTGAGCTAATTAAAGGTTTGGACTTTACAATATGACAGTAAGAAAGATTATACTCAGCAATCTATTGTAGATCTTGAGGAAACTTCTCTCTAGTCGCATTAATTGAACAATTAAAGATCTGTTGGTTGATGTTGATATTAAACTGTGCACTTAGCAAGGAATGCAAAGTGGCTTTTTTGAATGGCTTCTTCGGATAAGAGATCAGTTGTGATTTCTTTGTTTGAAGTGTTCTTTTTGGAATGGCCCTAGATTTTGTGTTCTGCTAAGGTCGTAGTTTGGTATACTAGCTTATAGAGACTATTGTAGACTCGAATGAGCATTCCAGAAATTCGTGTTCTCTAAATTTGATATATGTCAGATTGTCTGATTTTATTAAAGTATAGAGAGTACATTTGTGATAGAAGGGTTAGTGGGAGCGTACAAATTTTTTTCTAATGTTATATATCCTAACGACATTATCATTATTAAGGTAATAATGAGATGTTTGTGAGGTAAAAAATTTACTTAAGTCTTATTTACTCCGTGAAAGCAGTGGGAGTTGTCTATGTTATATTTGATATAAAGTTTTATATAAGATATAAAACTAAGAGACTTGTGAGATACTCATATTAGTCATGCATTAGATATGATCTAATAAATGACACAACAAGGCTATCTATATGACAGTTAGTATAATTGTTTGACAGTTAATTTGTGTCGTATGTATAATTTTTATCTTTCGTAAAGGATGATTCCTTTTTCGAAAGAGATATTGATTAGAATGTCTAATCAATCTTATGTACCATGTGATGATGACATAATGAATACTTTATTATGTGCGATTAAAGATATCAATTTAATCGTAATTTTTACGAGTTATTTTGATACATGTAGACCATAGGATGGGTCTTGAAACATGTTCTTTGTGATCTTTGAGATATTAAGAACGAGTTTCTAATTCATGGAGAATATAGTCTGCAACCATTAGGGTCATATTAGTTTTGAGTCTAATTATGACGTTAGAAAGTATACGTCATAAACTGTCAGAAACGATGTAGTGGGAATGTCACAAAGGATTCTATTTTGTGATTGAAATTAGATGCATCTTATGAATTATTGACTTATGAAGTTGCATAGTGATCTTATAAATTAGAAGTTTCACATTGGTATTGTATTTGCGGTTGTCTACATAGTATTTTGGATTTGATCCACAAATACTTGGACAACTCAGTAGCTGTAGCACAATATTGATGTCGCATCTGAGTCATATTAATTTATAACTTAGGTTCTACAAAATATAAATGATGCTGGCTAAGGGAAATAATTGGGTTTGTTGGACAAACTCAATATGTCATAGTAGACCTACTTCTTGTTGCCTACCTCTTGAGTGCTAGGTGAGCTCTTGAGGGCCATGAGCATACAATAAACATTGAGATGTGTACATGATACCATGGATTGACACTAAAGCAAGTGGGAGAAATTATTGGGATTGATGCTCAGAGTGCCAATCAGGATCATATTTATGTCCGATTCATGAATACGAACAATCTATTTTTCCATAATATTACTTACTTAGTGGTTGCACCTCTTGTTTTTATATACGTATTCAATCTAATTACGATTAGATTGAAACTAAATCTGATTTAGTGATATGTATATATTGGACAAAGATCTGATAATATATAATGTAGTGCGCAGTTACAAAGTAGTTTGTAATTTAAATTGGGAAGTGTCACTACTAGAAATATATTATCAAATAAAGTTCTTGGCCAAGATTTACTAACACGGGTCGGTTAGTTAAATCCGTTGAGACCAGTACATGTCGTATATCGAGACTTGGTCCGATGGTTTATCCCAATAAACCATTAGTCTTGGGAGACTCGTATAGACGTGTAGGTGTTTATAGTGGATAAACACTCAACGACTCATCGAAGATTCTTAATAGATGGTACACCAACGTTAATAAGAATCTTCTCGGGTTGAGTAGCATAATGGTCCTTCGACTTGAGATACCACTGCCATACTTAGATGGCAGTCACGTCACTGATCTATTTAGATCATACCTCCGCCTGTTCGTTGGGTGTGGACCAATCCTCAGGATATCCTGTGTATGTCAAGATAGGATCCGCCAGTTCTGTGTATAGAGCATATGTAGTCCATATATGATTAGCAATCTGTTAAATCCATGACTGTGGTATACTTCGGAATACCAATAGAGATTTCATGTTTATATCTATATCTATGGGATAATCTGGATACCTGTGACGGATGGATTATACATATGTAATGACCTCGACCTGTATGATTCAGCTAGTTTATCTGTGGTCGTCCTAATTTACAAGTGGGTAGATTATGGACACGAAATTAGATTTCGTGAAGGATATGCCTGAATTTAGAGAGTCTCATTAATGAAATATACTCGTAGAGCACTAGGGCAACTTTTGCAAATAATGGTGGTTATTTATAAATCGTTTAACGGTTAAACGAAAGATACATGCATTAGGGGTCGAACCGTCATTTCCTAATTAGTGTGTATTTGTGTTTAATATTTGATATTATTAAATACACATTAATTAATTGTCAAATTAAGATATTTGACAAATATCATTAATATATGTATTTGAGATATTTAAAGTAAATATAATACATATATTTAAAATATTTATATTTAATTAATTATTTAATTTTTAAATAATTAAAGTAATTAAAATATAAATATTTTACTAAATGATAATGTTGGAAATGATTAACAAGTGTATATTGTTGACTTATACATTAAAGGAAATGACTATCAAAATGGTTTTGACTACTTGGATATTTGATTTAATAAGTTAAAATTGAAAATATCCTTATTCCCTTTACTTGTCATTTTCGGCCATGACCTAGTAGTATTTAAGTGTTATATTTTTCATTTGCTTCACCTTTTTGCCAAGCCTCCAAATATTACAATAGATTAAGTTGAGAGAAAAAAATGAAGAACTTGAGAAAGACTTGAAGAAAACTTGATGATAAAGTAAGTTTTTCAACTTTTCTTTAACTAGAAAAATGTTTCTAGGGTTCTTATCTACAACATAGTTTGTTCACATGTTTTTCTAATCTCTTTATTTTTTAATAAGTTGTTTGGAAGCTTGAATGAAAGTAGTATGCATGTATATAAACAGAGTGAGATTGTAAATGGTTTATTAGCACACTTTTAGTCATTAGATGACTTGGATGCCATTCTAGAGTTTTTAGGCCACTCATTGATGACCTAGAATTGTTCTAGAGTTATTTAAAAGTGGTGAGACGTGTTTGGTGTGGTAGAGACTTGATTGAAACATTGGATTTATTTAATTTGGTGTAGTTTGATCATATTGATGATTTTGCAAAATTAAGGTTTATACCCTTTCTAAATTTGGGGCTTTTCATATACGTGTTGTGTAATTTTATATATATATGATGTATATTAAGTTTGATGATGATTGGATTTCGTCTTGACTTGTTTTGAACAATATATGACTAAAATGCACAAGTTGGAAACTTAAAGGGGCTCACGGTAATTTGTAAGAAATTGTGGGTTTGAGTTACAATTTATAATTTGATGTGTATGACATGTTAAAATCATTTTGGTACTGAATTGGAATCATTCAAAATTGTATTTGACAATTTAAGGACCAAAATGATCAAAATGCAAAGTTTTGGGGCAATTCTGTAATTAATGAAAAAATCTGTAAAAAGTTTTCAGAATTATGTTTTCATGAATATTTGATGTACAAATCATTTTGGTTGTGATTGGAAATCACCTAAGCTTGTTTTGAACAACTTAGGGCTAAAATGATTAAAATGGAAAGTCTTAGGGCTTTACAGTAATTAAGAAAAATATGATTTCTTGGGTAAAAATTTTAGATTTTAAGTATTGAGTAATTAAAATAAATAAGTTTATTTTAATTGTTCAAGAAAAATTTTTGAAATCAAAAAATCTTGATTTTCTGTGTTCCACTGCGTTACCCTGTAATGCCCTTAAAACCCCAACAATCATTACAAATGATGCTTGGATGAATTAAAATAGACTTAATGAGGTATAACATAAGACGGCCAAGGAAAATGAATATATGATATTGTTGAGACCGGAACGATAATTGTTAGAGCAAAAATTATAAAGGTAATTGAAGGGAGAATGTTCTGGAGTGCAGACTAGACAAAGAGAGCAAATCGTCTGAAAGAAAGTTAACCAGATCTAGATTAACAACAAATGTAAAGGTACGAATGAAGCATGAACTTTAGCCAGAACCAAATCACTAGGGTAGATGTTAATAGTAACGAATACAGTTTAATTTCTAGTATGCATACAGTTAAGCTTAATGTGAGTACTTTATTCCCTGAGTCTATAGCCAATTAAGAAGGATCGTCAGGAGATCTACTCAGAACTAATATCTTGGAGTTAGAATATCCGAAAACTGAGATGATAAAGTTAGAACATATAGAGAGCTTGATCATAAACTATAAGGTCATAAGCCCCATAGATAGGTAAAGATATGAGAACTTGCAGGACGGAGTCCATAAGTAGTTGGAATATAGCAAAGAGGAAATAGACAATTAAGCAGTTAAGTTAAGAGAATAAATGACAAGATCAGGTCAAGCATGTGGAACTGGAGGTGTATCAAGTCCGATCATTTAAATAGCGATAGAGATTATTGTTGTATACATTTACCCTAGAGTTAATATACATCGTAAATGGACCTAGCTATAGGAGACACAAATGCCCTTAGAGATGTGGAAGCACTATCTGTGAATGATTCATATATATATTCATTGAAGTTACATTAAACCAGTATGACTTAGGCATAAATGTACTTCTTGGTATAAATTTCTTATATATATCAATTACGGTTATTGAGGATTAATGATTGAATTGGATTAATTGTTGGTATGACCATGTTAGCATGAGTGCATCAATTCGATTACCTTACAAGTTAATCATGCTTGGGTGGAAGCAATAATAAAATGAGTGACCATCTAGGAAATATTAAGATGTATTAAATCTCTAAATAAAAGAAGAAGATAAAGTAAAATAAAGTTATAGAGTGTCAGACATAAAGAGGTGATTCACTTGTGCACCAGTTCGAGAAGAACTTAAGTTCAGACTATGCGAGATTGAGTACTTCTAGTACACCTTTCGAGACATCATTTAGTGTCAAATAAGAGATAGATAAAATTTAATGAATGATAACTTCCATTTAGGATGATCTCTACAAATAGGCTAGATATTTGACACGGATTCCCAAAGACTAAGCTTTCAACTTTAAGGATTGTATAGAGTGTACCAGAACTAGAGAATCCCAGAAGCTTTAGTACTAAGTTCTTGAACAGAAGAGTATAAATGAAGCTAAGGAATAAAAAGGAGACTCAATTGTCCTCAACCTAAGGAAAACCTTAGAAGTCCAACATCAAAAGGAATTCAAGGACGAATCATATTTAAAGGGGGGAGAATTTTTGTAACACCCCAATAATCCCGATGACTACCAAGTTATGAATGGCATATTACATGATATAAATCATGTTCAAGCATGTATGTGCTCATGAAATGACTTTACGGACATTCGATAATTCCCTGCGGTTCCGATACGGAATTCATTCCAAGATTAAATCCAGATAGATCATGGTATTTAGGCCATAAATTTTTTATATGAACTCCGATTCTTATGAATATTATACCATCAAAAAGTTAAGACTGAGACCTACAACTTTCGTGTTGGACATATCTCCAAATTCGAACAAGAAATAGGTAAGAACATAGTTAAAAATTTCAGATGAATAGTACCCGAGGACTAATCTAGAGAATTCTCAAAGTTTCTCAAGGATTCCAATTTTTTCTTCATTAAATCATTTGCAAATGGCCCATAGTATAAAAAGTGATAATGAACAAGGAAACTGATTGTGTTATGAAATGCCTAAATTTTTGGAATTCCTAGATGTTGAGCAAAAACAATAATGATGAGATTAAATGGTGGTTTTGATGATTGTACATTGATATATGATTTGTGAATATGGTTAAAGAGTTTATTTTGTAAAGGTTGTAGTGTGGAAGTGTTGAAAATGCAATGGGACAAAGAAGACATTGAAAAGTTGATGTTGGGGCCTGGAAATAGGCGAGCGTCGCGACGCCAGCAGGATAGAGTCGCGATGTGTAAGAATCAGAGGCTCACTACCTCAGGCCTTGTTGTATGAGCGTCGTGACACTCAATAATTGATTTTGCGACGCGTGATAAGCAGAGGATGTACCTTGGTTCTGATCTGGTGGGCGTCGCGACGCGTAGCGTTTGGCGTCGCGACACGAAACAGAGCATGCTCTTTGCATGCGCCTATTTGCATGGAAGTCGCGATACGCCAGACCTGGCATCGCGACGCGATACAGAAACAGTTTCATACCATTTCAATTTCAACCTAGGATGTTAAGGACCACCCTAAGAGTTTCATATTGAGGCATATACACGCAATATGACAAGTCACTAACCATGTGGTGTTGATGGATTAGTGGATTTTAGAAGTTTTGTCTAATTTCGAAACATGTTTCACACCTTTTATTCTAATTGAGTTTCTTGATTATAGATCATTGCAGGATCAGTAATATTTTTCAACGAAGTGTAGTGGTACTAGCCAGATCCTAAAATCTGTGAGTGGACCCTTTTCTCAAACTGATTTTATTTAATTATTTTCGATATGAGACTTATTTTTAAAGTACATAGGGCGTTAGCCAAAATTTTATTACAGTTTTTTTACGATTAAAAATATTTTTAGAAAGATTGATTTAAGAGCTTGAGTTTTATGATTTTTGGAGGCATGGGGGAAAAAAGACCTTGGATGTAACTTGGCTCAAATATGAAATTGAAGATTACTGGAATTGACGGACATGACACGTGCACATATAAAGCAAGACTAGGGGACGGCAATACGTAACACCCCTATATCCTAGATTTCAAGGCTAGTTGGACGGCGATACGTAACGTCCCAGACCCTAGATTCAGGTACAGAACAGTGGCATACATTGGGAGACAATGATACGTAACGTCCCAATGGCATGGATTTGCACACCTGACAACAGTTCAATGGCTTGGGGGACGACGATACGTAACTCCCCAAAACCACTAGTTTAGGCGTATTGGGGGACGACGATACGTAACGCCCCCATGTGTCAGGTTTTCTACAGATACTCAGAGACATACTTTTTAGAATGACGGTTTATAAAAGAGTTTTCCCAGAAAAAGATTGAGTTTCAGATAAGAAAGTGTTTTTCAGAAAATGATCAACTTTCCTCGAGATAATTTTGATTTCAGAAAATGAATATTTCATAAAGTACTTCAATTTCCGTTCAAACGATCTGACCCACACCACTCTCAGTCTCTTTGTTTTAGAGGTATACTTGGAGGACAAGCTCGAGAGGATAGATACTTATGGCAGTCACCAGGAGTGTTGAGTCCAAAAGGTCAAGTCACAGACACAGTCAGTCAGAGTCAGAGTAAAGTCATGAATCTGACAATTGAATAGTTAAGGTTTTATGTATACTATGTTAAAGTGTCCATGACAAAGTTATGTAGTGTATTGTATTGTTTCGTAGTTATGAGTATATGAGATGCATATTATGTTGTTGAGTTGGGCAATGGTGCATGATTTTATTTATGAGATAAGTTTAGTAGTATTGATCAAAGTCAGAATGTTAGAGGCTCATGGGAATAAGACGACCTATTCCCTGCCGGTAGCACCTCAGAGAATGAGGATGTTACAAGGGTAAACAACCATTTCTCACCTATGTGACCGAGTCTCTGGTGCCACAGATTTTGAGAGGCCTCTTGTTCGCTACATTGAGGCTCTCTGCACACATATTCACATGTGTCTTGTATAAAGTGCTAGAAATATGTCCTCGGGCAATGACCGTGGCACCTTTTATCATTTTCCATGTGCCATTGCTAAAGTGGCTAGTATAGCCTTGTTTATCAAGGGCTACCCTCGAGAGTAGATTGAGCGGAAGTTCTGGAACATGTCTCACCTCCTTCAGGGTTATTGTATACCCTGCATTTGTCCGAATCTGAATTTCTCCAATTCCCACTATCTGAGAGGAACTGGTATTTCCCATCTTCACTGCTCCAAAGTCTCATGCTTTGTATGTTGTGAAGAAATCCTTGTGCGGGTGCCGTGATAGGATGCTGCAGTATCTACCACCCACTCAACATCTTGAGTTATGGTGTGAAGGCATGTTTCTTCTTAGATGGAGCATATCGCTACATCTCTTGAGGCAACTACTAGTATCTCTGCATCGTTGTTATTCGGCTGAGAATCGCCTTGACACTGCTCTCGTTGCAGCTTTCGACAATTCTTCTTTAAGTGGCCTTCTTTGCCATAATGGTAGTACTTGTAGGTAGGATTTCTTCTATCTGTGGATTTGCCTCTACTTTTACTTATACCTCTCCCTCTACCTCGATTTTTATCTTGTTGTCTTCCTCGATTCTCCGTGACAGGGGCTTGTGTCTGATCTGCGCCCATATCTTTTCTTCCGATCTCCTCATTTGTCAAGACATCTTTTACTATAGGCATGGTAAGTTTGCCTCCTGGAGCTGAATTGTTGAGAGTAACCACTAATGTTTCCCAGCTATTATGAAGAGAACTGAGTAGTAAGAGGGCTTGAAATTCATCTCTTAGTTGCATGTCTACTGCATACAATTGGTTCACTAGGACTGGAACTCATTGGTGTGTTCTACAATAGAAGTTCCACTCCGTAACTTCAGGTTCACCAAACGCCTCATTATGAAGGCCTTATTCCGAGCTATCTTGGCCTGGAACATGTCTTCCAATTTTATCCATATTTTATAAGCATTTGTATCATGTGCTACGTAGTGGAAGACAGTGGGAACGATCCACTGCCTAATCTGACCCATAGTTCTATCATTGATTTTATTCCAGTCATATTATTTAACAGATTCTAGTCTCACTCCCTTCACCTCGATAATATCAAACAAGTCTTTACAGTGTAAATAATCTATCATCCAATGGCTCTAGAGGGAGTAATTGGTTGTTGTCAGCTTGATCATCGCACTAGAAGAAGAATCTTCCATTTCTATTTTAAGTTTAAAGTTTAAATTAAAATAGGATATAATCGGGGTTGATTTTCAAAAATCGGAGGTTACCGTTGCATATGAAACGGTCAAAAATGATGGATTAGACACTTCGTTGGTCCAAATCCGACTTAGGGGCCGATTTGTAAATTTAGAAAACTTCTGAGACTAAAATATAAATTTCAGAGACTTCAGGGGTCTCAATGAAATTTACCAGGTATGTTGTCTTGGCTGACACATGGCTGATGATTTGGCAGAAATGGGACCCTCTATTGACGTGTCTGACACATGGCGCTGACATTGCCGATGATGTGTCGCCGATGTGGCTGTTGACTGTGCGCTGACTGGATGTTGACTGTGCGCTGACATGGCGCTAACGTGGTCATCTTCAACCTCCAGCTGACGCGTGTGGCGTGTGGGCGCCTGAATAATCTTCCTCATTGCACGTACAGGCACGTGCGGCATTTCTTGACGTCAGCTCGATCGTCGAAAAATACTACCGTACTCGTCTCGACGTGAACAAGATGATGGTATACTCAAAAGTGATTTTTGACAACTTTCCCGAAACCCGAATTTTCCGAACCGAGTTCCGTTCTTCGGTTTTATGACCCCCAATATATAACCAAAGCTCTTATACCACTTATTGTGATTCCCTGATCACTGAAGAGTGTTTTGAGGAAAAATCGAATCTATTACTACAAGAATAGAATTACAAAGTGTTTAAACTTTATAAAAAAAACCTCACTCTCTAACACTTTGTAAGCTTTCTTCACTTGAAACTTATTATTTTTGGGATGTTTTGAGCTCTCAATGAGCTCTCAATTTATAGCCAAACACAAGACTCAACTGTCAATAAATGAATAGTGCTCCTCCTAAAGTAGTTTGTATCTTTGCACCAAATTTCGATAAAACTTATCTTCCACCTACAGTTATTTGTACACCATACATGACATGCATGGCAGCTTCAGTTTTTTTTTTTTCTTGATTAGTATGGATTTTAGAATGCGGCTAATAAATTGAAGAATTAAATAATATGTTAAAAGACTGAGATTGAGTACAATCAATTATTTAAAGTACAATTAGCTAGCAATGCATAATTGTCAAAATAATGCAAATTTGATACAGCTAGATCACACCTACTTTTCATATGAGCAAGATTCCTACAATATAAGCAAATAATAGTGGTATCCGAGAATTTATATATATTAAAAAGTTATAGGAGCCAGTAATCATAGATATACTTATATTGGTGATGCTATTACTGCTGTGATGAAAGAAGCAATACCAAATAGGCCTCTAAAAAGAACAAAAGTGATCAAGATATAATAGTACATACCTATAAAAAAAAAAAACTTAGATGTGATGACGTTATGATAATACATTAGGATGATAATGCTACAGTCTTATTGCTTAAGAAATCTCCAAGGGGCGTGGCTTGATGGTGTAGGGTTTAAGATCTGACTTTCAGGTTATAGGTTCGAATCCAGGGAGTGCGTTTCTTATAAAAATCTGGGACAGTCCGGGATTTTACCTACTCCGCTTATATCCGGAAGCGGTGGTTTGGCCCGGGGTTTTTAACGATTTCAAAAAAAAAAAACATTGATTAAGAAAGAAATTTATATTCATCTATTGTATTAACACTATGACTATATCGTGGTCTCATCTGCTATTTTAATAAAAATCCAACTTTCTAAATTCTCGGGCGATCGCAAGAATATAATTTCATATTATTCTTTCAATCTTGTTTATGTCCAAATAGTAAAGTGAGAACATGGAAAATGGAAACTTTAACAGCCACAGGATTCACAAGTTGGAACACAATTGAAGAAAGAAAAAAGCTGGCATTTTACTGAGATTTTAATTACTCCCATTCGATATATTTCATACGTACACATTTGGCATCTTCCTTGGGCCAGCTAAAGCTTATGCATTTATTCGTTTACAAGCCTTTTTCTTTATTTCTTTCTAAATCTCATCCCAATATTAAAAAAATCACATTTTTCAACAACTCTTGAAAGGGTATTTGATTATTCAAACTAAAATTGTATGTACATTCTGGATACCACTTTGTCAACTTTTTGACGTTTGCATATCTTTCTTTTTATTATTTTATTTTTATTATTTTATTCTTATAAATACTATTATTTTATAAAAATGGAGAGAATCTGATTACTTGATCCTATCGCTTATAGAGGCTATCTTTCGTTTGATGGATCACCAGTAATGAGACTTTGAAGGAAATGAGAATAAGGTCCACAACTTGATAAAATAAGACCCGACGACTGTGAAAACTAAACCCGAACGTTAATAATTATATGAATTTATATTTATTCCCGCTATTACGAGGAATCAAACTCAATATTTATTTAATAGAATAAAATTATTTTGACTACTTGTTGATTATATCTTTGCATATCGTCTTTTCCTCATTTTACATCTTTTATATGCAAGCTGTCAAAGTCCTGTGAGGGACCACATTTCAGACTAATATTGCCAAAAAATAATAATAATAAAAAAGGATTTCCTATAGGGTAGTTCCAATTTGATTTTCTTTCTTTACATCTTTTAATTGCTTCATGACGGTGACTAGGCCTTCCCACTTCTGGAAATGACTCATTAATCATTCACTTTCTTCAAGTTCCTAAAACTTTAATGCTATGTTTGGTTTAAAGTTTGAGAAGGTATGGTAAGATAAAGTAAAATAAAAAAAATGTGTTTGGGATGAAGTGAAAAAGGAAGGTATGGTTACAGATAGACATGCATACGGTTGCGGTTTCAAATCGTAACCGAATCGTAATCGAACCGTTCATTGAGTGGATAGCAAATCGCAACCGAACTGGATGGGTTCGGTTCGGTTAATGTTGGACCGAAATTCCAACCATCAAACCGGCAGTTGGATCAGTTCGAACTGTAACAATTACAATTCTAGTTCGAACCGTTTATGGTTCAAACCTTAAACCGTAACAGCTAACAGTTATTTTTTTTTATAATAATAAATTTTAAAATGTCTAATTTTCCCTCCCAACAACTATATTTTGGGGCATTTTAGGCATCATAAAAAAAAAAAAAAAAAAAAAAAAAAAAACAATAAATATTCCTTTAACTCATTTTTCAAAACCACAAAATCGTTTACTCTTCCCACTCTCTCAATTTCTAAAATCTCATATATTTAATCAATTTATTCTTTTATTATCTCAATCTCTTCATTATAATGGCAAGTTCATCACACAACACTAACATTCCTGAGGATACCACTAAATATACCATGGGCGAAACAACTTCATGTATTCACATGAGAAATCGAGGTTCTGAAATATTGACAAAATATTTCACTCTGGTCGTGAATGATGTCACTGGTGAGAAGAATGATGTCTGTAATTATTGTTGAAAAATTTACAAACACACTAGTGGGTATGGAACTATGACTGGTCATATGAGGAGTATTCATAAACAAAATGACAAAGTTTTCTACTTTCGGTCCAGGTTCTTCTTATTATACTAAATTATTTAAATATAATGAATATCAATGGAAAGATAATCTAACTAAATTTATTGTCATGGAACATTTAGCTTTTACTTTTGGGGAAAAAGCATCTTTTAATGATTTAATATATGAAAATTTGATTCCTACTGTATGTAAACTTACTATGATGATATGTAAAATAAAAATGATGGAGTTATAGGCTAAAGGTCAAAATAATTTAAGGGAATTATTTTTTAAAGTTAAAGGCCGTATTTCAATTTGTAGTGATATATGGAGTGACTATTGGCAGTCACTTTCATACATTAGTGTGACATGTCATTGGATTAATGATTCGTGGTTGATTCAAAATAGAATTATTACATTTCGGCTTTTTGATGATGTACACACTACAAATAATATTTATGTAATGATTAGTAATATTTTACAGCAATATGGATTAGTGAAAAAAATTAACTATTGGATTTGATAATGCATCAGCTAATACTACATCAATTAATGAACTTACAGCTATTTGCCAACCAAATTTAGGAGGTAAAATTTTTTCATGTTCGATGTGCAAGTTATATTTTGAATTTATGTATACAATATAGTTTTCTTTAAACTCTCATATTGCACATATTAAAAAAATAATTTATTTATTTTGGTCGTATTCTAAAATTAGAAGAGAATGGTGTATTTTTTGTTAGCAAAATGGTGTTAGGCCGAAAATATTCAGTCGTGATGTTCCAACTCGTTGGAATTCTACTTATTTTTTACTAAATGAAAGTTTTAAACTTAAAGATTTATTATGTTCATTTTTTACTCACTATCAATATGATGTAGTTTTATATCCTAGTCAATTGGAAGTTTGTTCAAATTTTTTAGAGATTTTAAAAGTTTTTAATGATGCTACGAATATTTTAAGTAGTGTTTATTATCTAACTTCAAATATTTTTTTCCTTACAAGTCTTGATATTTTTGGGGTAATATTCAAACCTAATAATAATAACAACAAATCTGATGATGTTTTTGATAATCATAATAATATTTTTGATGATCCTAACAAAGAATTTGATTATCATAACAACGAATTTGATGATCCTAACAATGTTGTTGTTGATCTTCAAATGCAATTAAAAAATATGTTCTATCAATGAGAACAAAATGACTTAATTATTACAGAGAGATATAATTACTTTATCTTGTTACTTTTGTTTTGGATCCTAGGTTTAAAATTGAAGATTTGGAAAATATTTTACAAAATTATTATGTTTTATTAGGTGATAGAACTATGATTGTTTTTTCAATTATTGATAATGTTAGGAAAACTTTACTTGATTTATATAATGTTTATGTAATTAGATAGAATATTCAAATAGTTGATACTACAGAATACATGAATGCACCAACTGAACAATCTAAGCTTTTTGCTGGTAGAAGTTGGTTAATGCAGTGAAGTAAAAAATCAAAGTCCACCAATACCACCACTACTAATTCAGAAATTAATAAATATCTAACGATAAATTTTGAGTTTCCCCAAAGTGATTTTGTAGGTGCGCAATTTCTTATCCTTGATTGGTGGTAAAAACATCCAGGATTGTTTCCAGTCTGGGCCGTGATTTCAATTAGGTATTAGCGATGCCCTCCAAAAGGTTGGCGAGATGGGACCAAAAGAAGCATCGAATGTCTCAACTGTATCTGTAAAGCAAGCATTTAGTATAAGCGATAATATACTTGATGATAGAAGATCAGGGTTGAAAATGGAGGTGTTAGAAGCTCAAACGCGTCTTGACAATTGGTGTAGGGCAGAAGTCATGAATAAGAAAATCAATCGGAAGCTTTTGAAGATTTGTATGATAACATAGACACAATTGGAACCGAAGGCTAAAGAACTGGATCGCCTTCCCCGGATGACGATGAATAAAATATTAATAGGGTAAATTATTAAAAATAAAATGTAACAAAACTACATAAGCTTTGATTCCTCTACGCCCCAATAGGATACGTAGCCAGCTTATGTAAGTGCAAGCTTTTTTTCTTTTCAAAATAATAAATAAATTATCAATGTCTTTAGTAAATCTTTAACTTTTTATTATTTTTATAACAATTTAAATTAATTTATTTATTCTCTATTAAATCTTTTATCTTATATTATTTTATAAGTTTTTAATTTAATTTTTTTTAAAAAAAAAATCGATTTCAAACCTTAACTGGTCGGACCATACCATAGATCGAACCGTGTGCATGTCTAATTACTTAAGATAATTTGATAGGTTAAAACTCAGTTTTATCATGCTATTTATAACTGTTAGGAACAATATCCCAAAATAATATAGGATTAATCCATGATTTATCTACTTAGGATCTAACCAAAATATGTATTATTAGTTTATGATTTATTTACAAATACATTGAAATAAAGCTAAATTTCACAACACAATTGCATACCTTAATATTGTAAAGATCCATTTAATCAAACATAATTGGTTGGTTTTCTAAATGAGCCACTTCTCATATTTATAAGAGATGGAAGAGGAACACATGCATTAATTCATACTTAATGAATATGGAAGTTTATTAACTTCCTTCATAAATGTGGCCATCATGAGTGGATAATCACAATTAGTATTGATTACCCTTATTCAACAACCACTATTAATGTTAATCACCCTTATTCAACGACCATGATCAATATTTTCTAACATTTGGTGTTCTATCACCATTAATGTTAATCAAATTATTTAACATCTCCCACTCACGCATGACAGGATCGAGATTTTATTTTATCATATCTACAAGAATAACTCATACTTAGCAATTATGTCGTGGTGTAACATCTGATGGTCTCGACTACTGTTACATTGTGGGACTCATGATACATAATATAAATTATTTTCGAACACATATACACTCATGAAATGACTTTGGGGACAATCGGTAAATTCTTTGAAATTCTGATGCGAAATTTTGCTTGCATCATATTCCGAATAGCCCTTAGTATTTTGGGTATAACTTTTTCATATGATCTCTAATTTTTATGAATTTTATATCTTCGGAAATTTAAGACCGAGACCTACAACTTCCATGTTGGACTATTTTCCAAAATCAAATCCGAAATAAGTCAAAAATCTAAATTTTCTGGACTGCTATAATAAATTCGCGGATGATCTAGAATTGGATGATGTGGCATCATCCTAGCCACTCTTTTGCAAAAAAAAATTAGTTCTATGCACTATAAAAATGACACTATTCATTCATCCTATTCTCAAGCAAAAAAAAAAAAACAAAACGTGAGTTAGATGGAATGGAGTAGCTCCACTTTCTTCATCCTTATGCTAGAATTTTGATGGGAAAGTGATTTCTGAGTTCCAAGGCTTCCAAAGTAAGCTTCTAGCTCTATTTCTCTCCTTAATTTTCAGATTTGGACAAATAGATCAAAGCCCCAATTCACCTATTGTATTACCCTAGTAATGAGAATTGCATAATTGCATTAGAAGAGTTATTAGCATGCATTTTGAGAGATATTTTGGAGGTATAAACATGAAATGAAGCTTTTATATGTATGAATATGATGGGGGATTAGAGTTCGTAATTTGATGAGATTAAGGTAAATGGTTGGTGTTTGGATTTTGGATATAAGAAAATATTAGAGGGTGTTATTCATGACATCTTATGTTTTTGTTGTTGTTATAGCTTAAGTAGTATTATAGAAATTGAGAGTGAAGGTGAAGTGGAAGATGAGTCCTAAAAAATAGGCTAGTGTCACGATGTCGCGATGCGTACTAGAAAAATTGTCCATAATTCGATTCTGAAATGTGAGCATCGCGACACCTAAGGACTAGCATCGTGACGCGGAAAGCAAGGGAAGTTCACTGTCTCATCTCTGTTTGGTTGACGTCGCGATACTCAGCGCTTAGCATCACGATGCATGTGGGAATCTCGACGCCCAACCTTTACATCGTAACGCGGAGACAAATGATGCTTACTAGTTCAATTAGCATGTGTGGGAGTCGCGACGCCCAAAGGCAAAGTCGCGACGCACCAACAAAAATTTACAAAATCAGTTTTAGTTTATTCCAGTTTCACCCTAACATATTAGAGGCCACCATAAGGGTCTCATATCAACTCTCATACATATAGCACATCATGATATAAGTATGATACGCCTTTGAATGATAACAAGTGCACAAATAAAATTAGCCTAATTTCAAAATATATTCCCCAGCCCATTTTCTAATCAAGTTTATCAATTATAGATCATCACAGGAATCGCCAATTCATCCGGTAAATTGAAGCAATGTCAGTTGGACTTCAAATCAGTGAGTGGACACTCTCTTTATAAGTTGATTTTTCATTTATATCATTTTAAGCAAAGACTTACTTTTCCACATTTAGGAAATTAGCCAAGTTTACTTTCAAAAATATTTTAGTTAATAATGTTTTGCGAAATGATTTAGAGAAGTAATGATTACAAAAGCATTATTTTTTATTTCGAGGCATAGGGAAAAAACACACCTCAGTATGTAACTTGACTCAGATATGGAATTGACAGATTCAGATATCATGTGCACATGTAATTCAGGACTATGGATGACAGATGCCCCTAGAACCTAGATTCAGAGTTTGGAGGGTAGCACAGATCCGCATCCTCGGCACCAGTTTTGTGGCTTCGGAGACTGCGATACGTAACGCCCCAAGACCACCAGATATCAGGGCTATGGGGACGGTGATACGTAATGCCCCTAGACCTTAGTTTCAGGGACAGGATAGTGGCATACATTGGAGGACGGCGATACATAACACCCCAATGTCATGGATTTGTACATCTGGCTCTAGTTAGGCGTATGGGGGACGGCGATATGTAACGCCCTCATGTGTCAGGTTTTCAACAGACATTCAGATACAGATATTTCGGAAACAAATTTTTAGAAACGGACTTTTAAAGATAGACTTATAGAAAAGAGGTTTTAAGAAAGAATTTGCACAAGAAACTACTTTTATGAGAATTTCAGAAATTTACAGACCAAAAGCAGATTTCAGAAAAGCTTTCTAGAAAAAATATTGTTCTCAGGTAATGAAAGAGATTTAAGAAAAGATGATTTGAGTTGAATTCGGTTTTAGAACCATGGATTTTCAAAAAATATTTTAATACATATTTTTAAATTGTCCGCACACTATATCGTTCAAACGATCTAACACTCCCAGTGTTTCTGTTTTGCAGGTTACTCGAGGGACAAGCTTGAGAGGATGGATACTGATGGCAGTCACCAGGGTGTTGAGTCCACTAGGTCAAGTCAGATACCAATTTCAGTCAGAGTCGGAGTAAAATCATGCATCAAATGTATTGTTAGTAAAGTTTGTATGTGTAAGAGTTAGAAACGTCTGTATAAAGAGCATAAATGTAATGTTATTGAGTTATGAGTAATGAGATGCATTTTTTATGTTACTAGTTAGGGCGATATCCCTATGCATGAGTTTATGTTTGAAATAATAGTAATAGTGTTTTTCATAGTCAGAGGCTCATGGGATAGGACGACCTATTCCCTACCGATAGCATCTCCAGATTGGGGATGTTACAAAGATGGTATCAGAGCATGGTCTAGGGAATTAGTGACTGCAATGGGTAACGTGCTGGGGTTTTGTATATGTAGTATGCCCGAGGTACTAGTATGTGAGGCACTACCTCTCCAGTATCTGATCCTTAAGTACGTCCTCAAAGTTTTATAGAGAGGTTAGTAAGAATTCCTGAACTATTCGAATATCATTCCTTATGAAGTAACTATATTCTTTGAAAATCATTCTGTAGTTACCCTGGTTCATTATCGAAATGTCCAAGGCAAGTTATGAAGATAGATAGTAAGTTTCTAAGTATATTTCACTCTGGGGAGTGGGAAGAGAAAGCTATAAGAAAAGTAAAGAATGGTACATAGATGTTCAAGCAGCCAGAGCCAATAAGAGATAAAGATATAGAAATAGATAAATAAGGAAGTACCACAACTAATAGTAGTAAAGAGAATAGAATAAGTCTGAGCAAGAGAAAAATATCAAAGCAGACCTTAGTAAGGTTTCTTCCTTTCTCGTAAAATTCCTTCAAGTAAATCCAATAGCCTTAAATACCTTATATAGATAGCAAGTTCCCCGAGTAATGAAGGATAGACGGAAAGATAAAATAAGTAAGGAATTAGAATTAGACATGGCAGTTCCGATAGACAAGAGATGTCAAAAAGGATGAAAAGATTCTAGATCCTCAAACCCAGGCTCTTAAACAAATAAATGAAGGTCGTAAGCAGAGTTGATTAGTTACCTTACCCTAAGAAACCCGACATAGATACAACCCTAAGCTACCTAGATCCTCACCCCTTAGTAATACCGGTTGAAGAAAATGTCATGAATGAGTCTATCTCATACCTATCTTACATTAGTAATAGACTCTACCAAAACATAGAATACCAGAACAAGAAACGTTGACATCTGTAGAGAGGTAAAATTCTTTTTCCAGCCAGTGCCCGCAAAGAAAGAAATAACTGTATGGGATCCTAGTTCGCATGACACCATATTCTAAGATAGAGGTAGTGAATTTGGAAGAATGGGTTACCCAAAAAAAGGCCAATGAAACTTTTAAGGTCAGACAAATAAGAACCCGACCCAAGCCAAGATGAGCAAGTTCACTGTACAAGTAAGAATCCATAGATCCGACCAATACCAGTAGGAACCCATATAAGTTTAAAATGAGCAGACCCGTGAGGATTACATACACTAAGAAGATAGCAAAAGTACCAGTGCGGACAGTAAGACAAAGTACCATAGTCGTGATTTATAGCAAGGGTAGAGATCCATAAACTGGCTCATAAGATGAACGACCACTAGCCTCGGTAACATTGATGAGCGGAAAATATATCAATATTTACCGCCCTTTTTGCTTAATATTTTGTATAGTTTCTCAAATTTTATGAACGTTTTGAAGTGTTTTAGTTTATTTTGTAGATAAAATAAAATCGGGACTCAATGGAATAAATCAAGACAAAATGTGGAACAGATAAGGGCAAAACTGGACTTTACATTTGGATTTTGTAGGTTGGAAACTTGAAATGGCGTTCTAACGAAGAACAATTTCAGAAATTCAGCTTTGCGCAATTGTCGTATTTTGACCATCACGTTCTACTCCGATATCGGATTGAGGTGATTCAAGTTTCAAATTAAAGAAGACACAAAGATATACAACTTTGATGTTCATAATGATTTCGAATTGTGAAGTTTGCATGACCGAAATTGATAAAATATCCGTAAGTATGTTATGTGTAATTATTAAAGTCATTTTCAAAACAAAAAATAAAAATAAAAAATGGAAATTGTCAAACTTCCACGAAACATGCTTGCATGTTTGGTGGAGGATTTGGTGCCATATTTGATGCCATGTTTGGTGCCATGTTTGATGTCATGTTTGGTGCCATGTTTGGTAGAGAAATTGGTGGAGAAATTGGTGGAAGCCTTTAGATTTTCCTATAAATACCAAGCTAAAACTTTATAAATTTTTCATGCTTTCTTTGGAGGAATTTCTCCATGAAAACCTAAAGGAAAGTGTCTTGTATATTTATTTAAGTTTTCTTGTATTTTATTTTTATTTAATTAATAAAATTTTGTGTGTTTTCATTTACAGCATGAGCAGGTAATCTCATTCTGCTGGGGTGACAAGGTAATACTTTTAATATAATAAATTAGACTAATCTCTCTTATTTTAATTAAAATTTGGATTAATTAGTTACCGCCTATATGGCCGGTTTAGGTGACAACCTTATTTACCGCCTATATGGTCAGTTTTACATTCCAGACGTAATTTCCGTACATATGGTCGGTTTAGTAATAACCTTGTTACCGCCTATATGGTCGGTTGGACTTAATTGAGAAAAATTGAATTTCCACCTTTATGGTCTGGTTAAATATAATTAATTAATCTGTAAACATTGATAATAAGGGAGATTTCTAATTTTGAAATATTAAAATTGGATCCTTAAACCCAGCATTTTCTCTCATTATTGTAATTTTATTTTTATTTATTTTCAAGTTATTTCTTATGATGTTTTGTTTAATTAAGTTTTTAGTAATCCTAGGTATGTGTCGTAGCTAAATACATAATCTAGGGGTGTGATAAATTCCAATATCACCGGTTTATAAGTTGGTTATTTTATGTTTTGGGTAATATATTGTTTTTTTATTGAGTCTTAGTCTTAATGTTTCTTGTTAACTGGCCATTAATAAGATTGATTTGGTAAACTTAAAATGAACTTGGAAAAGAGATTTTAGGTTTAGCCTTAGACTCAATAGCTCACGATCTCACCTTGGGGTAAATGTCTCTTAGGTAGATTTCCTTACAAGATATGAATATATCTGTCGGGCTCGGGTAGCCATAATTGGAATTTAAACTTAATGAATTCGGATTTTCTTAATTAACATAGGAATATAGTTAATTGGGTTACTTTGGGTGTTTTCATCTGACCATCGGAAGAGGCTTTTGCATAATTTCGTGTTACAGGCTAATAAACCGATATATTACACAAACATGAGATAATCACTTCATCTTTAAAAGATATTGGAAGGATTCACAACCTTAGATAGTTTTATAATATTGATTTTTCCTTTAATTTACTTTCACACTGTTTTATTTACTTGTTTTAGATAAAAATCATCATCCAACCAAAAATCAATCAATTAGATACTCGTAGACATTTAGCTTCAATAAATTAATAGCTAAGGTATTTAGTTCTCATGGGATCGATACATTTTATACTACTTGAGCGATATGTACGCTTGCATAACGTGTATGATTTCACAGATCAAGTTTTTGGCACCGTTGCCGGGGACTTATTTTTCTTGCATTATTAATTTTGAAGCTATCTAATTTAC
>SKCR01032734.1:0-127367 GCA_019454045.1 Zanthoxylum bungeanum | reverse complement strand
AGAGACAAAATTAATCTGGGATTAATTACGATAATAATTAATCTGAGATTAATTATCAGAGAGAAAGAATTAATCTGGGATTAATTACGTCATGAATTAATCTGGGATTAATTCGTGAAGAAGAGAGAACGCGATTAATTTGGAATTAATCGGTAAAATAAATTTAATAATTAAATTGGATTTTTCAATTTAATTTATTTATTAGGCTGTAATAATATATTGCATATATTAATTGAAATTGGATTTCAATATGGAATTAAAATTGGATTTAAATTCAAGCGAACGAATTAATTTGGAATTAATTTGTAAGCGACTTTCGTAATAATTTTCTTAGGCATTATTATTTAATTAAATTGGATTTAATTATTTAGCAACGGAAAATTCGTTTAATCGGATTAAACGAAACCGGACCCAAAGTGTGTTGTTTAAACCAACTTGAATTTGGAATTCAAAATTGGGTGGGACCCACAACTCACATCATATGTCAAATCGTGATGGTGGTAGTTGGCAATAGTGATTAGATTATTTAAAACACACAATACAAAAGTCAAGACAACTATTCACCATATTCTCTCTTCTCCCTTCAATGGTCGAATTCCTCTCTTCTTTTTCTTTGAATATTGTTGCAAAATTCATCTTTACTAGCACATGGAGAGTCAATTTAAGGTGATAGGGAAACTCACCCTTGAGTTTGGAATTCGATTTTAAAGCTTGGAGCTTCTACATCCATGAAATTTTTGAAATCCTAAAACCGATCAATGTAAGTTATTCCGCAAATTTTCTTGATTAATTCACACTAGAATAACGTTTAGAGATCTCGTGGCATGTGTATGACACTAACAATGGTATCAGAACCACCTAAACTTGATTTTAAATTCTAGGGTTTATAACTTTAACTTTGGGATTTTATGCTTGGAGTGTGAAAATTCAAAATTGGTTGTTTGGTTGTAATTAGATGATGATCAATTGGATTTGTGCATCATTAGATTTGAGAAAATGATTGGATCAAAAATTTCCCCAAAATCTATGTCATGGTCGAATGTAGCCCTAGAAAGTTCATGGTGATTTTTTTAATTTGACAATTGATATGTTAATAGGCATGAAATGGAATGTTAATTGTTGATTTAATTGGATTGAAATCAAAATTGGATGTTAATTTCATGTATTGCCGTGAGCTTGAGCATGTTGGAATGAGTTGGTATTGCTTCAAATTCTGTTGGACATGAATTGGATAATTAAGCATGATTAATTAGTTTAATTGATGTTTTGGAAATATTAGTTTAATTAATTAATTATGGAAATTACACTTTAATTAAATTAATGTGATATTTGGAATATTATGTTAATAATAAATTAGTATTTAAATTGGATTGGGCTAATTTGTTGTATTTGGCCTTTATGGGCTTGGTTGGGCCAAGTTTGGTTTTGGACAATTGGGTTGGATCCAATTGGGCCTAAAACCATTTTCCATAAAGTCCAAATATGACTATTGGGCCTTTAAAAATTTAATTGGGCCTAATGGGCCAAAATTGATTTTTGGGCAAATGGTGATTCCTAATTGGGCCTTGGCTTTTAGGTTGGATCCATAATGGCCAAAGCTCATGCCTAAAGAATTAATTGAAAGCCCATTGGACTTTAATTGAATAGTATTGGATGCTAATTGGGCCTTTGAGACCCATTAAGATTGGATTTGGAATCCAAGTCTAAAAGGCACCATTAAAAGTGTAATTATTTAATTTGGAATTAAAAATGAATTAGTATTGGATACAATTTAAATTGGATTTAAAATTGTAGTTCGATATAATTCAAGAATACGTACTTTGAGTATTTCTTCTTAAACGAGTTGGACTCGCGCAAATTAAATCGTTGTTTGAACATTGGATGGTCATTAATCAAAGATTAATTAATTGTATTAGATTGATTGACAGCATGCTTTGTGTGAATACTTGGATGTATTTGTATGAATAATGTCTATCGGATGGATATTAGAAGGGTAAGGGCAATTTTGAAAATTATTGTAATAAATTTAGAATTTATTAAATTGGACCTGCGTGTCCAGCCTATTATCTCTTTACTCTTTGTATTTCTCTTCTCACCAATACCCCTCAATGCAAATGAGGTTTCTTTAAGTTTTATGTAATTGGGTAGAAGAATGTAAAGTGCTAGCGGGAGAGAGGAAAGAAAGTGATTTGTTCTAGGTAAAAATTGTATTATATATCCATCCGCATATCATTATTAATTTTATTCGCGCCATATTATGCTTTTAGAATGCATATTTAAGGGTGTATGATGAGACCTAATCAAAGATAATAAATTGGTTGCCAATTTACGCGAAAAACCCTCATTAAATATTAAGCGTTTTCCTTCCATTGAGTGGTTCTCTCTCAAGATCCAAGATTAGCATTGGTTTGTTGGCCAAAGTCAAGATCATTGTCCATCACGGATGTGTTTGAACCACGAAAGCTTTGTTACATATCGCATGTCTTGGGCAGTTGTGATTTGTTGGCCAAAGTCAAGGTCACTTATGTACATCGATGTGGATTACGAAGTTTTTCCACTGTCAATGGGTCACGCTTAACTAGAATCATTAAGCTTGTTGAGCCAAAGCCAAGGCTTAGTTGATTTAGAGGAAAAGGTTAGGAAATATATATTGGATATATATTTTGGACTTGGAGGTCCACCTACCGGATCTAGGAATTGGATGGGATCCAATTGATCTTAGAGATCTACCTAGTTAAGTTTCATATAGCTTGTTGGCCAAAGTCAAGGTTGTGTGTTATTTAACGGGATCCTAGCCCACTAGGAAACTGGGTTTCCCGAGTACTCCACAGAAGGGTTAGAGGCTCGCCGAAAAATATTGGGAGGCCAGTATTAAATTTGTAATTTCGTTTAATACTTGCTTACACGCGCTCTTTTATTTTATTTATCGTTGTTATAAATATATATTAGTTGGACTAATATCTTTTATTGCTTTCATTGAATAGTTGGACTATTTTCACACTACTCCACTTGTAGTTGGTTATATAGTTGGACTATAGTAACCATTAAATTTTGATTGTACCTGAAATCATTGATTGGATAGTTGGACTATTGCAATCAAGATGGCTGGAAATATTAGCGTTAGGGACATCATCATTGGCGATAATGTCTTTAACGACTCCAATTTTCTAGATTGGGAGATAAATCTCAAGATAGTCCTGGGAGCCGAGAAGTTACTCTATGTCATAGAGAAATCTCTCGGGCCTGAGCCCGGAATTGAGCAAATAGTATAGCATGAGCTTTGGAAGACTCATCGTGATGATAACATTAGTGCTCAATCTGTCATGTTTGCCGCAATGATTCCTCAATTTCTTTATCAGAACAAAGGATTGGAACCTTATAGTATGATGTTGAAATTGAAGGATCTTCACAGATCTAACCTTAGATCACAGAAGTATGAATTGAAAAAGAAGCTCTTTCGCTCGCGTATGTCAGAGGGTACATTTGTCGAGCACTATAGGTCGCAGATGATTACTGACATCGAACAGCTAGGTCAGCTGGGCATAACCTTCGAGGTCGAGATGTCCATAGATTTGATCTTACAGTCTCTGCCCGACTGCTGGGGCGGGTTCATTGTGAACTATCAAATGATGAACCAAGAGAAAACTCTTGGAGAGTTAATGATGATGCTGAAAGAAGCAGAGCCAGAGTTTCTGAAGGGCAAGAAATGCGAGGTGCACTTTACTTTGACATCCCAGATGGCCAAGGCTTGGCCGAAGGCTTCTGGGGGTGTGAAGAAAAGGGAGAAAATGGCAGGGCCAAATCATCAAAGTCTTCTGGGAAGATTAAAGACATATCCCAAGACGTCTGCCTACATTGTAGAAAACGGGGTCACTGGAAGCGTGACTATCGTGGGTACAAGGCGGAGTTGAAGGAAGTGAAGACGGGCAAAGCTCCGGCTTAATGTATGTTTGTTATAAACATGTCCACTACTGGTTTTAAAAATTGGATTTTTGATTCTGGATGTGGTACTCACATATATACTGGTGTCCAAGATCTGCTGATTAGCAGGATACTAGCTTCAGATGAGATCGACCTACGAGTCGGAAACGGGACGAGAGTCGCTGTTTTGGCCGTTGGGACCTATGTTTTATATCTGCCCTTGGGCCATGTAATTACATTAGGTGACTATTATTTTGTACCTAGTTTGACTATGAACATCATCTATGTATTTTGTTTAACTCGTTGCGGGTATACCTTTGTATTCCGGAACACTGGGTGTTTTGTATATAAAGATAACATTTTGATATGTACAGCAGATGTTAATAATAGTCTTTATATTTTGAATGTAAGTGAATCTCAAACATATAATATGACAAACAAAAGGCTGAAACTGAATAAATCAGATGAGACTTATTTGTGGCATTGTTGTCTGGGACACATTAACAAGATTCGTATATCCACACTTTCGAAAAGTGGATACTTGGATAGATTTGATCCTAATTCATATGACGTATGTGAATCTAATTTATTAGGCAAAGTGCTTAAAACACCTTTTAGCAGTAAATGTGTACGTGCCACCGAACTGTTAGCCATCGTTCATAGTGACGTATGTGGGCCCATGTCTAGCTAGGCTAGAAGTGGATATGAATACTTCGTAACCTTTATGAATGTTGCATCGCGTTATGGTTATGTGTATCTTATGACACACAAGTCGGAAACTTTTGAAATATTCAAAGAGTTTCGACACGAAGTAGAAAACAGACCGGCAAAAGTATTAAAACATTGCGGTTGGACCGTGGTGGAGAATACTTTAGCAATGAGTTTCAAGATTACTTGAAAGAATATGGTATTCTTTCATAGTGGACTCCTCCCGGAACACCTCAATCCATAAGGTCAATGATGAGTCACACTGAGCTACCAATTTCCTTCACGGGATACGCATTGAACATTGCAATTCTTATTTTGAATAAGGTTCTGTCAAAGTCTGTTGGACAGACTCCATATGATATATGGACATGAAAGAAACTGGGTTTCTCATTCCTGAAGATTTGGGTATGTTGGGCATATATTAAACATTTGGATGGTGCCAAACTAGAACCCAAATCAGATAAGTGCCTATTTGTAATTGGTTATCCTAGGGAAACCAAAAGATATTATTTCCACAACCCATAAGAGAACAAAATATTTGTTACTCTCCATGTGATTTTCCTTAGAGGAATTTCTAAATGCAGTGGTAAGTGGGAGGAAAGTATAACTCGATGAAAATCAGAGTGATACTATTCCTGGCACCGATCCCCTTACGGAACACGAACAGTTCATCATGGATTAGATTGTTCTACAATCTTCAAATACACAAAAATCGCGTAGGTCGGAGAGAGTCGGAAAACAACCTTAGAGGTATGCGTTTCTGATCTCACCTCATGTAGATATTAATCTTATTGAGGATAATAAACCGACTACGTATGAGGAAGTTATACAAGGTATTGACTTCGCTTTATGGCAAGAGGTCATGAAGTCCGAAATGGATTCCATGTATACAACCAAGTTTGGACACTGGTTGATATACCAAAAGGCATTGTGCCTATTGGTAGCAAATGAGTCTTCATGGTGAAGATATACATGGATGGCAAAAAACAAACGTACAAAGCTAGCGAAAGAGTATCGTCATCAACATGGTGTCGATTACGACGAAACCTTTTACTTGTTTCCATGATTAAATCCATTCGGATAATGCTTGCTAATGCTGCATATTTCGATTATGAAATATGGCAGATGGACGTCAAAACCACTTTCATTAATGGAAACCTTTAGGAGGATGTTTATATACAACACCCTGACGGTTTTGTTGTGCCAAAACATGCAAACAAGGTTTGCAAGTTAAATCGATCCATTTATGGATTGAAGCAAGCGTTGCATTCTTGGAACCAACGTTTTGATGAGATCATATTACAATATGGTTTCATTCAAATAGAGATGATTCTTGTGTATATAAGAAGGTTAATGGGAGTGCACTGAAAATGATTGTCCAATACGTTGATGATGTATTGCTTCTTAGACATTCCCATACTAAAATCGGTGAAAGCTTGGCTTTCATTAAAATTCTCCATGAAATACTTGGGAAAGGCAACCTTTATTCTCAGAATAAGGATCTACTGGATAGATCTAAAAGTTGTTGGCACTCTCCGAGAACTCGTACATTGACAATGTTGAAGAGATTCAACATGGATTAGTCCTAGAAGGGACTGCTTCCAGTATAACATGGTGTCTCTCTATGTAAAGACATGTGTCCTAAAACTGAAGATGAGAAAGATTCAATTAATCGAATCATGTTCGCTTAAGTAGTCGGATCGATCATGTATGCCATGACATATACGCGACCTGGTGTCTCATATGCTTTGAGCATCTACATTCACTATCAAGCCGATCCAGGTGATGGTCACTGGATTGATGTTAAGAACATCCTTATTATCTTAGACGAACTATGGATGCTTTCTTAATTTTTGGAGATGGAGAACTTGAGGTGACTGGGATCACCGATGCAAGTTTCCAAACCGATAAAGATGACTATAAGTCGCAATAAGGGTACATATTTTGTTTGAACAACGAAACAGTGAGCTGGAAATCTTCCAAGCAAAATACTGTTGCCGATTCAACAATAAAAGCGGAATACATTGCTGCGGCTGAGGCAGCAAAAGAAGCAATTTGGATCTATAAAATTCCTAATTGGATTAAGAGTAGTTCTGTTAGCAGCTGAGCTGGGTTACAGCACAGGCTAAGGAATTACGGTCTCATCAATGATCCAAGTATGTACTTTGATGGTTTCATCTGATTCGTGAGATCGTACATCGTGGCGATGTAAAGATCGAATAGATCATTTTAGATGATAACCTTGCATATCCGCTGACGAAAGCTATATCTTAGTAAAAGTTTGAGCGACCCGTACATAGTTCATGTGTTGGACACTTGAGTGATTGGCTATAGGCCAAGTGGGAGATTGTTGGACAATTATGACCCATAGCATCACTATTTGTAAAAGACATGGTGTTTTTGTACAAATTAACTATGTGACAAAGGAAATTGCTCTTTTATCATTTTTGAATTGGATTACTTACATATATAAATGATAAAAGTCCATATGATTAGTACAGTATTAATCCACGAAAGGTTTAATCATTAAATATCCCTAGTCTTAGTATTATTGAGACTGGACATCGATAATGGGGAATAGGCTAGTATTACACTTGTGGGCGTTATGGAAGCTTAACGACATAGTTCTCATATATTTAAGTATTGGATACTTATGCAAGTGTGATAGGAGATACTGTTAGCCGTTGGTCCGGGAACAGCTTCGCTCTGGATAGACCCATCAGAATCCCATTGGTAGTATGACTATGTGTCTATGGGAATCCGAATCAGGGTAGGTGTATGTGGTCTTAACCTGAGACTTGCATCGCTAATACTTGCGACAATCAGTATACTTTGGTTTTGGTCGTCCGGAGCTTTAACATGTTCTGTGTACACCTCTTCTGGGTATATTGAGAATCGTAGTGTATTGGGTGTGATGTCAAGATGGAAGTATCACTTCAGTTATATGGAGATGATGATCACGCAGGGATACAGAACTAGTACTCTTAAATACTGCAGCTATTGGGATAGTATGACTAGGTCATGATTATCCGATTACAGAGACTAGTTGCTAGTGATCCGATATATACTTCATATGGGGCAGACACAATTTCAGCCCTAAGCCTAGCATGTGACATCCGATACTGAATCGTAATACGCAACACATTGTATACTATGCCTGATAAAGATTATATATTCCTCGTTGAATATTTCTGGAGAATTGGGTATGCACAGTGCTTTGCTAGAAGCCAACCATGTCTTGTAAATCGGTAAGAATGTGGTACCAGATACGCACGTGTTCAGATAGTCTGATGATCGTATTTACTGCCAACATATCCAGGGATCTCTTGGGTCGCTTCCCAAATATTCACCGATGACATTTGACTCGAATAGAATTAATATCGGATTAATTATGAGAGACAAAATTAATCTGGGATTAATTACGATAATAATTAATCTGAGATTAATTATCAGAGAGAAAGAATTAATCTGGGATTAATTACGTCATGAATTAATCTGTGATTAATTCGTGAAGAAGAGAGAACACGATTAATTTGGAATTAATCGGTAAAATAAATTTAATAGTTAAATTGGATTTTTCTATTTAATTCATTTATTAGGCTGTAATAATATATTGCATATATTAATTGAAATTGGATTTCAATATGGAATTAAAATTGGATTTTAATTCAAGCGAACGAATTAATTTGGAATTAATTTGTAAGCGACTTTCGTAATAATTTTCTTAGGCATTATTATTTAATTAAATTGGATTTAATTATTTAGCGAAGGAAAATTCGTTTAATCGGATTAAACGAAACCGGACCCAAAGTGTGTTGTGTAAGCCAACTTGAATTTGGAATTCAAAATTGGGTGGGACCCACAACTCACATCATATGTCAAATCGTGATGGTGGTAGTTGGCAATAGTGATTAGATTATTTAAAACACACAACACAAAAGTCAAGACAACTATTCACCATCTTCTCTCTTCTCCCTTCAATGGTCGAATTCATCTCTTCTTTTTCTTTGAATATTGTTGCAAAATTCATCTTTACTAGCACATGGAGAGTCAATTTAAGGTGATAGGGAAACTCACCCTTGAGTTTGGAATTCGATTTTAAAGCTTGGAGCTTCTACATCCATAGAATTTTTGAAATCCTAAAACCGATCAATGTAAGTTATTTCGTAAATTTTCTTGATTAATTCACACTAGAATCACGTTTAGAGATCCTGTGGCATGTGTAGGACACTAACAGTCACACTAGCAGAAGGCTCTCACCTGAACCCTCTTGTTGTAGAAATGTGTCATCATTTGCTGATATACTGCCATTTTGAGTGTCGACCTCTCTCCTTTTCATTTATTATGTCAAGAAAGTGCCTGACAAGTTCTTCATTCTGCCCTTCCTCAAAGTGCGGCACCTGGTGCATTGTCATCATAATCTCTGCTGGGATGACTACTTCACATCCGTATTCCAAAGAAAAATGGACTTTTCTCGTGGAATCCTTATAGGTCATCCAGTGCGCCTACAGCATCTCTGGTAGCTCCTCAACCCACAGACCTTTACACGACCCAAGTCTCACCTTCAAATTATTTTTTATGGTCTTGGTCGCTGCTTCTACTTGTCCGTTTGACTTCAGGTGAGCAAGTGAGGCAAATCTCAAGGTAATCCAGAGATCCTCACAGAGTTTCCTAAAGTTGAACTATCAAATTACTTTCCATTATCCGTGATGATTGCTCTGGGAATCCCAAACTGGCACATGATGTTGTTTTTGACAAACTCTGTGACTTTCTTCTCAGTTATTGTGGATAAGGGCTCGGCCTCTACCCATTTAGTGAAATAATCGATTGCCACAATTATAAATTTTACTTGACCATGGCCCATAGACATAAGCCCGATAATATTCAGCCCTCACTAGGAAAACGGTCGAGGACTTAACATAATGGTCAGCTGCTCGGGTGGCTAGTGAGGCACATTACCATTCCTTTGACATCCATCACATGCCCGGGCAACTTCGACCCCGTCCTGATAAATTTTTGGTAAGAAGAAACCTTGCCTAAGTAGATCCCCTCGTGATTTTCTCTAAGTACATAGTTCACCTCCTCAGGCCCCAAACACCTTAAATATGGCATCGTGATTCGTGTATCCCCTCCGGTATAATACTACATATATTAAGTAGATTCTTGCACTTCGATACTTCAGTTTCCTCGCCACTTTCTTATCCTCAGGTAAATCCCCTGATTCTAAGTATTTCTTGATCGGGTCCATCCAGGTTAGCCCTCCAACTTCTAATTCAAAACGCTCGACACCCCCACACTTTTTGGCTCCAAAATCTCCAAATGGATGACCTGGGGAATTTTAGAGTTGATAGAGGACGTAAGTCGAGCCAACGAGTCGGCATGCTGGTTGTTTTCTCGTCTAATTTTCTCAAATGTCACGTTCTTTATTCCTTCAACAAGCTTCCTCACCTCCGTGAGGTCAGCTATCAAGTTTGGCTCTTTCGCGTGGAACTCATCATTCAGTTATTACACAACCAATTGGGAGTCACTTTTCACCACCACATCTCTTACCCTGTAGGTGATGACTGACAACTATGGGATCAATATCGGGCATGTCCCTGTGGTCCCACACAAAGACATTTGCGTACTTCTTCAAAAAAACATAATAGCTACTTTTTAAAATTTGGCTCTAGCCCGACCCCAACCTTAATCAACTTCACGAGGCCAAAAAGCTCCACTGGCTCTAGTTCCTCCTCTCCCCCTAGCTGAGGAGGGTTCTGTTAGACATTATTACCCATAGCGTCACTGTTTTGTAAATGATATTGTATTATTGTACAAAATTAACTATGTGATAATGAAATTGCCTTTTGCCGTTTTGTAATTTATTTACTTTGATATATAAATGGCGAAAGTCCATATGATTAATTCCGTATTGAGATGATATGAGACAGTATCAATACATAAAGGTTTAAATCATTAAATATCCCTAGTCGGAGTATTATCGAGATCGGACATCGATAATGCGGAATAGACTAGTATTGCACTTGTGCATGTTGTAAGGGCACAACGGCATAGTTCTCATATATTTAAGTATATGATACTTATGCAAGTGCGATAGGAGGTTGTGTTTTACCGATGGTACGGAAAACAGCTTCGCTCTGGATAGACCCCGCGGAATCCCATTGGTAGTATGTCTGCGTGTCTATGGGAGGCCGCATCAGGGTAGGTGTATATGGTCTTAACCTGAGACTTGCATCGCTAGTACTTGCGACAATAGGTAAACTTTGGTTTTGGTGGTTGGGGAACCTTAACTGGTTCTGTGTTCACCTCTTCTGGGTTTATCAGGAATCGTAGTGCACTGGGTGTGATGTCAAGATGGAAGTGTCACTTCAGACATATGGAGTTGATGATCACGCAGGATACAGAACTAGTGCTCTATAAAAGGTTGCAACCGTCGGGACAATATGACTAGGTCAGTATTGCCCGATTTAAAGAGACTAGTTGCTTGATGTCCGATATATGTTTCGTACGGGGCAGACACATTTCCAGCCCCAGGCCTAACATGTGATCGTCCGATACTGGATCGATGTACGCAATACTACGGTATACTACGCTTGATATAGATCTAATATTCCAGTAAGAATATTTCTGGAGAATTGGGTAGGCATGGCGCTTTGCTAGAAGCCAACCTTGTCTTGTAAATCGGTAAAAACGTAGTACGAGGTACGTACGTGTTTGGATTATCCAACGACCGTATTTACTGCCAACATATCCGGAGATCTCTTGGGTCGCTTCCTGAAGATTCACCTATGATGTTTGATTCGAACTTTATTAATCTTGGATTAATAACGGAGAAACTTTATCTTGGATAAAATGCCTTATTAGGAGAGAGAGAGAGATCGATTAATTTGGAATTAATCGATAAAATAATATATTCGATATATTATTAAACGAAATTAGATTTCGACGCAGAATTAAAATCGGATTTTAATTCGGGCAAACGAATTAATTTAGAATTAATTCATTAGCGAACTGAATAGTAATTTCGCAAGGCGTAATTATTTAATTCACGTCGCGACGGAAATTCGTTAAATCGGAATTAACAAAACCGAGCCCGAAAGTGTTTGCGGACACATTCGTATTTTGAATCGAGTGATATCCGGAAATCACATCGTGATATCTCATTACTTAATACGAATAGATGGTGGATGTATCTAGTCACCTTTGAGGGATGATACATTGTCTCTAATCTCAAAGTGTGGTAATGATGGCAAATGATGGATTTCATTTTGGAGGGAAAGCCATGCACGGTTTTGAAGGATTTTTTGCATTAAAAAATTCTTTTGGTATTAGATATCATATCACTTTTCATTTCCTTTGTCTCTCACGGTTTTTGGCATGCAAAGGAAAAAAAATTAAAAGTGAAACACTCTCCTCTTCTTTCTCTCTTGCTCACGCCGTGAGCTGCACACACAAGGCAGAAAATTGTTTTCTCATTCTCCATTTTTGCTAGCACAAGCAAGGATTCAAAGGAGGTGATAGGGAAACCACCTTGGAGCTTGGAATACACAAAGCTTGGAGCTTTCAACTCTTTTCTCCTCTTGGCCGAAACTTCAAGGATCTTGGAGCTTCAACCTTTGTTCATCTTTTCATCACAAAAGCTTTGTAAGTATGATTCCGCCATGCTTCAAGTTTATTATATATATTCATTTTGTTGTATTTCATATGCTTAATCTTTCCTTGGGACTAATTATAGAAACCAACAATGGTATCATTGAGCTATGTTTAAGCATGAAATATATTAGGTTAAAATTTGGGTAAAATTGATTGAAGCATGTTCTTGTGAAATTTGATGAATGAGTATGCTTACATGTATATAGAATGATATTATATGGAATCAATTTTGAGAAAAATACATTGGATGATTTTTCCCCAAAAATGTAACCTTGGCCGAATGGGTATGAACATTGGATGTGTTGGAATTTTTTGTGTACAAGATCATTGGATGACGTAAAACGTATACGGGACGTAGATTAGTGATTCAATCGGATTGAAAAATAAATCGACACAAAAATCTAACTTGGCCGAATACTAATGGACATGAAAATGGACTTGATTTTTGTTCAAATTAATGTTGGACATATGTTTTGAACAATAAAAGATTAATAAATTAAATTGGTATTTTAAAATATTTGGTTTAATGTATTAATCTTGGTTTTACACTTTAATTAATTGAATTTTAAAATTTGGAATATTGAAATTTAAATTAATGGGCTTAATTGTTAAATTGGGCTTGTAATATTATATTTGGGCATAATGGGCTTGGTTGGGCCAAGTAGATTTGGGCCAAAAGGATTGGATCCAATTTGGGCCTAAATCACTCCATTAAGTCCAAATGTAGTATAATGGGCTTTAAAGTTTAATTGGGCCTTATGGGCTTGAAATTGATTTTGTGGCATTTAAGGGTGATTCCTTATTTGGGCTTGGTAATTGGGTTTGACCCACATTGACCAAAGCCCAAGCCTTAATAAATCAATTGAAAGCCCATCGGACTTTAATTAAACAACAAATTGGATGTTAGTTGGGCTTTGAGACCCAATTAGATTAGATTTAGAATCTAAGTCTTTAAAGCACATTAAAAGTGTAAACATTTAATTTGGAATTAAATAATTGAATTAGTATTGAATACGAATTAAATTAGATTTAATAAGTAGTTCGATATAATTCGTGAATTCGTACCTTATGTACTTATTCTCAAACGAGTTGAACTCGCGCAAAATCAAAACCGTTGTTTGAACATTGGATGATCATTTAAACAAAGACTAATTAATTGGATTAGATTGGTTGTAAAAGCATGTCTTGTTTGAATATATATATGTATGTGATGAATGAATAGTGTATATCGGATGGATATTAGAAGGGAAAGGGTAATTTTAGAAATTATTGTAAATTTAGAATTTATAAATTGGACCTGCGTGTCCAGCCTTATCTCTTTTATCTCTTTGTATTCTCTTCTCACCTAATTCCCCTCAATGCAAATGAGGTTTCTCTTATTGTATTATGTAATTGGGTAGTAGTAGAATAGTGCTAGCGGGGAGAGGAAAGGGAGTGATGAGTGATTTGTTCTAGGAACAAGTTGTGTTATATATCCATCCGTATATCACTATTAATTTACTTTACGCGCTTTATGATGTTTTAGAAGCATGCTTAAGGGTGTATGTTGATGAGACCTAACAAAGATAATAAATTGGTTGCCAATTACGCAAAAATCCCTCAATCTATATTAAGCGATTATCCTTCCATTGAATGATTCTTGTTCAAGATCCGATTGGCATTGGTTTGTTGGCCAAAGTCAAGACCTTGTCAATTAAGATGTACTTGAATCATGAGAGTTTTGTTCCACATCGGTGTCTTGTCCAAGTTGTGATTTGTTGGCCAAAGTCAAGATCACTTCTTGTCCAACGACATTGATTACGAAACTATCCTTGTCAATGGGTCCCGCTTAACTGGAATCATTAGGTTTGTTGTGCCAAAGCCAAGGCCTAGATGATTCGGAGGATATGGTTAGAAAATGTATTAGATACATTGGCATACGCAATATGTTTAGGACTTAGATGTCCACCTAACCGGATCTAGGAATTGGATTGGATCCAATTGATCTGTGAGATCTACCTAGTTAAATAGCATACAGCTTGTTGGCCAAAGTCAAGGTTTTATGTTATTTAACGGGATCCTAGCCCACTAGGAAATAGGATTTCCCGAGTTCTCAACAGAGGGTTAGAGACTTGATGAAAATAGTGGGAGGCTAGTATGTGAATTTGCAATTTCATTCAGATACATTGCCTTACGCGTTCTTCAAAATTATTTCGTCTATTTATTATAATTAGTTGGACTAATACATTGTTATTTTTTAACAGTTTGACTGTACCCACTTTATCGTTAACTAGATAGTTGGACTATCGTAGTTAAGATGGCAGGCAAAGGAAATGTCCGAGATATCATCATGGGTGATAATGTCTTTAAGGGCACAAACTTTGCTGACTGGGAAATGAACCTGAGGATAGTCCTTGGGGCTGAGAGGATGCTGTACACTATACAAACACCTCTCCCGCCTAAGCCCACTGATCCACTTGAGCTTGAGTTATGGAAAACTCACAGCAGTGATTGTGACACAGCTCAGGCTATTATGTTAGCTTCGATGACTCAGCACTTTCGTCGCCAAAATAGGGACTTGGATCCTTATAATATGATGGCTAGACTGCGAGATCTCCACCGCTCCAATAAGCGGATGGGGAGGTATGAGTTGGTGAAGAAACTCTTCCGCGCCCGAATGACTGATGGCGCATCAGTTGAGGCCCACGGGACTCAAATGATCGCCGATATTGATGAGTTGGCCAATATGGGAATAGTCTTGGAGGCTGAGCTGACTATAGATATGATCTTGCAGTCACTTCCTGATACTTGGAAACAAATCATAATCAACTACAAGTTGATGGATACAGATGACACTCTTGGAGAGTTGTTATCCATCTTGAAGAAGTCTGAAAAAGAACTCCTAAAAGGGGGCAAGCGCGAGGCGCACTTTGCATCGACCTCTCAGGGGCCAAAGGCTGGGCTTAGGGCAACTGGAGGGGTGAGGAAGAGGAAACATAAGAACAAGGGTAAAGGCAAGTCGACAAAAGCTTCTGGGAAGCCAAGGAACAAATCTCAAGATGTCTGCCTCAACTGCGGCAAGAAGGGTCACTGGAAACGTGACTGCCGAATGGGCAAGGGACACAAGGAGGATATCAAGGCAGGCAAGGCACCAGCCTCTGGTATGTTTGTTATTGAAATAAATATGACTACTTCTAGTCTTAAAAATTGGATTTTTGATTCTGGTTGTGCTGCTCATATTTGTACTGATTTGCAGGATCTGTAGAATAGCAGGATGCTGGCTTCAGGGGAGTTTGACCTACGAGTCGGAAACGGAACACCAGTTGCTGTTTTGGCTGTAGGGACTTTTGTTTTGGAACTGCCCTCAGGGCATGTACTTAAACTTTTGAACTGTTATTATATACCTAGTTTAACTAGGAATATTATATCTGTATCTTTGTTAACCCAGCATGGGTACACTTTTGTATTTAGAAACACTGGGTGTTATTTATATAAAATGATGCAGAAATTTGCAATTGTGTTGCAAATAATGGTCTTTATATTTTGAATGTAAATGAATCTCCTAAACACAAAATGACAAACAAAAGGCTCAAAAGGAGAATAATAGTAATATAAAAGATGAAGCTTACATTTGGCATTGTCGTCTAGGACACATTAACAAGACTCGCATATCCACACTTTCGAAGAGTGGGTACTTGGACGGATTTGATCATAATTCATATGATGTCTGCGAATCTTGTCTTTTAGGCAAAATGCCTAAATCACCTTTTAGCGGTAAAGGTGAACGTGCCACAGAACTGTTAGCCCTCGTTCATAGTGACGTATGTGGGCCCATGTCTAGCCAGGCTAGAGGTGGATATCGATACTTCGTAACCTTTACGGATGATGCATCACGTTACGGTTATGTGTATCTAATGATGCACAAGTCGGAAACCTTTGAGAAATTCAAAGAGTTTCAACACGAAGTTGAAAAACAAACAGGCAAGAGTATTAAGACATTACGGTCGGACCGTGGTGGCGAATACTTAAGTTATGAGTTTCAAGATTACTTGAAAGAACATGGTATTCTTTCACAGTGGACTCCTCCTGGAACACCGCAATTAAACGGTGTGTCTGAACGGAGAAACTGTACCTTGTTAGACATGGTAAGGTCAATGATGAGTCGCACTGAGCTACCAATATCCTTCTGGGGATACGCATTAAGCAGTGCAATAATTATTTTGAATAAGGTTCCGTCAAAGTCTGTTGAACAGACTCCATACGAGATATGGACAGGAAGGAAACCGGGTTTCTCTTCCCTGAAGATTTGGGGTTGCTGGGCATATGTTAAACGTTTGGAAGGTACCAAATTAGAACCCAAATCAGATAAATGCCTTTTCGTAGGATATCCTAGGGAAACCAAAGGATATTACTTCTATCACCCGCAAGAGAACAAAGTATTTGTTGCTCTACATGCATTTTTCCTTGAAAAGGAATTCTTAGATGCAGTGGTAAGTGGGAGGAAAGTGGAGCTCGATGAAAATCGTGGTGATACTGTTCCTGGCAATGAATCAACGACGGAACATGAACAGACCATCCGGGATGAGTCTGTTCCACAACCTTCATATACACAAAGACCGCGTAGGTCGGAGAGAGTCAGGACAATACCTGAGAGGTATGGGTACCTGATCTCGCCTCATGTAGATATTAATCTTATTGAGGATAATGAACCGTCTACGTATGAGGAAGCAATACAAGATATTGATTCCACTTTATGGCAAGAAGCCATGAAGTCTGAGATGGATTCCATGTATGCCAACCAAGTTTGGACACTGGTTGATGCACCAGAAGGTAAAACCTATTGGATGCAGATGGATCTTCAAGAAGAAGACCGACATGGATGGCAACGTGCAAACATACAAAGCTAGGCTTGTAGCAAAGGGATATCGTCAACAATATGGTGTTGATTATGACGAAACCTTCTCACCCGTTGCCATGATTAAATCCATTCGGATAATGCTTGCAATAGCTGCATATTTCGATTACGAGATATGGCAGATGGACGTTAAAACCGCTTTCCTTAACGGAAACCTTTTGGAGGATGTTTATATGCAACAGCCTGACGGTTTTATCGTACCTAGACTTGCAAACAAGGTTTGTAAGTTAAATCGATCCATTTATGGATTGAAGCAAGCATCACGGTCATGGAATCAGCGTTTTGATGAAATCATAAAAGAATATAATTTCGTGCAAAACGAAGATGACCCTTGTGTATACAAGAAGGTTAGTGGGAGAGCACTGACTTTTATTGTCCTTTATGTCGACGATGTATTGCTTATAGGCAATGACATTCCCATGCTAACGTCGGTGAAAGCTTGGCTTTCATTAAAATTCTCCATGAAAGATCTGGGAGAAGCAGCCTTTATTCTGGGAATAAAGATCTACCGGGATAGATCTAGAAAGCTGCTTGGACTCTCCCAGAGTACATATATTGACAAAGTGTTGAAGCGATTCAGCATGGATCAATCCAAGAAGGGATTGATGCCAATGTTACGTGGTACCTCTCTGTCTAAGGACATGTGTCCTAAGACTCAAGAAGAGAGAGATAACATGAGTCGGATACCGTTCGCCTCGGCAGTCGGATCGATCATGTATGCCATGATATGTACACGACCTGATGTGTCATATGCTTTGAGCATGTGCAGTCGCTATCAGGCCGATCCAGGTGAAGGTCACTGGATGGCAGTTAAGAATATCCTTAAGTATCTTAGACGAACTAAGGATGCTTTCTTAATTTACGGAGAAGGAGAACTTGTGGTATCTGGTATGCCGATGCAAGTTTCCAAACCGACAAGGACGACTTCAAGTCGCAATCCGGGTACATTTTTTGTTTGAATAACGGAGCAGTGAGCTGGAAATCTTCCAAGCAAGATACTGTTGCCGATTCAACGACAGAAGCGGAGTATATTGCTGCGTCGGAAGCAGCAAAGGAGGCAGTTTGGATCCGAAAGTTCCTAGTCGGATTAGGAGTAGTTCCGTTAGCAGCTGAGCCCGTTCCATTGTATTGTGACAATAACGGGGCTATAGCACAAGCTAAGGAACCAAGGTCTCATCAATGATCCAAGCATGTTCTTCGGCGTTACCATCTGATTCGGGAGATTATACATCGTGGCGATGTAAAAGTCGAGAAGGTCGCATCAGATAACAACATTGCAGATCCGCTGACGAAAGCTGTTTATCCGCAAGTGTTTGAACGACATATACATAGTTCAGGTATTAGATGCTTGAGTGACTGGCTATAGGCCAAGTGGGAGATTGTTAGACATTATGACCCATAGCGTCACTGTTTTGTAAATGATATTGTATTATTGTACAAAATTAACTATGTGATAATGAAATTGCCTTTTGCCGTTTTGTAATTTATTTACTTTGATATATAAATGGCGAAAGTCCATATGATTAATTCCGTATTGAGATGATATGAGACAGTATCAATACATAAAGGTTTAAATCATTAAATATCCCTAGTCGGAGTATTATCGAGATCGGACATCGATAATGCGGAATAGACTAGTATTGCACTTGTGCATGTTGTGAGGGCACAACGGCATAGTTCTCATATATTTAAGTATAGGATACTTATGCAAGTGCGATAGGAGGTTGTGTTTTACCGATGGTACGGAAAACAGCTTCGCTCTGGATAGACCCCGCGGAATCCCATTGGTAGTATGTCTGTGTGTCTATGGGAGGCCGCATCAGGGTAGGTGTATATGGTCTTAACCTGAGACTTGCATCGCTAGTACTTGCGACAATAGGTAAACTTTGGTTTTGGTGGTTGGGGAACCTTAACTGGTTCTGTGTTCACCTCTTCTGGGTTTATCAGGAATCGTAGTACACTGGGTGTGATGTCAAGATGGAAGTGTCACTTCAGACATATGGAGTTGATGATCACGCAGGATACAGAACTAGTGCTCTATAAAAGGTTGCAACCGTCGGGACAATATGACTAGGTCAGTATTGCCCGATTTAAAGAGACTAGTTGCTTGATGTCCGATATATGTTTCGTACGGGGCAGACACATTTCCAGCCCCAGGCCTAACATGTGATCGTCCGATACTGGATCGATGTACGCAATACTACGGTATACTACGCTTGATATAGATCTAATATTCCAGTAAGAATATTTCTGGAGAATTGGGTAGGCATGGCGCTTTGCTAGAAGCCAACCTTGTCTTGTAAATCGGTAAAAACGTAGTACGAGGTACGTACGTGTTTGGATTATCCAACGACCGTATTTACTGCCAACATATCCGGAGATCTCTTGGGTCGCTTCCTGAAGATTCACCTATGATGTTTGATTCGAACTTTATTAATCTTGGATTAATAACGGAGAAACTTTATCTTGGATAAAATGCCTTATTAGGAGAGAGAGAGAGATCGATTAATTTGAATTAATCGATAAAATAATATATTCGATATATTATTAAACGAAATTAGATTTCGACGCAGAATTAAAATCGGATTTTAATTCGGGCAAACGAATTAATTTAGAATTAATTCATTAGCGAACTGAATAGTAATTTCGCAAGGCGTAATTATTTAATTCACGTCGCGACGGAAATTTTTTAAATCGGAATTAACGAAACCGAGCCCGAAAGTGTTTGCGGACACATTCGTATTTTGAATCGAGTGATATCCGGAAATCACATCGTGATATCTCATTACTTAATACGAATAGATGGTGGATGTATCTAGTCACCTTTGAGGGATGATACATTGTCTCTAATCTCAAAGTGTGGTAATGATGGCAAATGATGGATTTCATTTTGGAGGGAAAGCCATGCACGGTTTTGAAGGATTTTTTTGCATTAAAAAATTCTTTTGGTATTAGATATCATATCACTTTTCATTTCCTTTGTCTCTCACGGTTTTTGGCATGCAAAGGAAAAAAAATTAAAAGTGAAACACTCTCCTCTTCTTTCTCTCTTGCTCACGTCGTGAGCTGCACACACAAGGCAGAAAATTGTTTTCTCATTCTCCATTTTTGCTAGCACAAGCAAGGATTCAAAGGAGGTGATAGGGAAACCACCTTGGAGCTTGGAATACACAAAGCTTGGAGCTTTCAACTCTTTTCTCCTCTTGGCCGAAACTTCAAGGATCTTGGAGCTTCAACCTTTGTTCATCTTTTCATCACAAAAGCTTTGTAAGTATGATTCCGCCATGCTTCAAGTTTATTATATATATTCATTTTGTTGTATTTCATATGCTTAATCTTTCCTTGGGACTAATTATAGAAACCAACAGGTTCTCGGGTCGGGGATCGGCTAACTCAACTTTTGTCATTTCCTACTCTCTTTCTTTCTTCCTCGCCCTCACTTCTCCGATGCACATGGTCTCTCTTGAAACAACGGCAAAGCAACTTCTCGCCACATTGTTTCCACAAACTAACAAGACTCCTTCTCTAGTCGGGAATTTCAGCTTCATGTAATAATTTAACATTGCTGCCCTCGACTTCATCATGAAGGGTATTTCCAAAATCACCTGATACCTTCTAACGCATTCTACTACGGTGAAGTACATCATAATAACCTTGGCATGGGGGTTGTCCTAATGGTCATTGTAAGCTGCACCTGACACAGTGGAACTATGGTTGCTCCTCCAAACCCATACAGCGATGTAGCGTCCTGGAGCAAAGTGGTGAACTCCACGCCCAAGCTATCTAAAGCTTCTTAAGATATGATAGCTATTGCGCTCCCAAGGTCCACCAGGATCCTTTCCACCTCTGACCTCCAATATTGGCCTTGATTATCAATGCATCATTATATGGATATTTAACGCCCTTAGCGTCTTCTTCAGTGAACATTATTGGCACCTGCCTCATTTTCTGTATATTGGGACTCATTTCCATAGTCATTACTTTGATTCTGGTGGTCCGAAAATAATTCTTTCTTGCCCGGTCCGAATCCTCGACCAACGTCTTTCCCCCAGCTATTGTGAACATTGGCTTTTGCTCCATTCGCTGCCAGATTTTCATAGCCTCATGGTCAATACACTCATTCAAGTAACCATTCCTTACCAGATCCTCCATAAGTTCCTACAAATCCCGACATCTTTCTATGGTATGCCTATTCACATTATGGTGCGCACAAAAGTCCTTGTGATCTCTTTTCTCAATCGGGAATCTCCTCGGGTCGGGCTCATTCAATAGGCCCTTATATTGAATCTTTCGAGCTATTTGAGCCAACGATATGTTTAAGGCGGTGTATGTCATTTCCCCTATAACATGAGCAACCTTGACTGAGTGCCGCCTCTCGAGCATTGGTTTTCCCTGCGTTATCGACCTAAATTCCTTCTGCCTTGGGGACTGTCCTCTCTGGTTCCTGCCAAGAGCACGCCGATTCTCTTACCTTGGCACTTTTGGCACTCGAGTAGCACTTCATCGGGCTACCTTCTCATCTTCTTCCAGTAACACAAATTTCCTTGCCTATTCCAGGGCTGCGGCATAGTCCGATACCTATTGGATCCTTAGGTGAGACCATAATTTTCCGACCCCTTAGATCTCCTTTAAAACTCTTCAGTGCCTTAGGAGACTCATACACCCTAACCTCCAATATTAAGCTGTGGTATCTGTCAATAAAGATCTTCAAGGGTTCGTCATCTCTCTACTTTATCATTCTTAACGACCCAACCGTCTTCCTTGGTACACACGTTCCTTTAAAATGGTGCACAAATGACTTCTTAAGTTGTGAGAAGCTGTTGATACTCCCCGGAGTCAGGTTCCTGAACCAAAAGCTGGTCGAACCCTCCAAAGTTAGTGGAACACCTTGCAAACCACCTCTCCTACAATTTCCTGAATCTCCATCAATAAAACAAACTTTTCAAACGTGAGATTTGAGGTTCGTACTGTCCTTATAAACGTCCATCGTGGGCATGGCGAATCTTCTTGGAAACTCCATTGCCAACACCTCCTTCGCGAAAGTGGAGGCTGTCTCCATATCCTGGTCAGCTCGATGTTCTGTCTTTATGCTTTACTCTCATTTTCTCATTTCTCTCCAAAACCAATCCCTTATTTGGCTTTCAGAGTTGTCATGCTCTCGCCCAAAAGCTTATTCACTCCTTCTGCTTCAAGCATGATATCTTCCATCACTGGGAACCTCACACCCCCCATAACTGGATACTGTTCCAGATCAGTTTCCCCGAAACACGGGTTGTTACTGAATGATAAGAAGTTCTCATATCTAATTCTTCTTCCCACGGCTCCCCAGCCAGCTCGGCACTAACAACAACTACAGACCTCACCCTTTGCTCATTCCTCTTCCTAATTTTTTTTATCTTTATCCGTTTCGGCGACCATAATTCCATTTGCTACTTATTATTTTCTTTTTCGGGACCCACTTGCCATTGTTCTCTTGTCTTCTTCTCCAATTTCTCAATCTTTTCCATCATGGCCTTTATGAAGGCTTGAGTCGCTTTCCCCTCCTTTCGAACATCTTCCCGTTCATTTCACAGGTTTCTTCCATCTTCTCCATCCATTCTATTGTCGAAACCTCTGAATCCATGTGGTTTCCATCTCCCGCCATCGTCTTAGAGCATTTGCTACTTTTTGTACTGTTCTCCATATACGACGCCAACTGTTGACAGCTGTTTTTTGTTCGAATGACAATATAGAAAATTAACCCCCGAATAAACCTCCATCGGTAATGAATTTATTTGGTTAGTTGGAAAACAAAGCAAACTTGGCAAGCAAATAAAAAATCACAGAGAAATCAAGAGGTTAACGTGGTTCGACGGAGAGTGGCTCCAACCTACGTCTACAGGCGTAAAGAGAAAAATCTTTATTACTAGCTCGGGTCAAAACCGACTAGCTTTATCTCTCTCTCTCTCATTAAGTTTTTCGGGCTCTCTTCACAAGTGATGAAATGTAAAAAAAAAAAATCTACCCCTTGAATCTGAGTCTTCAACCCCTTTATATAGGCTTCTAAATCTATTATTCCACCAACTGGTGACATCAGTTTACATCGCTGTCATCATCATCCATGCTCTTCTGACTCAATCACTCTGCAAACAGTAGCTTTGGTCTTCTGATTCAACCACTCTGCAAACAGCAGATTTGGTCTTCTAACTCAACCACTCTGCAAACAGTAGATCTGGTCTTCTGAATCAACCACTTTGCAAACAGTAGCTCTGGTCTTCTGACTCAACCACTGCCAGGAGAAAGCCATAATTCCCACATTTTGTCCCATGCTACACGTTCTGCCCACGTGACGGCTCGTAACTCAACCACTCCGACATTGTTCTGTGTGCCAGAGGGAAAGTCTCTAACCTACCCCTATCACGTCAGCCTTCTGAAGGCTCAAACTTTCATGTAAGGCTTACGTCATTCATACATAAGCACAAGATACTGCAATCCCGACCTCGGTCCTTGGGCAGTATGCCGAGGTGAATGGTGCTGGATCCTCTTCCTTGCTCATTTACCAGGTCGGGTCGGTAGTCACAGACCACCTCGGGTCAGCCTCCGTAGATACTCAAGTGATGTCGAATCTGATATCTTTTCATTAGTTCGGGTCGGTAGTCAAGGATCTATCCAACTGGTTCTTCCCTCAGGTCCTTCTGCGCCTCAGGCTCGGACTCCTTTATCTAACCTTTCATCCTTATAAGGACCTTGGACTATCAGTGAAAATCTCATTATACCCCTCTTCAGGTTTCAGAGTTTCTCGGGACTGAAAATCTTCATCAACAAACATGAACATTTTTTTTAGTGGAAACACAAGTTTCATTTCATTTAAGATAGAGCATTGTATTAACAAGTTGATAACAGACTTCTAGATCAATTCATAATGAATCTATTACAGTAAATATAAATTGTTTTTTGGAGTGATACTTTCTAGTAGTTAACTTTTTTTTGCGCAGTTATATTATGGAAAAACATAAAACAGTTTGTGAAATTTACTCTTTTAAACAAAAAAAAAAAAAAAAAAAAGTTCATGGTCGATAGTAAATGACATTTATTCCTTGTACCTTTTATTTGATTTAACGATACTAACAGAAATGTAGTTAAAGGTTATGTTTTGATACATTAAGTAATTAGGTGATAACTATCCTAATATTAGACAATAATCTAGATTTACCAAGCTCTTATCAACCAGTTTAATTTTTCCTGCGCAAGTTAATTTCTCTAAAACAAATTAACACATATATAATAAACAGTATACAGGAAAAAAAAAAAAAAAAAAAAAAAAAAAAAAAAAAAAAAACAGTATGATTTTAAAAGACATTAGACATTAGACATACGATGAGAGTCCCTAACGCCGAAGTCTTCTAAGCGTCTCTTAGATAGTGCGGTTATGTCGTGTTAGATGTTTTATTTTTTATTCACAAAATTCAACTAAATTTAAAAATTTACGTTCAACTAAGTTTAGGATTATGATTTAGTAAATTGAGGTCAATTTGAGCTAGGTTATGATAATTTGTATAATTTGGCCAATTGAGGTCAGTTGGGTATATATTATTTAGAAATTTATGTTCAATTAGAATTAGATTTAGGATTTTTATAGTTTCCCACAGCAGTCGACGTGTGAGCTACAGGCACCGTCATCGTTGGCCGCCAATTAGAACAACGTCAGTTCGATCTTCTTGTTTAAATATCGTCAGCTATCTATTTATATTAATCAGATATCGATTCAAGTTATCATTTATTGTAGATCTGAACTTTTCAATCGATATTTACCTATATCTTTATTTTTCTACAAAATCGGAACAATCAAGTATCATCTAGCCCCTAAACAACCGCTTATACAGTCTTTAGAAACACTGATAAAGAGTCGAGGGATGAGATAGAGTGGGGGCTAAAAATAAATAAAGTTGGGAAACGAGCCGATAAAATGTTTTAAGTATTCGTGGATTTGGGAGTTGTTTGAAAGACAGTCACAGTGGAGAAAAGGCTGCAAGAGAATCCAACACCCAAACATGGTAAAGCTTAGGAACCCACCATCCACCGTCCTCTCGCCTTAGCAACCTAGACCTAGCAGATTCACTATCTTCTTATCTCTCTCTAACAAAACCAAACAATCCTTTTCGAAATACTTAAAATCATATTAAAAGTTATTTTTCAAAATAAAAATAATTAAACACTAGTGACTAGTTGCCTAATATTTCCAAACTGATTCTTCTTCTTCAACTCCTCCTCCTATGTGATAAGCCATACCCCATTTGGATAATTTATCAGTAGTATCAGTGAGAGAATAATTGGGTTTGCATGGAACGTGACAAATTCAAGTACAGTAGAGATTTGATAGTCCATGAGCTAGTTGCTGTTGATTCATCATAAAGTAGAAGCTTTGTGTTTTATTGTTCAAAGAGCTTTTGAGATTCTCTTCTTCTTCAAAGTGCTTTTTCATGGAGAGTCACAGATTGAGGTTTGTGATCAAATTACTATCTCTCTTCTTCTTCTTTTCAGTTATGGGTATTTGCAGCAGCATCAGCATCAGAACTACATGTTTAGGTAAGTAATATATTCAATCATTTGATTATTTATTACCTTAGCTTAGAGGCTAGAGCTTCGCTTTTTTTTTTTTAAATATAATTTGCAAGTGTTAAATTGAAATTTCTCTTTCAAATAAATGCAGGTATCAGCAGGTGTCAATCCTCTGTTAAGGCTGGTTTGTCTTTTCTGGTATTAAGCTTGCTTCTTCATTTCTCATTATGTTTAATTTTGATTTACATAATTAATCATTTAATTAAATGATCTTAAAACTTACCTTGCATTTAGGCTTTTATGAGTGTGTGAAATATATTTATAAATGTCATCTTTTCTCCTCTCAACATTCAAAGTTCAAACAATTGATCATCAGGCTAAAATGCGCCTGAAAGGCATCAGGAGAGAAGCCTGGGACCGTCTGATGCATCGAAGCATCATCATGATTAGCAACCACACGAGGGTTTGTGGTCCCTGATCACTCACTCACTAAAGCCCATTGATTTGAGCCCTTTTTCGCCGCCCACGTTAACATAATCGGCGCATCTTAGCTCGTAGCCCGTGTTTGTTACCAATTTGTGTATGTCTTTTAATGATTCTCGGTAACTTGCGCCATCAGTGTCAGCGGCTTAACCGTAACCACGTACTCTTCAATTCTTCATGTATCCCGTGAACCATGTTTTAATTATTAGTACTCTTCAATTCTTTTTTTTTTTTTTTTTTTTTTCTTTTGGCTATTAGTATTAATTTTTTTAATTAAATGGGTAATGTTTTTGTAGGAAATTGAAAAAATAAGAGATGATCAAGAAGTGAACAACATTGATGAGCAACAAGAGGGTCAGGGGACTGCTATGAGCTTGGCTAGTAGGAGATTATTGAGTGGGCCCGGCTCGTCACCGCCACGTTGCACATCCAAGTGCGGCAACTGCACGCCGTGTAAGCCGGTTCACGTGCCGGTGCCGCCAGGGACGCCGGTGACGACCGAGTACTATCCGGAAGCATGGAGGTGCAAGTGTGGCAACAAGTTGTACATGCCATGAATATATGATGCATTTTTTTAGTTTTGTCTATTAATTACTACATAAATAACTTCTAAGCTATATAATTCACTAGGTTAATTATGTGGTGATTATGAACAGTGTATTTTTACTTAATCATCCCCAATGGCGTGGTTTGGTGGTGTAAGACTTAGAATCTCACCTTGAGGTCCTGGATTCGAATCCAAGAAGTGCGTTTCTTGTAAGAGCCTGTGACAACCGGGAATTTTACATGCTCCGCTTAAGCCTGGAAATGGTGATTCGGTGACGGAGTTTCCAACGATTTCAAAAAAAAAAAAAAAAAGTATTATAACTTAATCAATTAGGGGTGAGATATTTTAATTTAAATTTTTGATTTAATATATCATTAAATATCACTTTGATTTTGAATACCTATTATTGTATTTGGTTAAATCAGTAATCTAAGTTTTAAAAAGATTATGCGATGTGATTTAATGTATTTTTTATTTTTTAATTATATTACAATTTATTAATATTTATATTCAATACTGAACATTTTTAATTTAGCTATGTAATAACATAATTGAGATATTTAAGAAATATAATTTTTTTTTATATATTAAAAAAATTAATCTTCACAATGCACACAGGAAAAGTGGAACCCTTACTATAAGGAATCCTATGATAAAGTATCTATCACCTGAGCAATGAGTAATGCAATAATGATGTTTGTTTGTATACCAGTTCTGTAAATGCAATATAATTTTTATTATAATAAAAAAAAATAATAATAATAATGAGAAAAAACTGGGCTTTTAATGGGCCAGTTTATATTTTTCTGGCCGTAACGGTAATCTCCAAGTTCCAATTTTAATTTGTTCACGATCAACACCGCAATAAATACCTATTATTTGTTGAACAATTTCAGTAAGAAAAATGACAAAGGAGATTAAAAGAGGATTAAATAATGATTAAAAATAATTATAAAATATTAGTATTTTGTAGTTAAAAATATTTTTATTTACAAAATATCAGTATTTTATGAGAGATTTTAGTCTCTTTTTAATCCTTATATCACTCTTTCCGTGATAATAACTTCAAAGTCATATTATTTAAGTAGAATATACGTATTTGCATACAAATTTAATTTGAACATGCCCATCACAAGATTAAGTCCAGAGCTAAATAAAGGTGGTTATAGAAAGACTATTTCCTCCAAATTACTGTTGGTGACACAAAATGGAATGCTTCATTAGCCACTCCCTCTAAATTTGGATGTACAGTTACAGGAAAGTAGGTGGATCAATTATTTTTGAATATGAAGCATATAAATTAAACAAAGAAGACCATGTTGTTGAATTAGATTCAATAAGAGATGATTAATCTATCAATATAAGATGTTATATGATATGATATGTTGGTTCTTTTATTGCCTTACGCTGACGCATCGAGGATTGACCTGCCCGGTCAGGTCAATGCAAAGGCAAAGTTAACTGAAATAACTGATTTCATGCGTTCTGGAACGAAAAAGACATGCAGTCTTACATTATCGCGACAATGGGTAATCATTGGTGCGGCAATGAGAGGAAGAGACATAAAATTATATTCTAACTCATATTATCACGACAATGATTACTTATTGATACGCCAATGAGACGCTGATAGAAAATGACTCTCGAACGTATAATGGCACGCCAATATGTAGCCCGTGCATATTGGCGCGCCAATGAGATACTATTTTAGAAAAGTATGACTAAAATGCATGCTTTTTTTAGGCAAATCTAGGTTACCTATATATATGAGCACATAAATGATTCAAAAAAAACATAACATTCTTCATATTATAGTTCTCAAGTAGAGATTCAATAAGTATTGTGTTACAACTCTAAGTTTTTTTTTTTTTTTTTTTTTTTTTTTTTTTTTTTTTTTTATCATATATCAGATTTACTTTCAATCCTTATAATACAAAGTAGAGGCAAATATTGCTTTAAAAAGTATCATACACGCCTCAAATTTAAATTTAAATTTCAGTTAGTAATTTTCTTAAAATCTCATCATCTTTTTTAGTTTAAATTACTTATCCTTTTCAAGTAATTATACAACCAGTCAAAGCCTTTTAATTATAAGTCAATAAGCGGATTTAATTCATTTAAAATCAGTTTCTCCGCCAACAATTTGAAATTATATGTTTAATAAAAAAAAAAATTAGATTCAATTTTGGGTAAATAGATTCCTACTCAACTGAATATTATATTATTATTTCCTTTTTCTTTCTCTCTTCCCACTCACCTTCTCACTGATAATGCCACCAGCAGAAGCCGATTTGATGTTTCCAAGTCCGAGGTGGTATATCATGTGCCGGATGTATATGTCATCTCTCTCACAGCAGCTGGGTCCCACAACTGATCGAATACAGTTTAAGACTCTTATCGCTTCCCAGAATTACCGTAAATTTTAGGATGTTAAAGCGAATTCTTAATATGAATCCCTTATTAATAAATAAATAAATATATATATATATATATATATAAAATATAATATACACTTAAAAAATTAAAATTTCTTAAGAATTAAAGTTAAGATCGGCTCTAGAATTTGGGTGGTCCTATGCGAACTTTTAAAAATGGGGATATTAAGTTAAGTCAAAAAATTTATTTAATAACGATATTTGAAAGGATTTGAGACCATAAAATTTTTCTTTAGCCCCTAAAATTTTTATCACATTTTTGTTTTGATTATTAAATGGGGAAATAATATATATATATATATATATATATATATATATGAGCTTGGATTTTTTTTATAAAAAAGAAAAATAATAAGGGAATGGTAATTGAATAATGAGAAATTATCAATTGTATATTCAATTTTTGGCACGTTATCAATAATATATTAATCTTGAAACTTTGCTCACCAATCCTTTTAAAGATTGAAAAGTATATCAAAAATATAAAAATCATCCACATATTTTGTATCATATGTATATTCAATATTTGACATATATTTCAATCGTATACCTAAATTTGGTATAAATTCGATACACTTTGCAATCGTTTGATAGATCGATGAATAAAATTTAAAAATATGTCTGTTTTATAGTTTGTCAATCTTTGAAATAATTTTCATTAAATAATAATAATAAATAAATTAGGGTCCTAAAATTTTATTGGAGCCTAAGCAGTGACATGTTCTATTTATGATTTAAAGCCGGTCCTAATTGAAGCCCCAACCAACTGCATGCTCCCATTGTTGACATGCCACCGCTAGTTACTCGGCATCCAACGCTCTCCATTTTCAAATTTATCTGCTTTCATTGCACATATAAATTAGAGAAAAACTCCAATGTTTACCGTTAATTCGGCAAAATTTTATTTTTTTTTGAAAACTCCATCTTTAAATTATCCAACACGGACTTAAACGGAAAAAATAAAATCCATAACTGTCACAAACTCTTATAAAAAGTGTACATCTAAATTCGAACCTAGGAGCTGACAACCAAATCATAATCTTTATACCACCAAATCACACTCATTGGGGATATTTCGACAATTTATCTATGCAAATGTGCTGAAACAAGCGGAGCTTAAAAGGGAAGAGTTATTTTCTAACAAAAACATAACTGATCTTACCCAAATTTAATTTATGTGTTTATTGCATCCAAGTTTATATATATACCCGGCCACGGTTCTGGTTCGGAACCGAAACCGAACCGATAAGAACTGGCCGTTTTCGAATCCAACCGGTTTCAAAATTCGGAACTGGAACCAGATTTTTTCGATCCGAACCGAACTGAAAAGAACCGGACCGCCCCAATGGTTTCAACCAGAAACTTTGGAACCGTCTAATTGTAGGAAACGGTTTTCCTTAGCGTAGCGGAAGTTGCTAATGTGGGCATCGGCTCCGGTATGGACCTTTAAAATTTTTTTTGCCCTCTCCTTTTATTATAGCCGAAATCCTACAACTCTTGAAGAATGAATTTTGCTCATTTGATGTAGATGAGTTAGCTTTGATGTCCAACACTTGGATCAACTACTCGATCTTCCGAACTATGACTCGAAACCAACAAACCGAAGTGTGGGCTTCACTCACAAAGATCAATTCTAAACTTTTTAGAGAATAAAAGTGTCATAAAATGTGTTTGGCTTTTGGAATATTTTTTACTTCTCAACACTTGAGAAAATAAATTTTTCTCTCAACAATTGAAGAAAAATTCTGGATTTTTTGTATTTCTCTCTACCTTTCTCAAACTTGTGTGAAAGCTTGAATTCTCTCAAAATGATCACCCAACTATTGAGTGGAGATGGCAGAGATAATATTCTCTTCCAATTTCCAATCACCTTTGTCATTAAGCATAATATGTCTTTAACTAATGACAAAACCATTAGGTGTATACATGCCACCTAATAGACATAATAAGTTGGAGAGCATAGTAAGCCATATGACTTTGTCTTCATTGTAAATAAAAAATCATTATCTTAATAATAATTTAATTATCTTCAATTATGTTGTAGTAATTATCTCATAATTATTACTAACATGATTATCTCATAATCATGATTTGATTATCTCATAATCAAAGAATTCTAGAAAACATTAAGTTAAACTAATTTAACATAATTTTCATTTGTGACAAAAATCTTATTAATCTCATTAATAATATATAAATATAATGTGAGCATATTATTAGACAATCTAATTATATTAGGTTTGCTACAATTAATTTAGCTAGCACGGGGACCAAATGGACCTACGGTTCCGAGCTCCAATAATTCTGAAATATTAATTAAACTTTTTAATTAAATATTATGAATTATTAACTTCATGTTGTTCCACTAAAAACTCGAAGTTGAACTCCTGTTACCGTAGATGGAAAATAAAAGCCAAACAACTTCGGTGTCTATCGATATAGTCATTACATATGGATATACCCCTTCACGAATATCTCATAAATATAGCCAGGTCATAAGTTTGTTAAGCCCCTCTAAATATTTTGTCTCTTAAGCACCATTGATTCTATAATGAACAATTAATTCATAACAATTATGAATATAAAATTTTCTACTCGTAATAGAAAAGTTGAGCGCTCAAATTGTTCAAGTCCTGAATCAATTCTTAAAAGAGATATTCTTTTGCTTCTCATAAGAAGGAGTGAATTCCATATCTATGTAAAACGTGTTGGTTATTTCTAAGGTCCCAAGATCAAATCAAGACATGAAATAATGCATGAATACATCAATGGAGGTAGCGGAATACTCACATTGATCGGTTATGTCGATTTGAAGATGAATCATGCCCAAGAAACGCACTGTCCTTCATGCCAAACTGCTGCAGTCCACTGTCCCTGCAAAACAGAATTTCGGGTCTCAAAACGAAGCTCCAAACTCCATCGGATGAGTCCCGCCTCATGGTCGAACCTCCCTACCACCTTCGCAAGACTTGTAAGTGTGCTAGCACTTGATTTCTCACCATGAGAAACCACTCTTGCTTCCCTTATTCACGCCCAAACTGGTTCAAAACCAGTGAGCAAAAGTTCATTTGGGCGTGAGTTAGAAGAGAGAAATTTAAGAGAGAAGAAGTTTTGTGTTGTATTAAAAATGATTTACCAAAAATCAATTTATATTTATGCCATAATTTTTATTAAATTAATAATAAAATTATGACACAAAACATGCAATGGCTTAGAGTGTCAAACACTCAAACTCCATGCAATGACATTGAGTGCAATGTACACAATCTACATGCAAAGCATTAGAATGACATGTGTCATGTGGGCCCCACACATTTCCAAATGAAAGTGGGCCCACGTGCACTCACGCGTTCGGGTTCGATATTTCCGAAATACCGAGCTTACGTCGCGACGTTAATTAAATCGAATTTAAATAAATAATTGCGCCTGGCGAAATTATTATTTACGTCGCTAACGAATTAATTCTAAATTAACTCGTTTGCCCGAATTAAAATCTAATTTTAATTCCGCGTCGAAATCTAATTTCATTTAATATATCGAATATATTAATTCATCGATCAATTCCAAATTAATCGTTCTCTCTCTTTAGACGATATTTTATCCCGGATAAAATATCTCCGTTATTAATCCTAGATTAATTTTTCTCTCTCTTCTATATAATCCCAGATTATTCAAGAGTGCGAGTTGTGCGTCATCGGTGGATTATCGGGAAGCGACCCATGAGATCCCCGAATAATCTGGCAGTAAATACGGTCGTCGGAGTATCCGAATCACGTACGCACCAAGTACTACGTTCTACCGATTTACGAGACAAGGTCGACTCCTAGCAAAGCACCAAGTCTACCTAATTCTCCGGACATATCCATTAAAGAATATCTAGATCTGTATCAAGCGTAGTATACAATTGTATTGTGCGTATCGGCCCAGTATCGGATAATCACGTGCTAGGGCTGGGGCTGGATAAGTGTCTGCCCCGTCCGAAACACATATCGGATGTCTGGTAACTAGTCTCTATAATCGGATATTCATGACCTGGTCATAATATCACGATTGGATGCGCATCACTTTAAGAGCACTAATACCGTATCCTGCGTGACATCATCTCCATTATGACTGGAGTGACACTTCCGTCTTGACATCACATCCAATACACTACGATTCTCTGATAAACCCAGAAGAGGTGAACACAGAACCAGTTAAGATCCCCCACCACCAAAACCAAATTTACCGATTGTCGTAAGTATTAGCGATGTAAGTCTCAGGTTAAGACTATACACACCTACCTTGATTTCGGCCTCCCATAGACACCTAGTCATAATACCAATGGGATTCCGAAGGGTCTATCCAGAGCGAAGCTGTTTCCCGTACCATCGGTGAAACACGACCTCCTATCGCACTTGCACAAGTATCCAATACTTATATATATGAGAACTATGCCGTTGTGCCCTCACAACGCGCACAAGTGCAATACTAGCCTATTCCGCATTATCGATGTCCAGTCTCGATAATACTACGGCTAGGGATATTTAATGATTAATCCTTCGTGGACTGATACTGTCTCATATCATCTCAATCCAGGAACTAATCATAGGGACCTCTCTTCATTTATATATCTATGGTGATCTAATCACAAATGATGAGAGTGCAATTTCCTTATTACATAGTTAATTTGCTACAACAACACAATGATCTGTGCAAATAGTGACGCTATGGGTCATATTATCCAACAATCTCCCACTTGGCACATAGCCAGTCACTCGAGTGTCTAACACCCGAACTATGTACAATTCGCTCAAATTGCTGAGGAAAGGTTTTCGTCAGCGGATTTGTTCGATTATCGTTTGACGCGATTTATACTATCATCACATCGCCACGATGTATGATCCGAACGAATCAGATGATATAGAAGTATATATCTGGATCGTCGATGAGACCTTTAATTCCTTAGCCTGTGCTGACCCCTAGCTCAGCTGCTAACAGAACTATATCTAATCTAATTAGATTTATTCTTGATCCAAATGGCTTCTATTGCTGCCTCAGCTGCAGCATTAATCCGCATTTGTTGTTTATTCGGCAACAGTTATCTTGCTTGGAAGATTTCCAGCTCACTGTCCCGGTGTTCAAACTTTATAGTACCGCAGTATTTACCGGTTTGGAAACTTGCAGCAGTGATCCCAGTCACTTCAAGTTCTCCATCTCCATAGTTTAAGACAACATCTTTAGTTCTCTCAGATACTAACAGATGTTCTTTAATCTTCAATCCAGTGACTATCACTTGGATTGACCCGATTGTGACTCCATATGCTCAAAGCATATGAGACACCAATACAAGTACATTTTAAATGTACAATTTCTCAAAGAGTGTTAACAACTCCAAATCTATCCCAGTAGATCTTTATTCCTTGAATAAAGGTTGTTACTCTCCCCAGAATTCTACGGAGAATTTCTATGAAAGATAATTATGAAAACGAAGCTTTCACCAATTGTTTTATGGGAATTTCACTGTCAGTGCGCTCTCCCACTAACCTCCTTATATACACAAGAATTATTTCGTTTTGAGTCAAATCATAAACCATTATGATTATTTCAAAACGACAGTTCCAAGAACCTTATGCTTGCATCAATCCAAACATGGATCGAATAACCCGCAAACCTTGTTTGTCGGTTATATAAAATCGTCAGGATGTTGTAAATATCCTCCAAAAGGTTTCCTTTTCAGGAAAGCGATTTTGATCTGTAACTGACAAATTTTATAAATGAAATACGCAGTTATCAACAAGCATTTTCAAAATGGATTTCCATGGCAACAGGTAAAAAAGGTTGAACCGTTATTAACACAATGTTGATAACGATACCTTTCCGTCAAAACCTTAGGTTTGCACGTTGGTATGTTGCCTTCCATGTATGTCTTCCTTGAAGACGTTTAATGTACCATAGGCACAACGCCTTGTGGTACAACAACTAGTATCCAAAATAGTTGTTATACATGGAATCCATTTTGGATTCATGGCACTTTGCCATGACAGAGAGTCGATACCTTGTATCACTTCCTCAAAACGTAGTCGGATGGTACACCACCATAAGATTGACATCTTTATGGGGTGAGATCAGAAACCCATACCCTAGGTTGTTTTCTGACTCTATCCGATCTACTAGTTTCTTGTGTATTTGAAGATTAATGGTATAGATTCATCACAGATGAACTATTTGTGTTCCATTAAGGACTTCGTGCCTTGATCAGTATTACTCCGATTTTCATCGAGTATCACTATCCTCCCACTGACCACTGCATATCGGTATTCCTCTCAGGAAAACCGCATGGTGAGCAACAATTATATTGTTCTCATGTGGGATTTACAAGTACTATATTTAAGGTTTCCCTTAGGATAACCTATATTGGCACTTATCCAATTTGGGTCCTTAGTTTGGTATTATCCAAACGCTATGCCTGGCATACCCATTTTATCAGGAATGAGAAACCTCGTTTCTTCCCTGTTCATATCCTATATGATATCTGTCAAACAGATTTATATGGAACCTTATGCTAAATAAGTTTTGCACTGTTAATACATATCCTGTTGAAGGAAACAGTAGCTCAGAGCGACTCGTGATAAACCTTATCATATCCAATAAAAATTCGGTTTTTGGTTCGGACACACCGTCTAACTGACGTGTCTCGGGAGGAGTCCTCATACGAAAGAATACCGTACTCTTTTATTTACATATGAAACTTACTGCTTAAGTATTTTCCATTACGGTTTTACCGTGGCGGAATAATACTATAGCCGATCTGTTTGTCTACTTCGTGTCGAAACTCTAAAGTTTCCGATCTGTGTTCTTCAAAAGAAACACATAACCACAACGTGATGTCACATCCGTTAAGGTCACGAGATATTCATGTTCACATCTAGCCTAGCTAGATATGGGCCCACTTACTTCACCATGAATAGGGCTAACAGATCGGTGGCCCTTTTACTATTACCAAGTAAATAGTATTTTAGGTTTTTAACCTAATAAACTAGATTCGTAGACCTTATTTGAATAGTCAAATCAGTCCTAGTACCCACTCTTCAAAAGTGTGGATATACGAGTCTTGTTTAATTGTGTCCCAGACAACAATGCCACAAATAAGTCTCTATTGATCAAATCAATTTGAGCTATTTATTTGTCATTTTATATGTTTGAGATTTTATTTATATTCAAAATATAAATTCTGTTATTTACATCCAATGTATTTATCTCAGTATCATCTTTATATAATGAAACACTTTAGTGTTCTAAAATATAAAGGTTTTATCCGCAATGGATTAAACACTGATATATAGATAATGTCTCTAGTTAAACTAGTTACATTATAACATTTCCTAATTTAAGTACATACCCAAAGGGTAGTTCCTAAACTTAGGTATCTGCGGTCGAAACAGCGACTTTCGTCCCGTTTCCGATTCGCAGATAAATCTCGGCTTGAAGCCAGTATCCAGCTCACAGCGGATTCTGAACGTCAATACATATATTTTATGTACCACACTAAGTATTTAAAATTCCATTTCAATACTAGCAGTGAACATAACTTTGACAAATATTTTTAAAGTTAGAGCCTCGCCCTTTCTTTAATTCCTTCGTGTCTTCCATATCCAAATGGTAGTCACTTTGAGATATGCCAATTATCCTTTTCAATATTTCACAAACCTTTGGGCAAGCCTTGGGTTTCGGAATATCGAAACGATGTGCACCTTGTGCTACATGCCCAATTGCAAACTTTGACTTTTCTCCACTAGAATAGTCAATTAATTCTCCAAGAATTATTAATTGCAATTTTAATACTTTTAAATCTAAAGATAGATTTATTGTAAGTATATTAATTAAGCACTAAAGTCATCATCACATAAATCTTCCAAAGACTTTATGCTCTACTATCTGCTTAATTATGGGCTTAGTCATAATAAGTTATTTTATCAAATAATTAACCTATTATTAATTCCCATTGAAAATTAAATCATTTAAAACATTTAATCCAAGGATTATATATTTTAAATATTCAACCTTTTCAATTCTTTCTTGATTTCAATAGCCCAACTATTTAATCAATTATTAAGGTACTATTTATTATAATGATTACAATAATCCAATTATTTAATCAACTATAATTTTAATATTGATTACTATAATCCCATTATAAAATCAACTATCATTTAATTCAATTATATTGATTACTATAATCCAATTATAAAATCAACTATAATTTTAATATTGATTACTATAATCCCATTATAAAATCAACTATCATTTAATTCAATTATATTGATTACTATAATCCAATTATAAAATCAACTATAATTTTAATATTGATTACTATAATCCCATTATAAAATCAACTATATATTGAATGAGTTTGTATATAGTCCAACTATATATATAATTTAAAACAACATAAAATATTAGTCCAACTAATACTAAATATGACGAGTAAAATAAAATGAGCGTGTTTAGCGAGTATTCGAACGAATGTTGCAAATTCAATACTTGCCTCCCACTATTTTTCGTCGAGCCTCTAACCCTCTGTGGAGTACTCGGGAAACCGTGTTTCCTAGTGGGCTAGGATCCTATTAAATAACACACAACCCTGACTTTGGTCAATAAAAAGCTGTATGCTATTTAACTAGGTAGATCTCACAGATCAATTGGATCTCATCCAATTCCTAGATCCGGTTAGGTGGACATCCAAGTCCGAAACATATGTATAATGTCAATGTATCCAATACATTTTTCTAACCATATCCTCCGAATCATCTAGGCCTTGGCTTTGGCCAAAAACAAACCTAATGATTCCAGTTAAGCAGGACCCATTGACGAGGAAAGTTTTGTAATCAATGTCATTGGACAAAAAGTGATGTGACTTTGGCCAATAAAAATCATGATTTGGACAAGACACCGATATGCAACAAAACTCTCATGATTCAAGTACATCCTTGATTGACAAAGGTCTTGACTTTGGTCAAAAACAAACCAATGCCAACTTCGGATCTTGAACAAGAATCATTCAATGGAAGGATATTTGCTTAATATAAATTGAGGGATTTTCGCGTGCAAATTGGCTGCCAATTTAATTATCTTTGTTAAGGTCTCATCATCATACACCCTTAAACATGCATTCTAAATACATAATAAAGCGAGTATGAAATAAAATAATAATGATATGCGGATGGATACTTAACACATTGATCCTAGATCAAATCTCTCCCTTTCTCACTCAAGCTAGCACTTGTACTACTTCTACCCGTTACACTACACTTCTAAAGAAACCTCATATACATAGAGGGGAATAGGTGAGAAGAGAATACAAAGAGAAAGAAGGTGATAAGGCTGGACACGCAGGTCCAATTTAATAAATCGAATTTATTACAACAATTTCTAAAATTGCCCACCCATCTAATATCCATCCGATATACATTATTCATTCAACACAACCACGTATTCACACACATATATATACAAACAAGACATGCTTTTACAACCAATCTAATCCAATTAATTAGTCTTTATTTAAAGTGATCATCCAATGTTCAAACAACGGTTTGATTTTGCACGAGTCCAACTCGATTGAGAATAAGTACATAAGGTACGAATTCACGAATTATATCGAACTACTTATTAAATCTAATTTAATTCGTATTCAATACTAATTCAATTATTTAATTCCAAATTAAATGTTTACACTTTTAATATGCTTTAAAGACTTAGATTCTAAATCTAATCCTATTGGGTCTCAAAGCCCAACTAACATCCAATGTTAAATTCAATTCAAGTCAAATGGGCTTTCAATTGGTTTATTAAGGCTTGGGCTTTGGTCAATGTGGGTCAAACCCAATTACCAAGCCCAAATAAGGAATCACCCTTAAGTGCCATAAAACCAATTTTAAGCCCATAAGGCCCAATTAAATTTTTTTAAAGCCCATTAATTAAATTTTAATATTCCAAACATTAAAGTCCAATTAATTAAAGTGTAATACCAAGATTAATATATTAAACCAAATATTTCAAAAATACCCATTTAATTTATTAATCATCTATTTTTCAAAATAAATGTCCAACATTAATTTTAACAAAAAATCAACTCCTTTACATGTCCATTATGTATTCGGCCAAGGTGAGTTTTTTGTGCCGATTTGTTTTTCAATCCGATTGAATTACTAATCTACGTCCCGTACACGTTCTAAGTCATCCAATGATCTTAAACACAAAAAATTCCAATCCACTCCAAGTAGCAACACATTCGGCCAAGGCATGAATTTGGGGAAAAATCATCCAATGCATTTTTCATAAAATTGATTCCATATAACATCATGCTATATACATGTAAGCATTCTTATTAATCAAATTTCACAAGAACATGCTTCAATCAATTTCATCATACCATTCGGCCAAGGTTGGATTTTTGGGGAAAAATCATCCAATGCATTTTTCATAAAATTGATTCCATGTAACATCATTCTATATACATGCAAGCATACTTATTCATCAAATTTCACAAGAACATGCTTCAATCAATTTCATTACACCCATTCGGCCAAGGTTAAATTTTTGGGGAAAAATCATCCAATGCATTTTTCATAAAATTGATTCCATGTAACATCATTCTATATACATGTAAGCATACTTATTCATCAAATTTCACAAGAACATGCTTCAATCAATTTTACCAAATTTTAACCTAAAATTTCATGCTTGCAACATTAGCTCATGATGCCATTGTTGGTTATTTCTAAGGTCCCAAGATCAAATCAAGACATGAAATAATGCATGAATACATCAATGGAGGTAGCGGAATACTCACATTGATCGGTTATGTCGATTTGAAGATGAATCATGCCCAAAAAACGCACTGTCCTTCATGCCAAACTGCTGCAGTCCACTGTCCCTGCAAAACAGAATTTCGGGTCTCAAAACGAAGCTCCAAACTCCATCGGATGAGTCCCGCCTCATGGTCGAACCTCCCTACCACCTTCGCAAGACTTGTAAGTGTGCTAGCACTTGATTTCTCACCATGAGAAACCACTCTTGCTTCCCTTATTCATGCCCAAACTGGTTCAAAACCAGTGAGCAAAAGTTCATTTGGGCGTGAGTTAGAAGAGAGAAATTTAAGAGAGAAGAAGTTTTGTGTTGTATTAAAAATGATTTACCAAAAATCAATTTATATTTATGCCATAATTTTTATTAAATTAATAATAAAATTATGACACAAAACATGCAATGGCTTAGAGTGTCAAACACTCAAACTCCATGCAATGACATTGAGTGCAATGTACACAATCTACATGCAAAGCATTAGAATGACATGTGTCATGTGGGCCCCACACGTTTCCAAATGAAAGTGGGCCCACGTGCACTCACGCGTTCGGGTTCGATATTTCCGAAATACCGAGCTTACGTCGCGACGTTAATTAAATCGAATTTAAATAAATAATTGCGCCTGGCGAAATTATTATTTACGTCGCTAACGAATTAATTCTAAATTAACTCGTTTGCCCGAATTAAAATCTAATTTTAATTCCGCGTCGAAATCTAATTTTATTTAATATATCGAATATATTAATTCATCGATCAATTCCAAATTAATCGTTCTCTCTCTTTAGACGATATTTTATCCCGGATAAAATATCTCCGTTATTAATCCTAGATTAATTTTTCTCTCTCTTCTATATAATCCCAGATTATTCAAGAGTGCGAGTTGTGCGTCATCGGTGGATTATCGGGAAGCGACCCATGAGATCCCCGAATAATCTGGCAGTAAATACGGTCGTCGGAGTATCCGAATCACGTACGCACCAAGTACTACGTTCTACCGATTTACGAGACAAGGTCGACTCCTAGCAAAGCACCAAGTCTACCTAATTCTCCGGACATATCCATTAAAGAATATCTAGATCTGTATCAAGCGTAGTATACAATTGTATTGTGCGTATCGGCCCAGTATCGGATAATCACGTGCTAGGGCTGGGGCTGGATAAGTGTCTGCCCCGTCCGAAACACATATCGGATGTCTGGTAACTAGTCTCTATAATCGGATATTCATGACCTGGTCATAATATCACGATTGGATGCGCATCACTTTAAGAGCACTAATACCGTATCCTGCGTGACATCATCTCCATTATGACTGGAGTGACACTTCCGTCTTGACATCACATCCAATACACTACGATTCTCTGATAAACCCAGAAGAGGTGAACACAGAACCAGTTAAGATCCCCCACCACCAAAACCAAAGTTTACCGATTGTCGTAAGTATTAGCGATGTAAGTCTCAGGTTAAGACTATACACACCTACCTTGATTTCGGCCTCCCATAGACACCTAGTCATAATACCAATGGGATTCCGAAGGGTCTATCCAGAGCGAAGCTGTTTCCCGTACCATCGGTGAAACACGACCTCCTATCGCACTTGCACAAGTATCCAATACTTATATATATGAGAACTATGCCGTTGTGCCCTCACAACGCGCACAAGTGCAATACTAGCCTATTCCGCATTATCGATGTCCAGTCTCGATAATACTACGGCTAGGGATATTTAATGATTAATCCTTCGTGGACTGATACTGTCTCATATCATCTCAATCCAGGAACTAATCATAGGGACCTCTCTTCATTTATATATCTATGGTGATCTAATCACAAATGATGAGAGTGCAATTTCCTTATTACATAGTTAATTTGCTACAACAACACAATGATCTGTGCAAATAGTGACGCTATGGGTCATATTATCCAACAAAACGTTCCCAGCTACAAACCAAACCATATCCCCAAAATATGTAGTTATTGACAGGGAATGCAGCACCAACCTAACCATAGTAAATCAAAGGACATAGTCTGCCATACAAGAGTTCGTAGTACACTCAGGATTAAGATTGAATCCATATATGACCATCTAGTAGATAAAATGAATTTCTTCGGTTAACAGATATTAAAAGAAATTCGTATTTATCCGAGTCTAGTCCTATATGATCTCATCATACAAGGTGCCTCCATTCACATGTCACTATATGAATGATCCCGGATTAAGGTTGTCATACAAATATAGAATGGACTGCAGCTATAGATAAACCACAAATAAAGTACCTTATTTACTTGCTCTCTATGGACTATTTAGATTACTAACTTCAGACTTAAATCCTCTTGTGCATCAAACATATACTAATTCGGAAAATACAATAGTAACTAAGGTAAACAAGACAATTGGACAATATGTGATATAAATCAAACAACTTTGATAAATGAATAATGCATTTATTATTATTGCAATAATCAATTTCGTTTACAATACATGAAGCTCTAGGGCATATATCCCAACAATCTCCCACTTGAACTAGAGCAAATGGGACATGTCATGTAATCCTAAACCCTTTAGGTGACCTTCAAAAAAATTTAGCCAATAAGGTCTTTGTAAACATATCAGTCAGGTTGTCTGTGGATGGAATCTACGTGACAGCGACATCTCCTCTCTGCACTATCTCCCTAATGAGGTGATATTTTCTCTCAATATGCTTACCCCTCTTATGTCTTCTTGGTTCTTTGGAATTCACCACTGCACCACTGTTATCACAATAAAGTGTGAGTGGTTTATCCATATCTGGAAAAACTTCCAGATCTATCAAGAACTTACGAAGCCAAACAGCTTCCTTAGCTTCTTCACAAACTGCTACATATTCAGCCTCCATGGTGGATTCAGCAATACAAGATTGCTTTATGCTCCTCTATACTATAGCCCCATCACCTATGGTGAACACTGATCCAGATGTTGATTTCCTAGAATCTACATCCGTCTGAAAATCAGAGTCAGTATATCCTCTCAGGATCATATCCTGACTAGAATATACAAGCATATAATTTCTCGTTCTCTTAAGATACGTGAGAATATGTTTCACCGCCACCCAATGATCTAATCCTGGGTTGGATTGAAACCTACTGACTACTCCCACTGCAAAATAGATGTCTGGTCTCGTGCATAACATAGCATACATAAGACTTCCAACTGATGAAGCATATGGAATATATCTAATCTCATCAATTGCTTGAGGTGTCTTAGGAGACTGTTCCTTAGATAAATGAATTTCATGTCTGAAAGGTAAATTACCTTTCTTGGAATTCTGCATACCAAATCGCATAAGAATCTTATCGATATAGGTTGCTTGAGACATTGCTAACAGTCGTTTCTTGCGATCCCGAATAATCTGAATCCCAAGTACATAACTCGCCTCTCCCAAATCTTTCATTTGGAATTGGTTAGCTCACCTTACCATCAATGATACACTTGTAGACACAAGGCTCATCGATGTTCTGCTCAAAGTTATAAGACTTTATCGTAGTATCAAACCTTATGTTCCAAGATCTAGATGCTTGCTTGAGTCCATAAATGGACCTTTGCAACTTGCAAACCTTTTGCTCCTGACCTTGGGTTATGAACCACTCTGGTTGTACTATATAGATACTCTCATCAATATTTTCATTCAAGAATACAGTCTTGACATCCATTTGCCCAATCTCATAGTCATAATATGCGGCAATGGAAAGAAGAATCCGGATGGATTTAAGCATGGCTACTGGCGAGAAATTATCTTCATTGTTAACTCCTTCATTCTGGGTATAACCCTTTGCCACTAGCCTAGCCTTGAAAGTCTGTACTTTTCCCATCTCTTCCTCTTTTTCTCTCGTATATCCACTTGCAACCTATGGGTTTTACTCTATCAGGTTGGTCTACAAGTTCCCAGACTGAGTTAAAGTACATAGACTTCATCTCAAGGTTCATGGCTTTGAGCCATTCCTCTTTATCAGTGTCTTCCATTGCACTACAATAGATCAATGGATCATCTATACTATCACAAGATGCAACAACTTGCACCTCTCCATGTCTCATAACCCTCCCACTACGTCTAGGTGGTATGATATCCCGATAAACTTGCATATGACTTTCAGATGTAAAATATGTTATGTCTTTATCAATATTTGACAATGGTGTACTGGTCGTACCAGCAAGTAACTCCTCAAGTAACACTTTACTTCGGGATTTGAACTCTCTCATATAATCCTCCTCAAGAAATTCAGCATTAGTTGACAAAAATACTTTATTATCTTATGGACTATAAAAGAATCCACTGCTAGTTTCCTTAGGATAGCCTACAAATAGGCACACCTGTGAACGTGGTTCTAACTTAGTAGTCTTGTTCTTTAGCATATGTGTTGGACACCCCCATATGCGAAAATGTCATAAACTAGCATTATGACCATTCCAAAACTCTAAAGGAGTATAAGGAACAGACTTAGAAGGAACTACATTCAGGATATACATTTTTGTTTCCAATGCATACCCGGAATGAACTACGTATAGTGCTATAACTAAACATTGATCTTATCATGTCTAGTAGGGTTCGATTTCTCCTTTATGCAACACCATTTTGTTGTGGTGTTCCAGGTGCTGTGAGATGTGAAATAATTCCATGCTCAACCAAGAATTCTTCGAAGTCTCTATCAAGGTATTCTCCTCCACAATCAGATCGTAGAATTTTGATGTTTTTACCTAATTGGTTCTCAACCTCAGAACGATATTCTTTGCACTTTTCAAATGCATCTGACTTGTGCTACATTAGGTAAACATACCCATATCATGAATAATCATCAATAAAAGTGACGAAGTATTCATAACCTCCTCGAGCTTTTATATTTATCAGTCCGCAAACGTTCGAATGTATTAGCTCAAGTGTTTTTTCCGCTCTTATCCCTTTTTCCAGTAAAAGGTCTCTTAGTCATTTTGCCTCATAGACAGGATTCACATACGGGTAAAGTACCAAGTTTTAACTTATTTAAAACTTCGTTCTTAATTAGTCTATCTATCTGGTCAAGGCTAATATGACCAAGTCTAAGATGCCATAGATATGTGTCATCATGAGAAATCTTTTGTCATTTTGTTTTAGATTTTTAAATCTTAAACATTTCATTATTAAGCAGTGATTCATGTATTAACGGCCTTAATACATATAGATTACTCTCAGAGTTTCTTGTGCATATTTTTAATCCATTTCTACTAATAATAACTGATTTATTATTAAATGAAATAGAAAAACCATGTTCCATGAGTTTTGTTACAAAAATCAAATTTCTGCGAAAATCAGGAATATAAAGCACTTCATTCAAACATAAATAACTATTATTAAAATTTAATTTGGAAACTCCCACTGCTCTAGCTGAAACAACAGCCCTTGTCCCAACTCAAATGGTAAAGCTACCTTCAGCAAGGTCTTTCCATGAATCAAATAGCTGCAAATAACAACAAACATGGTTAGTGGCACCAGAATCAATAATCCATGCAGATTTATCATCCCCCACTAAAAGTGTAACATCCCCGATCTGGAAGATGCCACCGACAAGGAATAGACCGTACTATTCCCCTGAGCCTCTGCCTTTCTAAATATAAACTACATAATTTCTCTTTTCCCAATCAAATTCTTATTTAATGAACCAATGCCCAAACTTGACAACATGGAAAACAAATTTATTATTAATAACTGTATACTTATAAACACTTGTTTTGTAATGATTACACAAAACCCAAATACTAATACATGACTTCTGCTTAACACTGACTGAACACTCACTGACTCTGACTTGAACTGGTGGATTCCATACCCTAGTGACTGCATCAATATCCGTCCTCCCGAGATCATTCTCTGAGAATACCTGCAAACAGATAAAACTAGAGTGGGGGTTAGATCGCTATACGATCTAAGTGAGTGGACAAAAAACTGAAATACTGATATAAAATAATTTGGTTCTAAAACCAATGTTTCAAAAATAATTATATGAAAACTCTCTTTCTGAAAACTTCGCTTGAAACCTTTTTTTTTATAAAACTTCTCTTTCTAAAATCTTCTTTTGAAAGTCTGGTTTCTGAAAACTATTTCTAAACTATGATTTCTAAAAACTGTTTTTTGAAAATCTGATATCTGAATGCTGGTATGTATCTAAAAAACTTGACGTATGGGGGCGTTACGTATAGGCGTCCCCCATACGCCTAACTAGAGTCAGGAATGCAAAACCATGACTTTGGGGCGTTACATATCACTGTCCCCCAAAGCATGCCATTATTGTCCCTGAAACTGGTGGTATTGGGTCATTATGTATCGTCGTCCCCCAAGCCACATAACTAGAACTGGGGGTGCAGATCCATGCCACCATCCAAGCTCTAAAACTAAGATTTAGGGGCATTTGTCATCCCTAGTCCTGAACTAGGATCTGGAGGCATTACGTATCGTTGTCCCCTCAGTCCTCTACATGTGCACATGTGCTATCCATCAATTCTAAACTGAATCAAGTTGCATACTGATGTGAGTTTTTCCCCATGCCTCGAAAAACCATAAAATCAATATCTGAAAAATATTTCTTCTTAATTCATAAACTTAAATCATGAACTTTTGTAAAATAACTGTAATAAAATGATCTAACGCCCTAAAGCGTAAAAAGTAAGTCTGTTACAAAAATAACAAGGTGAAGATCAATTTAGAAAAGTAATGTCCACTCACAGTTGGAATCTGGCTGGAGTTATCCGCTTCGTCGAAGGAGATTGCAACTCCTACAATGGTCTATAAGTGATAACTTGATTAGACTAAAGACTACGAGATAAGTTCTGGAACTAGGCTAAACTACTAAATTCAAATACGTGATATCATAGCTTGGTATATTATACTTGTACTAAGATGTAATATGTGCATACGAACTGATACGAGACCCTAAGTATGGTCTCTAACACGCTAGGGTGAATATGGGGTGGTTTAAAACTGTCTTTGGGAAATTCTGTGTCATGCGTCACGACGCAAACCCTTGCACGTCGCGACGCGCAACGTCCAGAGGCATGCCATCATTTTCTTCTTGCGTGTCGCAATGCAAATCCCTTTTGCGTCGCGACGCGAAACAAACAGTTCTTCTTCTTTAAATCCAACTCACCCAATTGCAATTCCTATCATTTCCATAGTAAAAACCATAACACAAAACATCATCATACATCATCTTCACACATTATAATTCAAGTTAACATCCTCAACACTCTATTAATCACATCATCCTCACTCTTAGCTTAAACACTAGAATTTATCAAATTTGGGTACTTATGTTACAACCAATTCCATGCTCATTTCCTCACTAATTGCAAACCCTAGTATGCCCCTAACACCAATATGTTTCCATATCATCAAAGTTTCAAAATCTTAAATTTGGGTCAAGTAAATCTTACCTTCTATCTTGTTGTTGGACCTTTCTCATCCCTAAATTTCATTGATGCCAAACCTTCTATGCTTCTTCCTTCTTCTCTCTTCCTTCTTTTCCTTTTCTTCTATTTCTTCTATTCTTCTTTTTCTTTTTCTTCTTCTTCTTCCTCTTCTTTCTCTCATTCACGTCTTCTCTTCTCAATTTTTATTTCAATTTTGTGTATTTTTGAATATTGTTTCTCTTATATACAAGGGGTTATATGATATTCGAAACATTGTAGAAAAATATGGAAATTTGGAGAAATTTCTAGATAAGTCCGCGGTACTATTCATCTAGTATTTTGACTTGTATTTTTGACCTATTTATGATCTAAATTTAGAAAATGTTTCAACGTGGAAGTTGGAGGTCTCGATCTCATCTTTCTGATGATATGAAATTCATAAAAATCAGAGATTAAATGAAAATGTTAGAGCCCGATTACTAAATACTATTCGGAACGAGTCGTAAGTTAAGTTTCGCGTCGAAATTTCAAGGGATTTACCGAATATCCCAAATTCCATTTTATGAGCACGTACTTGCTCGAACATAATTCATATCAAGTATTATGCCTCAGTACTATAATGATCGTCAAGTTCTGGTAGCGTGCAAGTCGCCGAGGTCATCAGATGTTACAAAAAAGAGACTCAATGACAAGTAAATCGTATTTACCTGTATTCTTATTATCTTTAAGCTCAGCTAAGTATTTTGGAAAATCCTTTTTCCAATGCCTTTTTTGTTCACAATGGAAAATATTTTCCTTTTGCATTGGCACATTTATAGCCTTTGTTGTTTTTCTTTTTCATTGGTTTTGCCTTAGCCTTCCAATTGCCTTTCTTATTTTTCTTTGCAGATTTAGAAGATTCAGCAACATTTGCCTCAACAATGGACCTATGAGGACCCATCATCATGGACTCGTAATTGGTGAGCTCTTTTAACAATTCAGTCAATTTAAAAGTCAACTTATTCATATAACATATGCATTTAAACTGCAAGAAACTCTTCGGAAGTGTTTCCATGATCATTGTCACATGGCTTTGCACATTGATAAGTGCACCATGGGTTTCAGCCATATTTAGATGAGATATCATCCTTAACAATGGTCTCGGACTGATGTATCTTCCTTCATCCTAGCGGTCAATATAGAGGTAATAGCCTCATGTTGTGCCCGCTCCGAAGGCTGCCCAAACATGTTCTGTAAAGACTGCATAATCAATGATGTTGTCACCATAGGCTGATGCTTGACCGGCATAAACACACACGTATAACGCAAGCGCACGTATCGTTCAAGTAGTATAAAAATATCGATCCCACGAGGACTTAATTCCTACTGTTGTTATTAATTATTGATACTATTTATTTACAAGTATCTAATTATAGGGAGAAGGGAATTGATTGCTTTTGGTTGGTTGAATGTGGATTTGCTATTTAAAATAAAAACAGACTCAAAAGAAAATACTAAGGAAAATAAAAGTAAAGACTCAAAGATCTAGGGTCGTGACTCCACACAATATTATTTGAAAGATGAATTGATTCTCTTACATATGTGTAATAATTCAGTTTGCTAACCTGGAACACGAAGATATGAAAAAGCCTCTATCGATGGTCAGATGTAAATACCCAGTATAACCCAATTGAACCATATGTCTATGTCAACCAAATTACCTGGATTCATTAAGATTAAGTTCCAATTATGGCTACCCCCGCCCGACAGGTATATGTCTATCCTGTAAGGAAATCTATTAAAGGGTTATCTATCCTCAAGGAAGATCGTGGGCTATTGAATCTAAGGCTGAAACCTAAATCTCTATGTCTAGTTCATTTTAAGTTTACCACATCAATCTTATTGGTGATCAGACAACAAGAAGCATTAAGCTTAAGACTCAATAAACAAACTAAAGAATTACCCAATAAATAATTAAATCAATTATTAAGCCTAGTAATATTTTGTTTCATCACTTCCCTAGAATAAAAATAAAATGCTGGGGTTAGGGGATCCACTTTTAGAAATCTCAATTTATTATAATATGGAAATTGCCAGTATTATCTAATTAAGTTGAACCCGCCATAAAGGCGGTGTTATTATTTATCCATAAACTAGCCATATAGGTGGTAATTATCTGTCACCTAAAGACCAGCCATATAGGCGGTGTCACATTATGTTACATAATTAAAACCAGCCATTAAGGCGGAATCAACTTTTAACTCATATTATTAAATCACAATTTCCATATTATAATTGAAGTGAGATTAATCTACCTTTACTATTTTTAATTTAGAAATCTCCCTTATTATAATATATAAATTTGCATGATAATTGTTAGAAAATTATGACCCATAGCATCACTATTTGTACAGATCATGGTGTTGTTGTACAAATTAAATATGTGACAAAAGAAATTGTCATTTTATCATTTGTAATTAGATTACCAAGATGTATAAATGATAGAAGGTCCATATGATAAGTTCCGGATTGAGATGATATGAGACAGTATCAATCCATGAAGGTTTAATAATTAAAAATCCATAGTCAGAGTATTATCGAGATTGGACATCGATAATGCGTAAAAGACTAGTATTACACTTGTACACGTTGTGGGAGCATAACGACATAGTTCTAATATATTTGGGTATATGATACTCATGCAAGTGTAATAGGAGGTTGTGTTTACCGATGGTACGGAAACAACTTTTCTCTGGATAGACCCCTCGGAATTCCATTGGTAGTATGACTATGTGTCTATGGAAGTCCGAATCAGGGTAGGTGTATTTGGTCTTAACCTGAGACTTGCACCGCTAATACTTGCGATAATCAATATACTTTGGTTTTGGTCGTCCAGGGCTTTAACAGGTTCTGTGTACGCCTCTTCTGGGTATGTTGAGAATCGTAGTGTATTGGGTGTGATGTCGAGATGGAAGTATCACTCCAGTCATAATGGAGATGATGATCACATAGGATACAAAACTGGTTCTCTTATATGCTGAAGCTATCAGGATATTATGACTAGGTCATGTTTATCCGATTATAGAGACTAGTTACCAGAGATCCGATATGTGCTTCGTACGGGGCAGACACATTTCCAGCACTAGGCCTTGCACGTGACATCCGATGCTGGATCGAAATACGCAATACTACGTATAATATCATGGTGTTGGGTACTCACTTTATCGGATAGTCCGATAACCGGATTTACTGCCAACATATCCAGAGGTCTCTTGGGTCGCTTCCCAAAGATTCACCGATGACAATTGACTTAAACTAGAATTAATCTGGGATTAATTCAGAGAGAGAAAATTAATCTCGGATTAATTGATGCTTTATTTAATCTGGGATTAAATGTGTTCGGAAGAGAGAGAACACGATTAATTTGGAATTAATCGGTGAAATAAATTTAATAGTTAAATTTGATTTTTCTATTTAATTTATTTGCATGGGCTAAAATTAATATATCGGATATATTAATATGAATTGGATTTCATTACGAAATTAAAGTCAGACTTTAATACGAACGAACGAATTAATTTAGAATTAATTCGTAAATGACATTCGTAATATATTTGCTAGGCAGCGTTATTTAATTAAATTAGATTTAATTATTTAGTGACAAAAGTTCATTTAATCGGATTAAACGGATTCGAGCCGCGACAAATGTTCGTAGAGACATTTGAATTTTGAATTCAAATGTGGGGCCCACTTCACATGTGGTAGTTGGGAGGGTAGTTGGCATTTATGCCAAGCCACCAACTTTCCAACTACCTTGGAATGGTTTTGGTGAAACCATTTACCCAACCACCTTGTTTAGGTGAAAAATGGTAAATTGGTTTTACCAAAAGGCATCTCTCTCTATCATTACACAACACTTGACACAAAGCAAACCCTAATACTTGAGCGTGAGCTTCCTCACTCTTTCTTTTTGATTTTGTGGCAAAATCAACAAAGCTAGCACTTGTAGAAGTCTTCTAAGGTGATAGGGAAACCAACTCAAAGCTTGGAATCAACACAAAGGTTGGATCTTGGAGATCTTCATTCAAACAACTCAAAGCTTGGAATCAACAGAAAGGTTGGATCTTGGAGATCTTCATTCAAAATTTTAAAAGCTCAAATCCATTCAATGTAAGTAATTCCGCAACTTATAATGAATTTATGAACACCTTTTCTTGCTTATTAGATCATTGGCATGTTCTAGGAACACCAACACCAACATATCCGGGGATCTCATGGGTCGCTTCCCGAAGATTCACCGATGACGTATGACTCACACTTTATTAATATGAGATTAATTATAAGAGAGAGAAAATTAATGTGGGATTAATAACGGAGATATTTTATCAGGGATAAAATATTATTTAAAGAGAGAGAATGATTAATTTGGAATTAATCGATAAAATAATATATTCGATATATTATACGAAATTGGATTTCGACGCGGAATTAAAATTAGATTTTAATTCGGGCGAACGAGTTAATTTAGAATTAATTCGTTAGCGATGTGAATAGTAATTTTGCTAGGCATTATTATTTAATTAAATTTGATTTAATTACGTCGCAATGGAAAATTCGTTAATTCGGAATTAGCGAACCTGAGCCCGGGAGTGTTTTCGGACGCACTCGCATTTCGAATTCAAGTGCGGTCCACAAGTCACATCACGCGTCACATCACTTGTCAACTTTAGTCACTTTGATTGATGGAAGTTGATGAGAAATGATGGAAGAGTGTTAGACACTCAAGTGTGATTGAAAGACATATACCATTATTTTATTAATTGGTATTTGACTTTTATTTTGGTATTAAATATACAAAAACACACAACACAAATCTCTCTCTCTCTTTATCACTCACACGGTTTTGGAACCAAATTTTCCTCCTCTCCCTCTCGGCTTTTAAAGCCAAATTTTCTTCTCCATTTTCTTACTAGTCCGAGAACAAGAAGAAACTCAAGGAAAGATTGTGGCAATTTTTCCAATGCTAGCACATGAAGGGTCATCGTAAGGTGATAGAGAAACCAACTTGTGAGCATGGAATCACAATACAAAGCTTGGAGCTTGGAGAATCCATGAAGGTGTTGACCGAATTTTGGAGGACAACAAAGAGCAAAAAACCGAGAGTTCAAGGAGCCAAAAAGTTTTGTTGTTCTTCGCATCGCATAACCGATCAATATAAGTATGATTCTACCATATTTCATTGTTGTATTCGCACATAACTTCTTGCTTGAAATCGATCTTGGGACTTAATATAAACCTAACAATGGTATCAGAGCCATTTTGAGCATGAAATTTGATTAGGGTAAAAATTGGGCAAAATCAATTTGAGCATGATTTGATAAAATTGATTGATTGAGTATGCTTGAATGATGATGTATTGAAGTTGTATATGATCAATTTTATGAAATATTGATTGGATCAATTTTCCCCAAATTGGTTGGCTTGACCGAATCATGATGCCCTAAAAGTCATGGTGATTTTTGTGTTTTTGATCATTGGATGAGTTGGAAAACATTGGGTAATGTTGATTTGAGATTTAATTGGATTGAATTTTGAATTGGACAAATAAACCCAAAATGCCGTGATTGTGTAGCATGTAAAATGTTGTGATTTTTTGATTCAAATGTGTTGGACATATATTGATGATAATGAGCATAATTAATTGTGTAAATTAGTGTTATGGAAATGTTAATTTGGATAATTAATTATGGCATACACTTTGGTTAATTTAATTATGAAATTTGGAATTTTGAAATTAAATTAATTGGGCTTAAATTTGGAATTGGGCTTAATAGGCTTGGTTGGACCAATTTTGGTTTAGGCTAATTGGTTGGATCCAATTGGGCCAAAAACCATATCCATAAAGTCCAAATATGACTTAATGGACCTTTAATATTAATTGGGCCTAATGGGCCTAAATTGGTTTCTTGGCAAATAAGGGTGATTCCTTAAATGGGCTTTGGTATTTGGGTTTGACCCATATTGACCAAAAGTCCATGCCTTAAGAAATTAATTAAAAGCCCATTGGACTTTAAATTAAATTAACATTGGATGTTAATCGGGCTTTGAGACCCTTAACGATTAGATTTAGAATCTAAGTCGTAAAGGAACATTAAAAAGTGTATTATTTAATTTGGAATTAAATAATGAATTAGTATTAAATGAAAATTAAATTGGATTTAATGTTGTAGTTTAATATAATTCAAGAATTCGTACTTTGAGTACTTATTCGCAAAACGAGTTTGACTCGCGCAAAATCAAATCGTTGTTTGAACATTGGATGGTCATTATTTTTAAGATTAATTAATTGGATTAGATTGATTGATAACATGCTTGTGTGAATACATGGATGCGATGTATGAATAATGTATATCAGATGGATATTAGATGGGTGAGGGCAATTTTGGAAATTGTTGTAATAAATTTAGAATTTATTAATTGGACCTGCGTGTCCAGCCTATCACCTATTGACTCTGTGTATTTCTCTTCTCACCTATTCCCCTCAATGTAAATAAGGTTTCTTTAGAAGTGTTAAGTATCCATCCGCATATCATTATTATATTTATTTACTTACGCGCCTTATTATGTGTTTAGAATGCATGTTTAAGGGTGTATGATGATGAGACCTTAACAAAGATAATAAATTGGTTGCCAATTACGCGAAAAACCCTCACTAAATATTAAGCATTTTTCCTTCCATTGAGTGATTCTTACTCAAGATCCAAGACTGACACTGGTTTGTTGGCCAAAGTCAAGACCTTTGTCCGTCGTGGATGTGTTTGAATCATGAAGGCTTTGTTCCATATCGGTGTCTTGTCCAAGTTGTGATTTTTTGGCCAAAGTCAATATCACTTCTTGTCCATCGACATCGATTACGAAGATTTCCAAGGTCAATGGGTTCTGCTTAACTGGGATCAATAAGTTTGTTATGCCAAAGCCAAGGCTTAGTTGATTCAGAGGAAAAAGGTTAGGCAATATATTGGATATATTGGCATATATAAGATATATGTTTCGGACTTGGATGTCCACCTACTGGATCTAGGAATTGGATGGGATCCAATTGATCTTAGAGATCTACCTAGTTAATTATCATACAATTTGTTGGCCAAAGTCAAGATTGTGTGTTATTTAACGGGATCCAAGCCCACTAGGAAACAAGGTTTCCCGAGTACTCAACAGAGGGTTAGAGGCTCGCCGAAAAATAGTGGGAGGCAAGTATTAAATTTGCAATATTCGTTTAGTTACTTGCCATAAACGCTCATTACAAATTTTTCTTCAATAAATTAATATATTAGTTCGACTAATATTTAATTGTTGTTTTAAATTAAATAGTTGGACTGTATTCAAACTAATTCAATTAATAGTTTATTTTATAATTGGATTATAGTAATCAATATAATTGAATTTAACCAATTAAATTATAGTTGATTATATAGTTAGACTATAGTAATCATTATAATCAATAGTACCTAAAATCGTTGATTGGATAGTTGGACTATAGCAATCAAGATAAATGAAAGATTAGTGTTTAAAACATAATCCTGGGTGAGAATGTATTTAAACGACTTTAATTTTCAGATTGGGAATAAAATCTCAGGATAGTCCTGGTAACCGAGAAGTTACTTTATTTGATATAGTGACGTCTCGAGCCTAAGCCTGGAGTTGAGCAAATAGTAGAACATGATATTTGGAATATTCATGTGATGATAACTTTAGTGCTTAATCCGTTATACTTGTCAAATTGACTCCTTAATTTCTTAGTCAGAACTAAGGATTAGATCCTTATAGTATGATATTGAAATTGAAGGATCTTCATAGATCTATCCTTAGATCTTAGAAGTACTAAATTGCAATAGAAAAATCTTGGAGAGTTAATGGGTGTACTCATAGAGACAAAGTCAGAGTTTGCAATAGGGCAAGAAGCGCAAGGCGCATCTTACTTCGACATTCCAGAAGGCCAAGGCTTGGCCAAAGGCTTCTGAGTGTGGAAAAGAGGCAAATGCAAAGTCATTATAATCTTCTTGGAAGATAAAAGACATATCCCAAGATGTCTGCCTAAATTGTGGCAAACGGGGTCACGGAAGCGTGACTGCCATATGGACAAGGCAGACATGAAGGAATTGAAGACGGTGCAAGGCTCTGACTTTAAACATGTTTGTCATAAACATGTTCACTACTAGTATTAAAATTGGATTTTAGATACTGAGTATGGTACATAAATATGTAATGGTGTGCAGAATCTGCTGATTAGCAGGATACTGACTTCAGATAAGATTGATATGTGAATCGGAAACGGGACGAGAGTCGCTGTTTTAACCGTAGAAACCTAAATTTAGGAACTACCCTTTGGGTATGACTTAAATTAGGAAACTGTTACAATGTAACTAGTTTGACTAGGAACATTATCTCAATATCAGGGTTTAACCCATTGCAGGTATACCTTTATATTATAGAACACTAAAGTGTTTTATTTTATAAAGATGATATTGAGATAAACACATTAGATGTGAATAACAGTATTTATATTTTGAATATAAATAAATCTCAAACATATGACATGACAAACAAATAGCTCAAACTGAATTAATCAGTTGAGATTTATAAGTGGCATTGTTGTCTAGGACACAATTAACAAGCCTCGTATATCCAAACTTTCGAAGAGTGGGTACTAGGACATATTTGATTCTATTCAAATAATGTCTACGAATCTAGTTCATTGGGCAAAGTGCCTAAAACACCTTTTACTTGGTAAAAATGTAAGTGCCACCGATCTGTTAGCCCTCGTTCATAGTGACGTAAGTGGGCCCATGTCTAGCTAGGCTAGAGGTGGATATGAATGTTTCGTAACCTTTACGGATGTGGCATCGCGTTATGGTTATGTGTTTCTTATGAACACGGATCAAAAACTTTTGATGATTCAAAGAGTTTCGACACGAAGTAGACAGACAGATCGGCTAAAGTAGTAAAATCGTCACGGTTAAACCATGATGAAAATACTTAAGCAATAAGTTTCTTAAATACTTTAAAGAGTATAGTATTCTTTCAATGAGGACTCCTCTCGAAACAAGTCAGTTTGATGGTGTGTCCGAACGGAGAAACCGAATTTTGTTGGACATGATAAGGTTAATCATGAGTCGCTCTGAGCTACCATTTTCCTTCAAAGGATACGCATTAAACAGTGCAAAACTTATTTAGAATAAAGTTCCATAAAAATCTATTAGACAGACTTCATATTATATATGAATAGGAAAGAAATCGGGTTTTCTGATTCCTGAAGATTTGGGAATTCTAGGCATATGTTTGGATGATACCAAACTAGAACCCAAATCGGATAAGTGCCTAATTTGTGGGTTATCCTAGGGAAACCAAAGTATAGTACTTATACAACTCACAAGAGAACAATGTAATTGTTGCTCGCCATGCAGGTTTCCTAAGAGGAATACCAATATGCAGTAGTAAGTAGGAGGAAAGTAAAACTCGATGAAAATCAGAGTAATACTATTCCAGGCACCGATTCCTTAATGGAACACAAATAGTTCATCTAGGATGAAACTATACCATAATCTTCGAGTACACAAAAACCGCGTAAGTCGGAGTGAGTCAGAAAACAACCTGGGAGGTATGGGTTTCTTATCTCACCTCATAAAGATGTCAATCTTATTGAGGGATACGAACTGACTACGTATGAGGAAGTGATACAAGGTATCGACTCCCTATTATGGAAAAGTGCCATGAAATCCGAAATGGATTCCATGTATACCAACCAAGTTTAGACACTGGTTGATGTACCAGAAGGCATTGTGCCTATTGGTACTATATAAGTCTTCAAGGAAGACATACATGGAAGACAACATACCAACGTACTAATCTGGGCTTGTAGCGAAAAGGTATCATTATCAACATTGTGTCGATTACGATGAAACCTTTTACCTGTTGTCATGGTTAAATCCATTTGGATAATGCTTGCTGATGCTGCATGTTTCATTTATGAAATATGGCAGCTGAATGTCAAAATCGCTTTCCTTAAACGGAAACCTTTTGGAGGATGTTTATAACATCCTGACAGTTTTGTAGTACCAAAACGAGCAAAGAAGGTTTACGAGTTAATTCGATCCATTTATGGATTGAAGTAAGCATTGGTGTATGATTTAATTCAAAACAAAAATGATTCTTGTGTATATAAGGAGGTTAGTGGGAGCGCACTGACAATGAATGTCCTGAATAATAATGACATATCATTTCTTGGAAATGAAATTCCCATAATACAATCGGTGAAAGCTTGGCTTTCATGAAATATTCTCCGTAGAATTCTTGGGAGAAACAACCTTTATTCTAGGAATAAAGATCTACTGGGATAGATATAAAAGTTGTTGGCACTCTCCGAGAAACCGTACATTGAAAAATATGTACGCGACCTGGTATCTCATATGCTTTGAGCATATGGAGTCACAATCAGGCCAATCCAGTAATCCAAGTGATAGTCACTGGATTGATGTTAAGAACATCCTTTAGTATCTTAGATGAACTAAGGATGCTGTCTTATAATATGGAGAAGGAGAACTTGAAGTGACTGGGTTCACTGCTGCAAGTTTCCTAACCGATAATAACGACTATAAGTCGTAACAAAGGTATTATATAGTTTGAATAACGGAACAGTAGGCTGGGAATTTTCCAAGCAAGATACTGTTACCGAATAAACAACAAAAGTGGATTATTGCTGCAGCCGAGGAAGCAATAGAAGCCTTTTGGATCGATAATAATCCTAATTAGATTAGGAGTAGTTCTGTTAGCAGCTGAGCTAGGCTTCAGCACAGGCTAAAGAATTAATGGTCTCATCAATGATCCATATATATACTTCAAATATTCATCTGATTCGTTCGGATTATACATCGTGGCGATGTGATGATCGAATAAATCGCATCAGATGATAATACTGCAAATCCACTGACGAAAGCATTTTCTCAGTAGAAGTTTGAGCGAACCGTACATAGTTCAAGTGTAGGACACTTGAGTGATTGGCTATAGGCCAAGTGGGAGATTGTTGGACAATTATGACCCATAGCATCACTATTTGTACAGATCATGGTGTTGTTGTACTAATTAACTATGTGACAAAGGAAATTGCCCTTTTATCATTTGTAATTAGATTACCGAGATGTATAAATGATAGAAGGTCCATATGATTAGTTCCAGATTGAGATGATATGAGACAGTATCAATCCACGAAGGTTTAATCATTAAATATCCCTAGTCAGAGTATTATCGAGATTGGACATCGATAATGCGTAAAAGACTAGTATTACATTTGTGCACATTGTGGGAGCATAACAGCATAGTTCTCATATATTTGGGTATAGGATACTCATGCAAGTGTAATAGGAGGTTGTGTTTACCGATGGTACGGAAACAGCTTCGCTCAGGATAGACCCATCGGAATTCCATTGGTAGTATGACTATGTGTCTATGGAAGTCCGAATCAGGGTAGGTGTATTTGGTCTTAACCTGAGACTTGCACCGCTAATACTTGTGACAATCAATATACTTTGGTTTTGGTCGTCCAGGGCTTTAACAGGTTCTGTGTACGCCTCTTCTGGGTATATTGAGAATCGTAGTGTATTGGGTGTGATGTCGAGACGAAAGTATCACTCCAGTCATAGTGGAGATGATGATCACGTAGGATACGGAACTGGTTCTCTTATATGCTGCAGCTATCGGGATATTATGACTAGGTCATGTTTTTTCCGATTATAGAGACTAGTTACTAGAGATCCGATATGTGCTTCGTACGGGGCAGACACATTTCCAGCCCCAGGCATTGCACGTGACATCCGATGCTGGATCGAAATACGCAATACTATGTATACTACGCCTGATATAGATCACATATTCCAGTAAGAATATTTCTGGAGAATTGGGTAGGCACGGTGCTTTGCTAGAAGCCAACCATGTCTTGTAAATCAGTAAAAACGTAGTACTAGGTACGTATGTGTTCGGATAGTCCGATGATCGGATTTACTGCCAACATATCCGGGGATATCATGGGTCGCTTCCCGAAGATTCACCGATGACGTATGACTCACACTTTATTAATCTGGGATTAATTATAAGAGAGAGAAAATTAATCTGGGATTAATAACAGAGATATTTTATCTGGGATAAAATATTATTTAAGGAGAGAGAACGATTAATTTGAAATTAATCGATAAAATAATATATTCGATATATTATACGAAATTGGATTTCGACGCGGAATTAAAATTAGATTTTAATTCGGGCGAACGGGTTAATTTAGAATTAATTGGTTAGCGACGTGAATAGTAATTTTGCTAGGCATTATTATTTAATTAAATTTGATTTAATTACGTCGCAACGGAAAATTCGTTAATTTGGAATTAGCGAAACCGAGCCCGTGAGTGTTTGTGGACGCACTCGCATTTCGAATTCAAGTGCGGCCCACAAGTCACATCACGGGTCACATCACTTGTCAACTTTAGTCACTTTGATTGATGAAAGTTGATGAGAAATGATGGAAGAGTGTTAGACACTCAAGTGTGATTGAAAGACATATACCATTATTTTATTAATTGGTATTTGACTTTTATTTTGGTATTAGATATACAAAAACACACAACACAAATTCTCTCTCTCTCTCTTTATCACTCACACGGTTTTGGAACCAAATTTTCCTCTTCTCTCTCTCAGCTTTGGAAGCCAAATTTTCTTCTCCATTTTCTTGCTAGGCCGAGAACAAGAAGAAACTCAAGGAAAGATTGTGGCAATTTCTCCAATGCTAGCACATGAAGGGTCATCCTAAGGTGATAGGGAAACCAACTTGTGAGCATGGAATCACAATACAAAGCTTGGAGCTTGGAGAATCCATGGAGGTGTTGACTGAATTTTGAAGGACAACAAGGAGAAAAAAACTGAGAGTTCAAGGAGCCAAAAAGTTTTATTGTTCTTCGCATCGCATAACCGATCAATGTAAGTATGATTCCGTCATATTTCAATTGTATTCGCAAATAATTTCTTGTTGAAATCGATCTTGGGACTTAATAGAAACCTAACAATAATTACCAACCAACCATATATGCGGTATCCTGATTAAGTCAAATTAATAATTAATTACCAACCGACCAACCAGGCGGTATCCTCATTAAGTCAGGTTAAAACCAGTTTAAAAAAAATTACCAACCGACCAATATAGCGGTATCCTTATTAAGTCAGGCTTTAAATAATTTATATATTATAATTAAGGGAGATTAATCTAAATTATAAAAGTAAAAAGCTTCACCTTTACCCCAGCAGTAAATTAACTACTGAACATAAAAGAACAAAAAGAAAAGAAAAGAAAATTTTATTACAAAAAGTAAAATTGCATAATTGAAAATACTAAAAGTAAAAATGCTTAATTTAAATTACAAAAACTTAAACACACAAGATGCAATCCTTAAAGTCCTTACAAAACTCAAGGAAGGCATGATTTGAATTCTGAAATCGAGCTAAATTTATAGGCGTCAGTAGGGTTCGGGCGTCGCGACACGACACGTATCGCTTTCTAATTCGTCGGCTTCAGATTCTTTATCTGACACGTGGTATTCCGGATAATATGATAAGGTGACATGTGGCAAGGCGACTGGCAACTCAATGATTATGCTGACGTGGCGCTGACATGGCGAAAGTGATTGTCGGCACCATAGGATTGCGACACATGGCACTTCGTGATTGGGTGATGATGATGTGGCAGTGACGTGGCACGTTGACTCAGTCAACTGGTGATGTGGATGATGATGTGGGTGACACATGGAGTGACATATGGCGACATATGGCGATGGTGATTGTCGGCACCGTAGGATGATGACAAGTGGCACGGCGCACGTTAGCAGATCGGCTGTGATGGTGACACGTGGCACGACGCACGTTAGCAAAGTCAAACTTCTCAGATTCTGACTTGTGGACCCGGCGCACGTTAGCATGGATCAGCGCATGTTAGGCGTCGCGACGCCAAAGGCTTGCGCGTCGCGACGCGCGAAATGACAAAAATGCTCTTTTGTCAGTTTTTCACTATTTTGGCCCCAAATCACCTCCAGAGGGTCTTGAAACTTTATTTATCTACAAAATAACACAAAACACATCAAAATATTCACAAAACTCAAGAAACTATACAAAATATTAGGTCAAATGAGTGGGAAATAGTGATATATTTACCACTCATCAATGCTGTGCAACAAGAACCTCAGACATGGATGCTATCAAATAGCTATAGGTTTTCTCATTGGCCTTAATCCAGTTATTATAGGTATTACATGTAGCTCTACCAATATTAGGTGCTGGCTCAGGAGGACATTCCTCCATTAGGACAAATTGAAGGTCTTCGCAGACCAAAATAGCATTCATGTCACTTTTCCATTTAACATAGTTTTCCCAGTTAATTTTTCTTGTTGTTTGAGAATTGAGATAATTGCAGATGCCATGGCTGAAAAATAATAAACGCGTAATCAATATTCATTCGTCACATATAACAATTGTCAAATATTAAGGCATAAAATTAAACATGATGCATGATCAATGTATAATGAATTAAAAACCTAAAAGAATTACTATGCCACGATTATCTATCATCCCATAAATAAGTGTCACCGTAGGTAGGTCAAGTATCTGTATGATAGATTGAGACATTCTCAATTGATTAATGTATCTGAAATAACTATTATTCCTATATTAATCAACTACCGTTATTTTGATCATGGAAGATTTGATTAACAACTTAATCATTCCTTTGTGAGTGTAACCTATTATTTCATAACCCTTGGACTTAACTAGTGAAGTTCCGCCGTAGGGTAGATCAATATTTACCAGATACATCTAGAGTCTCTATTGATGAGCGGAAAATATATCAATATTTACCGCCCTTTTTACTTAATATTTTGTTTAGTTTCTCGGGTTTGATGAACGTTTTGATGTGTTTTAATTTATTTTACAGATAAAATAATATTGGGACTCAATGAAATTATTTGAGATGAAATTTGGGTCAAATAAGGGCAAAAATTTTGACTTGACATATTAATTTTGGAGATTGGAAACTTGAAAGGGCGTTTTAACGAAGTGCAGTTTTGGAAATTCCAATTTTGCGCGACTATCGTATTTTAGAAATAACTCCTTATTCCGATATCGGATTGAGCGGATTCAAGTTTCCGATTAAAGAAGACTCAAAGATCTACAACTTTGAAGAACAAAATAATTTCGAATCCTGAAGGTTGCATGACCGAAATTGATGAAACATCTAGAAGTGTGTTATGCGTAATTATTAAAGTCATTTTCAAAGCAAATAAATAAATCAATAAAAAATAAAAATAGTCAAACTCCCACCAAACATGATAGCAATTAATAATGGATTTGGTGGAGCAATTAGTGGTGCAATTAATAATGGATTTGGTAGAGCAATTAGTGGAGCAATTAATAATGGATTTGGTGGATGATTTGATGGAGGCAAAATTTTACCTATAAATACCAAGCTATTTCATTTGAAATTCCTTACGAATAACTAAGAAGATTGTATCTTGTTTGTTTATTTATAACTTTCAGTAATTAATTTCCACTTTCGCACATTCTTTTCTTTACTTTTCAGTTTTTACTTTCCGCAAGTTAGTACTTTCCTTTCTTTACTTTTTCAGTTTTCACTTTTCAAGCAACGAGGAGGTAACTCCCCCTTGCTAGGGTAAAAGGTAAAGCTTTTATTATTGCTATTTAGATTAATCTCCCCCTAATTATAAAATAATAACTATTTAAAATCTGACTTAACGAGGATACCGCTATATTGGTCGGTTGGTAATTAATTATAAATTGGTTTTAACCTGACTAAGCATGGATACCGCCTGTTTGGTCGGTTGGTAATTAATTATTAATTTGACTTAATCAGGATACCGCCTATATGGCTGGTTGGTAATTATTATATAAAGGGAGATATCTAAAATAATAGTAATAAAAGTGGATCCTTTTACCTCAATATTTTCTTTATTGTACTTTTACTTTACTTACTTTTTGCATTTACTTTCCAGTAATTTACTTTCCAGTAATTTAATTTCCAGCATTTACTTTCCAGTAATTTAATTTCCAACATTTACTTTGTCTTTTCTTTTATTTAAGTTTTTACTACCCATAAATATGTGTCGTAACAAAGCCAGTTATCTTGGGTTGTGATGAAATCCAATATTACCGGTTTATAAGGGGTTAAATTACAGTTTGTGTAATATAAAAGTTTATTTATTGAGCCTTAATCCTAATACTTTTTATTAACTGGCCATTAATAAAATTGAACTGGTAAATTTAAAATGAACTTGGAAAAGAGATTTTAGGTTAAAGACCTTAGACCAATATCCAACGATCTTCCTTGAGGATAGATAACCCTTTAATAGATTTCCTTACATGATAGGAATATACCTGTCGGGCGGGGGTAGCCATAATTGGAACTTAATCTTAAAGAATTCAGATAACTTGGTTAACATAGGAATATGATTAATTAGGTTATATTGGGTATTTGTATTTGACCATCGTAAAAGGCTTTTACATAATTTCATGTTCCAGGTTAATAAACCAATATATTACACAAACATAAAATAACCACTTCATCTTTTAAAAAGATATTGGAAGGATTCACAACCCTGAATAGTTTTATAAATTTGAATGTTCTTCAATCTACTTTCAAGCAATTTATTTACTTGTTTTAATTTTAAAGTCACCACATAATCAAACAATCAATCCATTAGATACTTGTAAACATTTAACTTCATAAATTGATAACAAAAGTTTTCAAGTCCTCGTGGGATCGATACTTTTTATACTACTTGAACGATACGTGCACTTGCGTTATACACGTGTGATTACGCAAGTCAATTTTTTGGCGCCGTTGTCGGGGACTATTTATCTTTCACTATTAGTTTTGGGGTTGGATACTTTACTTGTATCTAATTTATTTTTACTTATTATTTTTGTTTTCTTGTGTTTCAGGTTCTCAGACACTACATGAGACGAACCAGAAGCTTTGAACTTCGACCGCTTGACCCAAAGATTGAAAGAACTATTAGACAATTGAGAAGGGAAATGCGAGAAGGGAAAGACGAGAAGGCCAAGAAGCAATCGTTAACATGGAACCTAAACCTTTAGAAGTTGCACAATCAATTCCCATTCGAGATAGAACCATTCCGGTCGTGGACGACCTCATTTCCTGTATTGTACTTCCTCCCTTACCAGCAAATGCGTGTAACATCAAAACATGCATTAAAATGATTCAGCAGTCAGTACAGTTTGGGGGGGAATGCAACTGAGGATCCTAATGCCCACATCAGAAACTTCCTGGAAGTTTGCGGCACTTTCAATTACAATAGAACATCAGAAGAAGCAATGAGACTGCGCGTTTTTCCATATTCCTTGAAAGACAGAGCAAAAGCTTGGCTACATTCACTACATGCAGGTTCCATCACAACTTGGAACACTCTAGCCACCAAATTCCTTGCAAAGTACTTTCCACCAGCCAGAACAGCAAAACTGAGAAATGACATCACATCATTTGTACAACTTGACTCGGAAACTCTCTACGAAGCTTGGGAAAGGTACAAAGATTTGCTCCGGAAATTTCCTTACCTTGAGATTCCAAAATGGCTTCAAGTCCAAACTTTCTATAATGGACTTTCTGGATTGATGAGAACCACAATTGATGCTGCTGCTGGAGGAGCTTTGATGGCAAAAGGAGAAGATCAAGCCTGTGACTTAATCTAAGAAATGGCAAACAACAATTCATTGTGGCCAACAGAAAGGAGTATGATTAAACGAATTACAGGAATTTATGAAGTTTGAGCTAACTCAGCAGTGAATACTAAGTTGGAGCAAATGTGTAAAAGCCTGGAAATACTTAGCATGCAAGTTGTAAACATCGCTAGAGCCACAAGTTCACCATATGGAGGAGCTCCAGAGCCAAACCAACATGAAGAAACGGTGAACTATGTCAACAATTTCAACAGACAGGGGAACAATCCATATTCCAACACCTACAATCCAGGGTGGAGTAATCATCCCAATTTTTCATGGTGCAACAATTCAGGGCAAAAGAACAATCCACCACCTGGATTTCAACAGCAAAACAAAAGCCAGGAGTTTGAAAAAGCACCAAAAATGAAAGAATGGATTGTAGAGATGTTCAAAAAGCAACAAGCAGCATATGAGGCTATTTTTCAAAGCCAATCTGCTTCCATCAAAGCACTGGAAAATCAAATTTGACAACTGGGCAATGCTCAGAGTTACAGACTGACAGGGAACCTTCCTAGCAACACAGAAGCAAATCCAAGGAACCGATGGAAAAAGCAATGCCAAGCCATTACTTTGAAAAGTGGTATTGAAATCAACAAAGATGTTGGAATCAAGGCAACAATTGAAGAGGTTCCTAAAGATGTAGTTCCATAGATGGAGGAAAAAGAAGCAAAGGAAAAAGATCAAGAAAAATTCACTCCACCTCCACCTTTTCCACAGCGTCTCCAGAAAAACAAACTAGACAAACAGTTTGCTTAATTCTTGGAGGTGTTCAAAAAGTTGCACATCAACATTCCATTCGCAGAAGCGTTAGAAGAAATGCCCAGCTATGTCAAAATTCATGAAAGATATTTTTTCACGAAAGCGGAGATTGGGAGATTATGAGACAGTAGCATTGATAGAAGAATGCAGTGCAATCATTCCGAGGAAACTTCCCCCGAAGTTTAAAGGTCCTGGCAGTTTCACTGTCCCATGCATCATTGGAGAACATTATATCGGTAAGGCCTTATGTGATTTAGGTGCAAGTGTTAATTTAATGCCTTTTTCTATTTATAGGAAACAATAAATTGGAGAAGCAATGTCTACCTCAGTCTCTCTACAACTTGCTAATCAAACGCTCACATTTTCAAGAGATTTTGTTGAACATGTGCTGGTCAAAGTCGACAAACTAATTTTCCCAGAAGATTTCATTATCATTGACATGGAAGAAGACAAAGATGTTCCTATTATCCTTGGGAGACCATTCTTGGCTCCAGGTCGAATTGTGATTGATGTGCAAAAAGGAGAACTAACTATGAAAGTGCAGGACCAAGAAGTTACCTTTAATATTTTCAAAGCCATGAAATTCCCGAGTGATGAAAAAGAGGAAGAATGTTTCAGAATTGATGTTGTTGATAGTATCATTCAGGATACTGATACAATTCCCATAGATAAACTTGAAGCTTGCATCACCAAAATGACTGACAGCGAGCTAGATACTGAAATTCTGGAATGTATCAACTATCTTGACAAGCCATTCTGATTCAAATCGACACCACCAGTGGAAAGTCTGGAACTTCCAAAGAAAGATCGAATCAAGCCCTCAATTGAATAACCACCACAGCTGGAGCTGAAGCTATTACCGAGTCATCTTAGGTATGAATTTCTTGGAAACTCTTCTAAATTACATGTTATTATTTCTTCTTCGCTGACATTGGAGCATGAAGAAAAGTTGTTGAGAGTGTTACGAGAACACAAGAGAGCAATTGGCTAGACTATAGCAGACATTCGAGGCATTAGTCCATCATTTTGTAGGCACAAGACTCTGATGAACGATGAGTACAAACCCACAGTGGAGCATCAACGGAGACTCAATCCAATCATGAAGGAGGTCATGAAGAAAGAAATCATCAAATGGTTGGATGCTGGCATCATTTACCCCATCTCAGACAACAGTTGGGTGAGTCCTATGCAGTGTGTACCAAAGAAATGAGGAATTACTATTGTCACAAATGAAAAGAACGAGCTGATTCCAACAAGAACGGTGACTGGATGTAGAGTATGCATGGACTACCGGAAATTGTTCAAAGCAACAAGGAAATACCATTTTCCTCTGCCATTCATTGATCAGACGCTAGACAGACTGGCGGGACATGAGTACTATTACTTTTTGGATGGATATTCGGGGTACAATCAGATTTCCATTGCCCCAGAAGATCAGGAGAAAACAACCTTTACATGTCCGTATGGTACTTTTGCTTTCCGCAGAATGCCATTTGGACTATGTAATGATCCTGCCACATTCCAACGTTGCATGATGGCCATCTTCTCAGACATGCTGGAATAGAGTATGGAGGTTTTTATGGATGACTTCTCTGTGTTTGGAGATTCTTTCGACCACTGCTTGCAAAATTTGGAAAATGTGTTACAAAGATGCGAAGATACCAACCTGGTACTCAACTGGGAAAAATACCATTTCATGGTACAAGAAGGCATGATTCTGGGACATTAGATCTCACAAAAGGGAATTAAGATAGACAAAGCAAAAATCGAGACAATTGAAAAACTACCTCCACCTACATCTGTCAAAGGGATTCGGAGTTATCTCGGACATGCTGGCTTTTACAGTAGATTTATCAAAGACTTCTTAAAAATTGAAAAACCTCTTTGAAATCTTCTGGAGAAAGATGTGCCTTTCAACTTCACCAAAGAATGCCAGAAAGCCTTTGAGATCCTAAAACAGAAGCTGGTTTTTGCCCCCATCATAGTAGCACCGGACTGGACCCGTCCATTTGAAGTGATGTGCGATGCAAGTGATTTTGCTGTAGGTGCTGTTTTGGGACAACGCAAAACAAAGATTTTCCATTCTATTTACTACTCCAGCAGAACTCTGAATGAAGCTCAACTCAACTACACAACCACTGAAAATGAGTTGCTTGCAGTTGTGTTCGCTTTTGACAAATTTCGATCTTATCTGCTGGGTCCCAATGTGGTGGTCTACACAGATCATCAGAAATCAAGTATCTGATCACGAAGAAAGATACCAAGCCCAGATTGATCCGTTGGATATTTCTTCTGTAAGAATTCGATGTGGAGATCAGAGACAGGAAATGGACAGAAAACCAAGTGGCAGATCATTTATCGAGGCTCGAGAATGGAGAAACAACAGGCAAAGAACTGATAATCAAAGAAACTTTTCCAGATGAACAATTATTTACCATAAAACAGCACGATGTCCCTTGGTATACTGACTATGTAAACTACATAGTTTCAGGAAAATGGCCGTTGGAATGGACAACTCAGCAACGAAAGAAGTTCTTCAAAGAAGTCAAACACTATGTCTGGGATGAGCCATACCTATTCAAATGATGTATTGATCAATTATTGAGACGGTGTGTTCCACAGGAGGAGGTCAACAGTGTCTTGTAACACTGTCATTCATCACCATATGGCGGACACTTCAGTGGATACAAAACTGCAGCCAAAGTCCTACAATCAGGTTTGTTCTAGTCTACTCTTTTTAAAGATACTTATCTATTTGCTCTTCACTGTGACAGGTGCCAGAGAACGGGAAATATTTCCAGGAGAAATGAAGGACCTCTGCAAAATATTCTGGAAATGGAGATATTTGATGTGTGGTGTATTGATTTTACGGGACCTTTTGTTCCATCATTTGGAAACCTGTACATACTGGTTGTCGTAGATTACGTCTCCAAATGGCTTGAAGCAATTGCACTGCCATCCAATGATTCAAATGTGGTGATCAAGTTCCTTAAGAAGAATATTTTCACTCGCTTCGGAACACCTCGGGCGATTATCATGATGGTGGCATATATTTCTGCAACAGATACTTTGATACACTCCTATCAAAATATGGAGTTACTTATAATGTTGCCACATCTTACCATCCACAGTCAAACGAGCAAGTTGAAGTTTCAAACAGGGAGATCAAAAGAATCTTGGAGAGAACTGTTGGATCAACAAGGAATGACTGATCTGAAAAACTGGATGACACATTATGAGCCTACCGGACAGCTTAGAAGACACCTATTGGTATGTCCCTATATTAAATGATGTTCGGGAAAGCATGCCATCTGCCAGTTGAGCTTGAACACAAGGCGTACTGGGCACTAAAGAAGTTGAATCTTGATCCACAAGCTGCAGGAGAGAAAAGACTTCACCAACTCATTGAGTTGGAGGAATTTCGCCTACAGGCTTTTGAAAATGCCAGATTATACAAAGAGAAGACCAAGAAATGGCATGAACGAAAAATAGTGCGCAGACAATTGAAACTAGGGCAGTAGATGTTGTTATATGATTCAAGGTTGAAACTTTTCCGTGGAAAGCTAAAATCAAGGTGGTCAGACCCATTTGAGATTACTCAGGTTTTACCATATGGAGCTGTTGAATTGTACAACCCCAAGTCCAACAACACATTTAAGGTTAACAGCCAGCGTGTCAAGCACTACTGGGGAGAATCATTTGAACGACAAAAAGAAAGTGTCACACTTTCAGATCCAGCCTAACGTTCGGGAAACCATGTCTAGCTGACGACATTAAATTTGGCGCTAGTTGGGAGGCGACCCATGCAATTTATGTATATATTGTGATTTGGTGTCTTTTAAATTTTTATGTGTTTATTTTTTGCAGGTTAAGTCATTTCAAGATGGAAGATGCTCTCGCAAATCTTCACAAGCAATTTCCTTCTCTCCTTCAAAAATCTCTGATGAAAGTTTACAAAGCTCGCTTGGAACGCATGAGACTAATGATGATCAAAGGTATGCCTACTGACATTCGTTGGATTATTGAAGCACGAGTCCGATTGGCAGGTGATTCCTCTAACTCTTTTATTTCACATCTGCCTGGTTTAGGAAGAATCACATATGCTAAAAAGAGAAGATCCAAAATAATATGTGTTTGTTATAAATGTGCTCGTATGTTTTGTGATACTCGTTGTCGATTTTTAGGAATGGTGTCTGATACCCGCGAAGATAAGATTAATTTCATTAGGGATGGCTTGTGTAAGGAGTCTTTGGATGACATATCTAAAACTCTTGAGACGTATCCCATTGGATATGTGTATCACAAAATTCGCATGTTATATGCAAAATTCCGTAAAGAAAGACAACATTTAAAAAGACCATGTTTGCCAATTTACAAGAAAATTGGATGGGAAGCTTGTCCCTGATGTATAGACGTCATTCAAGCCGTTACATTATCGTAAATATTATATCTCTTTGTCTTTTCCAAATCATTGTGATTTGTTTTGTTATTTTCTCCGATAGGATCCATGCTACCTTTTGACCTTTCACGATTTATTATTTTGCTACTAATCGTCCTTTGGAAGATACTTGTGCTATTATTACTCACCCTTTTCAGGTTCTATAAATTCAACTCATCATTGCACCTTTGAAGGTATCTAGATAAAAATGAAAGATACTTCAAGAAGACGGGTTGAAAACATCTGTGTGTTTTGCGGTACCAGTGTTGGTGTTAAACCAGAATACATAACAGCGGCACAAGAATTGGGTAGAGTCATTGCTGCAAGGAATATGCACATAGTATATGGCGGTGGCAATCTTGGACTAATGGGGATCGTTTCAAAGGCTGTACAGGATGGAGGCAGTCAAGTCTTGGGAATCATCCCAAAACCCTTGGAGGAGGCAAATCTTATTGGATCATCAAACAACGAGGAACTAATCTTGCCAGGTATGTCTGAACGACTGGTAGAGATGATTAACAGTGCTGATGCTTTTATTGCTTTGCCAGGAGGCTTGGGCACGATGGAGGAAATTTTTACAGTACTATCTTGGGCAAACTTGAACATACACCAGGAATCGCTTGGACTGTACAATGTTGATGGATTTTATGATTTTCTTTGTGTGTTTCTTAATGATGCTCGGAGAAATGGGTTCGTGTCAAAGCCTGTAAAAGAACTCCTCTTTAATGCCAGAACTGCCCTAGATTTAATTGACCAAATCTTAGCCTTTGAACCTCAAATTGACCCCATTCTTTCCAAGATAAACTGGTCCGATAATGATCATGGTAAGAGGCGTCAGATAAATCTGGATCTTAACCTTTAACTTTTCATTTAGATATAGAATTTCAGCTAACCAGGTATGGTTTTCTAAGCTCTTCTTCTACTGTTTAAGACATTGGGGACAATGTGTCATTTAGGTTTGGGGGAGGAGAATAGTTAAATTGTATCTTGTTTTTATTGTTTTATTTTTAGTCAAAATTTTTCGAAAAAGCCAAAAAAATTGAAAAATTTTACAAAAACCAAAAAAATATTTTGTATTTTTCTTTTTTTTTATTTGATTAATCAGGTGAAATTGGTGTGAGATAGCTGTGTAAGGAATTTCCATTCATGAGACGTATCTCAACCTATTTCGGAACAAATTAATTTTTGTTTATTTCCTTTTAAATTATTTAATTTGTAAATTCTCCATAATACTGACTAAAATGAATCTTCATATGCTCAGTTGACAAGTATTATCAGCATACATGGTAACATACAGACATGAGCTGTAATTGAAAAGTTTGTAATATTCAGTGCTCTAGTTTAATTGGAGGAAGCATCTATAAAAAGCGATGGAGTAAAAAAAAAAACGTCTGAGATCCGATTTATTAAGTCTGTAAGGGTGTTTTAACACCTAGTGCCCTAAAACCAACTGGTTTGGGAGTCACTGGCCCAAAGCTCACTACATGGATCAAAGATGTTGGAAATATATATATATATATATATATATATATATGAAGTCTCAGTAATTAAGTCCGTAGGGGTATCTTAACACCTAGTGCCCTAAAACCAACTGGTTTGGGAGTCACTGGCCCAAAGCTCGCTACATAGATAGAAGATATTGTATATAAATAAAAAAATAAAAAAATAAAAAAAATCAAAAAAAAATTTATTCCATTGCTTAAAAAAGGTGTGAATTCTGATAAAACTCTAGGACAAAAATAATACTCTATTCTCAACTACACTTATGACTATTGTGGGCAAAATGAGTTGATTAATATTTTGTTGACTGTGTATATGGAGAATGGTAAAAATAATCGGAGAATTTACTTATTCGGTAATTTAAAAAGAAACAAAACAACTATTGACTTGCATTAGAAGTTTCACATGTTTAGTCACTAACTTCTTTAATCTATTTTCTCTTGTCTTTTTACTTTTTGTTGGACAATTATGACCCATAGCTTCACTATTTGTACAGATCATGGTGTTGTTGTACAAATTAACTATGTGACAAAGGAGATTGCTCTCTTATCATTTGTGATTAGATCACCAAGATGTATAAATGATAGGAGGTCCCTGTGATTAGTTCTTGGATTGAGAATGATATGAGACAGTATCAGTCCATGAAGGATTAATCATTAAATATCCCTAGTCAGAGCATTGTCAAGATTGGACATCGATAAATGCGTAAAAGACTAGTATTACACTTGTGCGCGTTGTGAGGGCATAACGACATAGTTCTCATATATTTGGGTATAGGATACTCATGCAAGTGTAAGAGAGAAAATTAATATGAGATTAATTACAGAGATATTTTATCTGGGATAAAATATCATTTAAAGAGAGATAACGATTAATTTGGAAGTAATAGATTAATTAATATATTCGATATATTAAACGAAATTGGATTTCGACGCAGAAGTAAAATTAGATTTTAATTCGGGCAAATGAATTAATTTAGAATTAATTCGTTAGCGACGTGAATAGTGACTTCGCTAGGCGTAATCATTTAATTACGACGCAACGAAAAATTTGTTAATTTAGAATTAGCGAACCCGTGCCCGGGATTATTTACGAGCGCAATCGCATTTCAAATTCGAGTGCGGCACGCAAGTCAAATCAAGCGTCAAATCATTAGTCGCATCAAGTGTCAAATCACATGTCACTTTGAGTGATGTGACACTTGATTGATTGATGTGATTGATTGATGGTAGTTGTTGGAAAGCATTTAGCATTTGACTTTTGGAAAGCCAAAAATTGGTAAATCAATTAATTAATTTTGGAAATTGATTTGTGTATTAGATACACAAAATAGCCAACAACTCACACTTCACTCATTCTCTCATTTTGCTCACGTTTTGGAGCAATATTTCTCTCTCTCTATCGCCTATTTGAGGGCTGTTTTCTTCGGGTTTTGCCGAGAGTCTTGAAGATAAAGGGAAGCAAAGTGCTTGGTTTTTGTGGCAAAAATCAAGAGAGCTAGCACTCCGAGAGACATGCGACGGTGATAGGGAAGTCCACCCATGAGCCAGGAATCGTTCGATGAAGCTTGGAGCTTGACGAAGGACCAAAACCGAGCCAAACCAGTGAGCTGCACACAGCCACTGCCGTGAGCTTCACAGTGAGTAGAATTCATTTTGTTCGTTGCCGCGTCGCTCAACCGATCAATGTGAGTATTCCGCAACTTCGTTGATTTGTATTCGCACTTATTTCATGCTTGTTTAATGATCTTGGGACCTTAGCAAACACCAACAATGGTATCTTGAGCAAGGTTAAAAGCATGAAAATTTTAGGGCTTAAAATTTGGGTAAAATTGATTTTGAGCATGTATAATGAAATTGGATGAATTAGTTTGCTTAATTGTGTTTTAATTGATGATTGATTGGATCAATTTGATGAAAGGTTGTTTGGAACAAATTTCCCCAAATTTTATGGTTTGGCCGAAAATGAGCATGCCCTAAATTGTCTTGGATTTCTTGATTTTGATCATTGGATGTGTTGGAAATCATTTGGGGATATTGATTTAATGTTGAATTGAATTTAATTGGATTGAATTTGATTTGGGCATAAAATTCCCCCTTGGCCGAGACATGTAACATGTAATAATGGGTTTGATTTTTGATGAAATGTGTTGGACATGTTTTGTTGTAATTAAGCATGATTGATTGTGTAAATTAATGTTTTAAAAATTTTAATTTGGGTAATTAATTGTGTTATACACTTTATGTAATTAAATTGGGAATTTGGAATTTTTGTAATTTAATTATGTTGGGCCTATTTTGTGAAATTGGGCTTAAATGTTTAATTGGGCTTGGTTGTACCAAGTTAGGTTTAGGCCAAATGGATTGGATCCAATTGGGCCCAAAACCGCTTCCATAAAGCCCAAATGCGACTAATGGACCTTTAAAGTTTAATTGGGCCTAATGGGCCTAAATTGATTTCTGGGCTTATGGGGCAATTCCCGGATTGGATTTTGGTTATTCGGTTTGACTCGAGTTGACCAAAAGTCCACGCCTTAAGAAATTAATTAAAAGCCCATTGGACTTTAATTGAATTGACGTTGGACGTTAATCGGGCTTTGAGACCCGTAACGATTAAATTTGGAATTTAAGTCGTAAAGGTTCGTAATTAAAGTGTAGTATTAAATTTGGAATTAAATAGCGAATTAGAATTGAATGCATATTAAATTGGATTTAATGATGTAGTTTAATTTAATTCGAGAATTCGTACTTTGAGTACTTATTCGCAAAACGAGTTTGACTCGAACAAAATCAAATCGTTGTTTGAACATTGGATGATCACTAATTATCAGATTAATTAATTTGATTAGATTGATTGATAACATGCTTGTGTGAATACATGGTTGCGATGCATGAATAATGTATATCAGATGGATATTAGATGGGTGGGACAATTTTAGAAATTGTTGTAATAAATTTGATTTATTAATTGGACCTGCGTGTCCAGCCTTATTACCTCCTTATTCTTTGTATTCTCTTCTCACCTATTCCCCTCAATGTAAATGAGGTTTCTTTAGAAGTGTAGTGTAATGGGTAGAAGTAATACATGTGCTAGCGGGAGAGAGAAATAGAGAGATTTGATCTAGGATCAATTGTGTAAAGTATCCATCCGTATATCATTATAATTTATTTATATGCGCTTTATTATGTGTTTATAATGCATGTTTAAGGGTGTATGATGATGAGACCTTAACAAAGATAATAAATTGGTTGCCAATTTGCACTCGAAAAACCCTCACAAATATTAAGCGTTTTTCCTTCCATTGAGTGATTCTCACTCAAGATCTAAGACTGGCATTGGCTTGTTGTCCAAAGTCAAGGCCTTTGTCCGTCGAGGATGTGTTTGATGTTGAGTTTCAATCAAGTCCCAAGAATCATCAATCATGCATAAAAACGAGTTGAATACAACCAAGGAGTAAGGCGGAATACATACTCACATTGATGGGTTTTGAATGCGAAGAACAAGATGCGTTTTTGCCTCCCTCAAGGTCACGGCAATGACTCCCCATGGCAGTGGATGGCTCGGTTTGGGCTGTGAAACTCCTCCAAGAATTCGGCCATGGAAGACACCATGGAAGCTCCAAGCTTCAAGCTCCAAAAATTGATTCCAAGCTCATGAATTCGTTTCCCTATCACCATAGTATAACCCAAGGTGTGTGCTAGCACTTCTTCATCTTCTTTGGCTTCTCACAAATTCGGTCACAACCAGAAGTTTTAGAGAAGAAATCGGCAGTGAGCCGTGAGAGGGAGAAGAGAGAAAAGAGAGGGAAAATGGTTTCACCTTGAAACCGTAAATGAGAGAGAGAATAATGTGAAAAGAAAAATGTAATTTTGGTTTATATATTTTCCAAAAATAAAATAAACCATATACAACTTTTCAATTTTCCAAAATACCAAAAGTCAAAAAGTAAAAGTTTATTAATGCTTTTTCCAACAACCACATCACTTCTACTTTTTACTTTAAGTCACATCACATCACTTTAATAAAGTGACATGTTGTCAAGTCACATCACTCAAAGTGACAATTGATTTGACGCATGATGTGACTAACGATTTGACGCTTGATGTGACTAACGATTTGACGCTTGATGTGACTTGCGTGCCGCGCTCGAATTCGAAATGCGAATGCGCTCGCAATCACTCTCGGGCTCGGGTTCGCTAATTCCAAATTAACGAATTTTCATCGCGTCGTAATTAAATGATTACGCCTAGCGAATTCACTATTCACGTCGCTAACGAATTAATTCTAAATTAATTCGTTCGCCCGAATTAAAATCTAATTTTAATTCCGCGTCGAAATCCAATTTCTAATAATATATCAAATATATTATTTTATCGATTAATTCCAAATTAATCGTTCTCTCTCTTTAATTAATATTTTATCCCAGATAAAATATCTCCGCAATTAATCCCAGATTAATTTTCTCTCTCTTCTAATTAATCCTAGATTAATTAAAGTGCGAGTCATACATCATCGGTGAATCTTCAAGAAGCGACCCATGAGATCTCCGGATATGTTGGCAGTAAATACGGTCGTCGGACTATCCGAACACGTAAGTATCGCGTACTACGTTTATACCGATTTACAAGACAAGGTTGGCTTTTAGCAAAGCGCCATGCCTACCCAATTCTCCAGAAATATTCTTACAGGAATATATAGATCTGTATCAAGCGTAATATACCGTAGTATTGTGTATATCGGCCCAGTATCGGATAGTCACGTGCTAGGGCTGGGGCTGGATAAGTGTCTGCCCCGTCCGAAGCACATGTCGGATGTCTGGTAACTAGTCTCTATACTTAACTAACACACAATCTTGACTTTGGCTAACAAATTGTATGATACTTAACTAGGTAGATCTCTAAGATCAATTGGATCCCATCCAATTCCTAGATCCAATAGGTGGACATCCAAGTCCGAAACATATATCTTATATATGCCAATATATCAAATATATTACCTAACCTTTTTCCTCTGAATCAACTAAGCTTTGGCTTTGGCACAACAAACTTAATGATCCCAGTTAAGCGGAACTCATTGACATGGAAAGCTTCGTAATCAATGTCGATGGACAAGAAGTGATCTTGACTTTGGCCAAAAAATCACGACTTGGACAAGACACCGATATGGAACAAAACTCTCATGATTCAAACACATCCGCAATTGACAATGGTCTTGACTTTGGCCAACAAACCAATGCCAACTTTGGATCTTGAGTAAGAATCACTCAACGGAAGGAAAAACGCTTAATATGTTTTGAGGGTTTTTCACGTGCAAATTGGAAACCAATTTATTATCTTTGTTAAGGTCTCATCATCATACACCCTTAAACATGCATTCTAAATACATAATAAAACGCGTATAAATAAATAAATTAATAATGATATACGGATGGATATGTCACAAATTGTTCCTAGAACAAATCACTTCTTTTTCTCTCCCCGGCTAGAACTATTCTAACTTCTACCCAATTACAAAATACAATAAAGAAACCTCATTTACATTGAGGGGAATTGGTGAGAAGAGAAATACAATGAGAAATGAGATAAAAGGCTGGACACGCAGGTCCAATTTAAATAAATTCTAAATTTATTACAATTTCCAAAATTGCCCTCGCCCTTCTAATATCCATCTGATATACATTATTCATGCAATACATTCATGTATTCATACAAATCATGTTATTCAATCAATCTAATCCAATTAATTAATCTTTGAATTAATGACCATACAATGTTCATACAACGATTTGATTTGCTTGAGTCAAACTCGTTTAAGAATAAATACTCAAAGTAAGTATTCTTGAATTATATTGAACTACAACTTTAAATCCAATTTATTTGTATTCAATACTAATTCCAAATTTAATTCCAAATTAAATATTTACACTTACTTATAAGCCTTAAAGACTTGGATTCCAAATCCAATCTTAATGGGTCTCAAAGGCCCAATAACATCCAATGTCATTTCAATTAAAGTCCAATGGGCTTTTAATTGATTCTTAAGGCATGGGCTTTGGCCATAATGGATCAAACCCAAAATGACAAGGCCCAATAGGAATCACATTATTGCCAACAAATCAATTGAGGCCCATTAGGCCCAATTAAATTCTTTAAAGGGCCAAGTGATGTATTTGGACTTTATGGAATTGGTTTTGGGCCCAATTGGATCCAATCCAAAAGTCCAAAACCAAACTTGGTCAAACCAAGCCCATTAAGCCCAAATACACACTTTTAGCCCAATTCTTAATTAAAGGCTTATTAACATAATTATAATATTCCAAATATCACAATTACTTTAATTAAAGTGTATTAGCCATGATTAATTAATTAAACTTAATATTTCCAAAATACCAATTAACTTAATTAAACATGCTTAATCCATCAATTTATGCTTAACACAAATTGAAGCCAAAATTCATCATTTCATGCTCAACACAAAATTGAATCCAAAACACATCATTTCATGCTCAACATGCTCTTTGATTTTAACATAAACTTTATTGACTTTGATTCTAATCCAATCAAACCAACAATCAACATTTAAACATGCATTTAAACACATCATTTCATGTTACAAAAAATGAAAATCAGTGCAGTCCACTGTACAGTGAATTCGGCCACACTAAGGAAAAAAATTAATTTTTGATTCATTTGATTTGTTTCAAATCAAATCATGCATAACTCTAAGTTATCATATTCTAAGCATGCTCAAAGCATCAATTTGAAAGAATCATGTTCAAAACATAAAAGCCCCAAATTTTAGTCTTATGAACCCTAAAATTTTCATGCTTAAAATTGGCTCTTGATACCATTGTTAGTGTTCCTAGAACATGCCAAGGATCTAATAAGCATGTAAAGGTGTTCATAATTCAAAATAAGTTGCGGAATATACTTACAATGAACGGATTTGAGCTTTAAAATTTTGAGAAGAGATCTCCAAGATCCAAGCTTTGAGTGATGATTCCAACTCTTGAAGTAGTTTCCCTATCACCTTAGTTGATTTCTCCAAGTGCTAGCTTTGTTGATTTTCCCACAAAATCAAAGAGATGAAGTAAAGAGGCTCACGCCCACAGAGAGGATTTTTAGGGTTTTTCATTTTCTACATTCTAAATGTGTTACAAGTGTGTAGAGTGAAGAGAGAGAAGGCTTTTTGGTTTTGTTAAAGGGTTTTACCCTTTTACCCAAAACCATGTAGTTGGGGTAATTTGGTTTCACCTAACCCAAGTGGTTGGAAAGTAAGTGGTTTTGGCATAAATGCCAACCACTTTCCAACCACCACTTCACATGTGTGACATGTGTGAAGTGGGCCCCACCATTTTGAATTCAAAACTCAAAATTTCTCTACGAACATTTTCCGCGGCTCGGTTCCGTTTAATCCGATTAAACAAACTTTCGTCGCTAAATAATTAAATCTAATTTAATAAAATAACGATGCCTCGCAAATATATTACAAACGTTTTTTTACGAATTAATTCTAAATTAATTCGTTCGTTCGTATTAAAGTCCGACTTTAATTTCGTAACGAAATCCAATTCATATTAATATATCCGATATATTAACTTTAGCCCATACGAATAAATTAAATAGAAAAATCAAATTTAACTATTAAATTTATCTTACCGATTAATTCCAAATTAATCGCATTCTCTCTTTTCCGAACACATTTAATCCCAGATTAAATAATACCTCAATTAATCCCAGATTAATTTTCTCCATCTTAATTAATCCCAGATTAATTTTCTCTCTTAATTAATCCCAGATTAATTCTAATTTAAATCAACTGTCATCGGTGAATCTTTGGGAAGCGACCCAAGAGATCCCTGGATATGTTGGCAGTAAATACGGTCATCGGATTATCCGAATACGTGCGTACCTCGTATCACGTGCTTACCGATTTACAAGACATGGTTGGCCTCTAGCAAAGCACCGTGCCTACCCAATTCTCCAGAAATATTCTTACTGGAATATATAATCTATGTCAGGCGTAGTATACGTAGTATTGCGTATTGCGATCCAGTATCGAATTGTCACGTGCTAGGCCTGGGGCTGGAACTGTGTCTGCCCCGTACGAAGCACATGTCGGATGTCTGGTAACTAGTCTCTATTATCGGATATACATGACCTAGTGATTACGCCCAAATATATCTCGCGGTTATCGCAGTACAGTTGGGGTGTCGATTCCACAGAGAGATGGTTACAAAACTGGTTTACTTAAACAAAAACAATTAGCAATAACTGATCTAAAGAAATGATTAAATTATGATGGAAAACTAAAGAATTCAAAGGCTTAAAAGATTGTAATAATAATGAGAAAAATAGCAAAGCATCAGGGTCCCCTCTTGCACCTATTACTTATATTCCGTTATTGATTCATGTTATTACTCAATTGAGGATTTCACTTCCCAAATCCAAAATTGGAAGATATTCAATTCTACACCAATTCAAGTTCTAAGGTAATTGTTATTCAATCTTCTCTACGTTCACAACTCACAAGGTTATCGTTACAACCTATCTAACGACGATAGTATACCCTCGAGCAATACTGCAGCAGAAGATCAACTCGCAAAACAACCTTAGTCTATCAAACCAATTCTACTAACAACACATAGAAAAAGCGTGACTGAATCTATATGTAAACTAATAAAATATGATTCTCAATTAATCAAAAGAATAAAGAGATGAATAGAATAAAAATTGTATTAATCAATTAAAATCATTCATGAATCGAATAACAAAAATACAAGAATTGGGTACAAGAGTTCGCCCTTAGCTTTTCTTGGGAGATTAGTTCCGCATGCTAGATGAAGAAACAACAGAGATGGATGGGGAAATCATTGGATAAATCATTGGTTCTGATCCTGGGAATTTGCACGGCTCTGTTTTCTTGTTTGTATTGTGTAACTAGCCTCCCCTTGTGTTTTGGACGAAGTCTCATATTTATAGAAGTGTCAGGGTGCCACTGGGATTTCAGAAAAACCCTAAAAACGAAACCTGGAACGCGTAGGATTTCTTGCGCAGCGCCGCGGCGCTTATTTGTCTGGAATTTGTATGCAGTTTGACATTCTGGGGGGCGCCGAGGCGCCTGCCTTCTTCATTGGCGCCTCGGCGCCAAATGTCCCTTTATTTAAGGCGCCATGGCGCCAATGCCTTCATATATTAGGGCGCCACGGGCGCCCTTTGGTGGATGATGAATGGCGCCGTGGCGCCATTTCCTCTGCTCTTTGTATGGGATTTTGGCGCCTCGGCGCCAAGTCTTCCTGACTCGCCCTGTGTCTTCCCAGAGGTTCCTAAAACACTCGTGTTTATTCCCGGATCCATGTATTAATATTCCTACAAACAAAAATCACTAAATTAGTGTAAATAATAAACATTTCTAAATTAATATAACAATAGAAATTATGTACTAAAACATAAAATACATAACTAAATACTTAACAATAAGCCTATATTAGTGATGTTTCAAAGTGCATTTTCATGCACTTATCACAACCCCCAACCAGCTTATTGCTAGTCCCTAGCAATTCAAGCGTAAAATGAAAATTAAATAAATAAAAACTATCTAAGCCACTTTCGTAGGGATCACGATTGCATTTAGCGTATGCAACAAGCCTTTAAACCCCTAGGTGTCCCTAGTGGACAAGTTATAGTCTCGTGAGGGCTTACAGCGACGACACCCATAAACGTCATTCAAAACACACAATCAAACAAAATAAAAACTACATAGTCCCGATAGTTTCACATAATTTTGTCCTCAGAGAATGCATAGTAATGAAATCAGAGAACCTTCAAAGTACTCAATGCAACTCAAATCTAAGTCTTTGAATAAACCATCTAAGCTAGACTCAAAGTGTGTGTGTGTTAAGGTTCGTTCACAGCTTCATTCCTAGGTAAGCCAACTCAATGATTTCGTCTAAAAATCGGGGTCGATGGGTCTAACCAACCTAGATATCTCAATTAAGCTCTGTATTTGCTTTTATGTGTGCTCAATATGGTATGATTTTTTTCTTTTCTTTCTTGTCTCTTGTTGCATTTTCTTTCGAATTTTTTTCTTTTCTTCCTCTTTTGCCATTTTTTTTCAACACACCTACCCTTCAAGGTAGCATTTCTCCTCATGGTGGTCCTAATACTCGCCCATGGGTAGCTTCACGCTTGTCGGTTATAGGTGGTTTACTTTTTTCCTTCAGAGACTTTTTCTTTTATTTGCATTCATACCATACGTCATAACACAAGCAATTCAGGATAGATATCTAAGCAAACGGTCATTCATCGACATACAATTTATTCAACTAGTCATCTTGCTAACTACTCAGGCTTCCACTGCTAAAAACCCATAATTAAGTGCTTACGAGTCTAACATAGATAAACTACTCAAATCATCAGATAAAAGTACATTAAAGGACTTATCGTTTCTAAGATTTCATCCTAACACAAACAATGTCATCATAGGAACTATGTTTAACCATCTGGGACTAAAAACAAACAAAACAAACAAGCATTTATTTTTTATTTTTTTATTTTTTATTTTTTATTTTTTTATTTTTTAATAACAATTAAAAGACAACACGAATATAATAAGACATATACATCCAGGTGAAACACATGATAATACCACCACCCCCAACCTAAATGAAACATTGTCCCCAATGTAAAAACCGAAAAGGTAAAGACAATGAAGGAGTTCACCTGATTAGAGATGTGGTGAGCCTGGATGAAAAATTTAAATTGACCTGCAAAAGAAAGGAAAAACAAAACAAAACAAAAGGAAAAAGGACAAAAGATTAAAAATAACTAGGAAATAATAAAGACTTAATTAAATACAGTACAACAAATAGAAAAAAGAAGTCTCAATCCGCATAAGTGGGGTCAGCTAGAGGTGTGTCCTCCGCTGCGTGAATCGGATTGTCCAGGAACGGTTTCAGTCTTTGTCCATTTACTTTAAATACTCTGCCGTCCTTGGGATCTTCTACTTCTACAGCTCCATGGGGAAAAACTTGTTTAACAATAAAGGGCCCGGTCCATCTGGATCTCAGCTTGCCTGGGTGAAGGTGGAGTCTGGAATCATAAAGATGAACCTTCTGGTTAGGCTCAAATGTTTTCCTCATTATCTGCTTGTCATGGGCAGCTTTCATCTTGGCTTTGTAAAGGCGGGAATTGTCATAAGCATCATTCCGGAGTTCTTCGAGCTCCGTTATCTGAAGTTTCCGCTGTGTACCTGCATCACTCAAATCAAAGTTAAGATTTTTAATAGCCCAGTAGGCTTTATGTTCTAACTCAATAGGTAAATGACAAGCCTTTCCAAATACAAGCCTATAGGGAGACATTCCAAGAAGGGACTTGTAAGCTGTACGATATGCCCAAAGCGCATCCGGAAGTCGTAAGGACCAATCCTTGCGGTCGGGGTTTACCGTTTTCTCTAATATGTGTTTGATCTCTCTATTTGCTAATTCAGCTTGCCCATTTGTCTGTGGGTGATAGGCAGTAGAGATCTTGTGCACTACACCATATTTGCGCATCAAGGCTTCAAAAGATCGATTGCAAAAATGTGTTCATTGATCGCTGATAATGACTCGCGGGGTACCGAAACGTGACAATACATGTTCCTTTAAGAATTTAACTACAGTAGCACTGTCATTGGTTCGGCAAGCGACTGCCTCAACCCATTTAGAGACATAGTCAACTGCGAGAAGAATGTAGAGATAACCAAATGAGGGTGGAAAGGGTCCCATGAAATCAATGCCCCAACAATCAAATACTTCAATTACAAGAATAGGGTTAAGGGGCATCATGTGACGACGGGACAAGGCTCCTAATTTCTGACATCTTTCACAGGAGCGGCAGAAACCGTTTGTGTCCTTAAATAGAGTGGGCCAATAGAAACCACACTGCAGAATTTTTGCAGCAGTTTTCTTTACAGAAAAATGGCCTCCGCACGCGTTGGAATGACAAAAGGTTAGCACACTGAGAACTTCATCTTCTGGAATGCAACGTCTCAATATTTGGTCAGGGCAGTATTTGAATAAGTATGGATCATCCCAATAAAAATTACGTACCTCGACCAAGAATTTACGCTTATCTTGTGAACTCCAAGTGGACGGGCATTTGCCTGAAACTAAAAAGTTGACAATGTGTGCGTACCATGGTGCTCGTGTGACCGCGAAAAGATGTTCATCAGGGAAGTCATCGCGAATTGGTGGGCCATCAGCGGAGTCATTAAACTCTAATCGAGACAAGTGATCTGCTACCACATTTTCAACACCCTTTTTGTCCTTGATTGTTAGGTCGAATTCCTGTAGTAGCAGGATCCACCTAATCAATTTGGCCTTAGCATCTTTCTTCGAAAGGAGGTATTTGAGAGCTACATGGTCAGTGAAAATGGTGATAGGGGAGCCAATTAAGTACGCACGAAATTTGTCTAAGGCAAAGACTACCGCCAGCAGTTCTTTTTCAGTTGTGGAGTAGTTCATTTGAGCACTGTTTAGAGTTCTGCTTGCATAATATACGACAAAAGGTTTCCCTTCTCGTCTTTGTCCTAAAACTGCCCCAACTGCATAGTCACTAGCATCACACATAATTTCGAATGGTAGGTTCCAATCGGGTGGTTGCATGATTGAGGCAGAGGTGAGTTTAGTGATTAGCATTCTGAAAGCACCTTCACACTCCTGTGTCCATTCAAATGAGGAGTCTTTAGCAAGAAGGTTACACAGTGGTCTAGAGATAGAGGAGAAGTTCTGTATGAATCTCCTATAGAAACCAGCATGCCCAAGAAATGATCGTACTTCTTTAACAGTTTTGGGTGTTGGTAGTTTGGAGATTAGCTCGATCTTTGATTTATCGACCTCAATGCCTTTGGATGAGACGATATGGCCTAAAACGATTCCGGAAGAGACCATAAAGTGACACTTTTCCCAGTTCAAAACGAGGCCTTTTTCTTGACATCGACTTAACACTGCTTTTAGGTTAAGCAAGCATGTATCAAAGGAATCGCCAAATACTGTTAAATCATCCATAAACACCTCCATACACTTTTCAATCATATCACTAAAAATGCTCAGCATGCATCTTTGAAAAGTAGCAGGGGCATTGCATAAACCAAATGGCATGCGGCGAAAGGCATAAGTTCCAAACGGGCAAGTGAATGTGGTTTTCTCCTGATCTTCCAAGGAGATCTCTATTTGGTAATACCCTGAATATCCATCTAGGAAACAGTAAAATGGGTGACCATCGACCCGCTCAAGAATTTGATCGATAAAGGGAAGTGGGAAGTGGTCCTTTCGGGTGGCGGCATTCAACTTTCGGTAATCGATACACATACGCCAACCTGTGACTACCTTGGTAGGAACTAGTTCTCCTGACTCATTTTTCACTACAGTGACTCCTGACTTTTTAGGGACAACCTGCGTAGGACTAACCCATTTACTATCAGCAATTGGGTATATAATACCCGCATCTAGTAACTTTATCACTTCATTTCGCACTACTTCTTTCATAGTGGGGTTAAGTCTACGTTGGGGATCTCTACGAGGGGTAGCTCCCTCTTCTAGGTGAATTTTGTGGGAACAAATCAGGGGGCTAATACCTTTAATGTCTCCTATGGTCCAGCCAAGTGCGGATTTATGCTCACTCAACATCTCAAGTAATCTCTTACTCTGCGATGCACTAAGCTCTGAGGAAATGATAACAGGGAATGTATCTCCTGATCCAAGGAACGCATGTTGAAGTCCTTCCGGTAAGGGCTTTAATTAGATTTTCGGTGTCTCGACCGAAGAAGGTTTTGGTTTATCCCTTTCCTCTGGCAAAGCCTCAAATTGCGGTTGCCAGACTGTTGGTCCATGTTTTTGCCAAACAGAGTAGCCTGTGGCAAGAAGGTCTGAATTTGGAAGAAGATGATCAGGAGGGTCAGACTCATGTAGAATAGGTGCTAATTCCGGCACAATTGTATCTATGAGGAATGTCTGATAACATTCATCGTCATCATGTGGTTGTTTCCCGATGTGAAAAATATTCACTTCCAGTGTCATATTCCCGAATGACAATTTCATGAGACCATTCCTACAATTGATAAGAGCATTTTCTGTAGCAAGGAAAGGTCTACCCAGGATAAGAGGAATTTTGGATTCGGTCTTAACTACGAACTGGGTGTCTAGGATCAAGAAGTCAATGGGATAATAGAATTTGTCAATCTGGAGTAAGACATCTTCTACTACCCCTCGTGGAGTTCTGACAGAACGATCTGCTAACTGCAAGACTACTGAGGTGGGCTTAATCTCTCCAAGACCTAACTGTGTATATATGGAATATGGCATGAGATTCACACTCGCGCCCAAGTCTAATAATCCCTGACCAAATTCACAGGTACCAATCTGGCAAGTGATGGTGGGACACCCCGGGTCTTTATATTTTGGTGGGGTCTTTTGTTCAATCACTGCACTAGCTTGTTCCGTTAGGAATGCAGTTTTCCTCACATGGTGCTTTCTTTTCATGGTACACAGATCTTTTAAAACCTTAGCGTATGTGGGAACCTGTTTGATTACATGTAACAAGGGCAGGTTTATCTTTACTTGCCTAAGGTGTTCTAAGATCTCACCGTTCGGGTCTGCAGCTTTGGTGGCTGGCCTAAGAGCTTGAGGAAATGGTACTCTCACTGGTAGAGGTGGTTCTGGGTCTTCCTGAGGAGTATCTACACTATTATCCTTGGTCGGTTCTGTTGTGTTTGGGGTGTCTTTTACTCCTACCTCCTTACCACACCTAATAGTTATAACATTAACACCTTTTACATTTGCACCTCCCTGATCAGCCTGTGCCATGTGTTGCCCGTGAGGATTAGGTTGAGCTTGGGAAGGGAATTTCCCTTGTTCATTTACACTCAAGACGTTAGTTAACTTAGAGATTTGGCTTTTTATCTCCTTATTGTCTTCCGCTAGTTGAGTTATCAATGAGTCAAACCTTTGATTAGTTTTACTTTGGGTCTCAACGAATGCTTTCTGGGCATCCATGGTCGCTTTTTGAGCTTCTACTAATGCTTGCATGGTATCCTCTAAGGAGTTCCTAGAGATGGTAGGTGTATGATATTGCGGTGGGGTACTGTAACTCCTAGGTTGTGGTGTCTGACTCGATTGAGGAGAGTCCTGTTTCCAACTGAAGTTGGGATGGTTTCTCCAACTAGGGTTATAGGTGTCTGAGTACGGTGTGCAGGGTTTCCTATACATCCCTAATGCATTGCATTGGTTCTCATATGGCTCTCTAGGTGTAGGGCACTCCTGTGTCAAATGGTCGGTCCTGTTACACACAGCACAAACTTCCTGAGGCTCTAGGTGGGCTACGGAATGCATAGACTTACTGTCCTTGGCTAATAAGGTTCCCATTTGCCTGGTTAATACTTCAACTTTCGCCTTAAGGCTTTCCTCTTCTCTCAAGTGATGTACGCTTCTAATAGGAGGGGTGAGGTGTGTCCTATCGGTGCTATCCATGGAATTGGGTCCAGTCCAGGTATGAGACTTCTTAGCTAGATCATCTAAGTATTCAAGGGCCTCATCAGGGTCTTTTCGGATAAACTCACCATTACACATTGTCTCAACAAATTGGCGCTCCCTAGGTGTCAATCCATCATAAAAGTAACTAACTAAACGCCAACTCTCAAAACCATGGTGGGGGCAACTAGCTAACAACTCTTTGTACCTCTCCCATGTTTGGTAGAGGGTCTCACTATCTTTCTGGGAAAAGGTGGATATTTGTTTTTTAAGGGCATCCATTTTATGGTGTGGGAAATATTTATCAAAGAATGCCCGGGTCATCTCGCCCCACGATCCTATTGACCGAGGTCTTAAAGAGTATAACCAACTCTTAGCTTTGTCCTTAAGGGAAAAGGGAAAAAACTTAAGCCTGATTGTGTCTGTGGTTCCAAACCGGTCATGAAAGGTCGCTACTACCTCTTCAAATTCTCTAATATGCACATAGGGATTTTCGTTGTCCAAACCATGGAAGGTTGGGAGATACTGTATCATCCCAGGTTTAAAATCTACGGGTGGTGCATTAGGAGGAAACATGATACACGAAGGTGTAGCTGTACGAGTCGGGTGGAGGTACTCTTCAAGAGTCCTCCTAGGTGGTCTCTCGTAGTCACTCATGGTGTGTGCACTAGATGTGGAGGGTGTAGCAAAGAGATTGTCAAACAAACTCTCAGAATCAGAATTCTCTTCCTCAGTTCTAATGAACCTACCAAATCTATCCCTATGTCTAGGCATGCAATTTAAGTTCAAATGGTACGAGGAATAAATTAAAATAAAAATAAATAAATAAAACAATTAATACTAAAACTAAAAAAAAAAAACTGAAATAAATATTAAAACAAAATAAACTAATTAAGAATATAAATTAAATTACTAAAAAGAAATAAATGAACGAAAAATAAATATAAAAAAAAAGGAACGAAGTTACCGCTTCGTTATTGACTAAGCAAACCTGGTTCTTTTGCTTGTAAACCGTCTCCCCGGCAACGGCGCCAAATTTTGATTACGCCCAAATATATCTCGCGGTTATCGCAGTACAGTTGGGGTGTCGATTCCACAGAGAGATGGTTACAAAACTGGTTTACTTAAACAAAAACAATTAGCAATAACTGATCTAAAGAAAGGATTAAATTATGATGGAAAACTAAAGAATTCAAAGGCTTAAAAGATTGTAATAATAATGAGAAAAATAGCAAAGCATCAGGGTCCCCTCTTGCACCTATTACTTATATTCCGTTATTGATTCATGTTATTACTCAATTGAGGATTTCACTTCCCAAATCCAAAATTGGAAGATATTCAATTATACACCAATTCAAGTTCTAAGGTAATTGTTATTCAATCTTCTCTACGTTCACAACTCACAAGGTTATCGTTACAACCTATCTAACGACGACAGTATACCGTCGGGAAATACTGCAGCAGAAGATCAACTCGCAAAACAACCTTAGTCTATCAAACCAATTCTACTAACAACACATAGAAAAAGCGTGACTGAATCTATATGTAAACTAATAAAATATGATTCTCAATTAATCAAAAGAATAAAGAGATGAATAGAATAACAATTGTATTAATCAATTAAAATCATTCATGAATCGAATAACAAAATTACAAGAATTGGGTACAAGAGTTCGCCCTTAGCTTTGCTTGGGAGATTAGTTTCGCATGCTAGATGAAGAAACAACAGAGATGGATGGGGAAATCATTGGATAAATCATTGGTTCTGATCCCGGGAATTTGCACGGCTCTGTTTTCTTGTTTGTATTGTGTAACTAGCCTCCCCTTGTGTTTTGGATGAAGTCTCATATTTATAGAAGTGTCAGGGTGCCACTGGGATTTCAGAAAAACCCTAAAAACGAAACCTGGAACGCGTAGGATTTCTTGCGCAGCGCCGCGGCGCTTATTTGTCTGGAATTTGTATGCAGTTTGACATTCTGGGGGGCGCCGAGGCGCCTGCCTTCTTCATTGGCGCCTCGGCGCCAAGTGTCCCTTTATTTAAGGCGCCATGGCGCCAATGCCTTCATATATTAGGGCGCCACGGCGCCCTTTAGGTGGATGATGAATGGCGCCGTGGCGCCATTTCCTCTGCTCTTTGTATGGGATTTTGGCGCCTCGGCGCCAAGTCTTCCTGACTCGCCCTGTGTCTTCCCAGAGGTTCCCAAAACACTCGTTTTTATTCCCGGATCCATGTATTAATATTCCTACAAACAAAAATCACTAAATTAGTGTAAATAATAAACATTTCTAAATTAATATAACAATAGAAATTATGTACTAAAACATAAAATACATAACTAAATACTTAACAATAAGCCTATATTAGTGATGTTTCAAGTGCATTTTTATGCACTTATCACCTAGTCATAATATCACGATGACTGCAGTACTTAAGAGCACTAGTGCCGTATCCTACGTGACATCATCTCCACTATGACTGGAGTGATACTTCCGTCTTGACATCACACCCAATACACTACGATTCTCAATATACCCAACAGAGGCGTACACAGAACCGGTTAAAGCCCTGGACGACCAAAACTAAAGCATACCCATTGTCGTAAGTATTAGCGATGCCAGTCTCAGGTTAAGACCAAATACACCTACCCTGATATCGGACTTCCATAGACACATAGTCATACTACCAATGGAATTCCGAGGGGTCTATCGAGAGCGAAGCTATTTTCCGTACCATCGGTAAAACACAACCTCCTATTACACTTGCATGAGTATCCTATAACACGCACAAGTGTAATACTATTCTATTCTGCATTATCGATGTCCAGTCTCGATAATACTACGACTAGGGATATTTAATGATTAATCCTTCGTGGATTGATACTATCTCATATCATCTCAATCCAGGAACTAATCATAAGGACCTCCTATCATTTATACATCTAGGTGATCTAATCACAAATTATGAGAGTGCAATCTCCTTGTCACATAGTTAATTTGTACAACAACAACATGATCTGTACAAATAGTGACGCTATGGGTCATAATTGTCCAACAGTTTGCCCAACACACCCAATCGTTTCCCTTAGCCAGCATCATTCATATATTGTATAACCTAAGTTATACATCAATATGACTCAGATACGACATCAATATTGTGCTACAGCTACTGAGTTGTCTATGTATTTAGAGATCAAATCTAAATATTATGAGACAACTGCAAGCACAACACTAATATCAAAGCTTCTAATCTAAGGTCACTATGTAACTTCATAAGTCAATACTTCATAAGTTACAACTAATTCCACTAATACAGTAGAATCAACTGTGACACTCTCACTGTATTTTTTCTGACTCTATATGACGTAGATTGTCTGACGTCATAATTAGACTCAAAACTAATTTGATCCTAATGGTTGCGTATTATATTCTCCATGAGTAAGAAACTCGTTCTTAATATCTCAAAGTTAACAAAGAACTTGTTTCAAGACACGTCCTTTAGTCTACAGCGTATCAAAATAACTCGTAACTATTACGATTAAATTGATATATTTAATCGCACATAATATAATATTCATTATGCCATCATCCTATGATGCATAAGATTGACTAGACATTCTAATCAATTTCTCTTTCGACAAAGGAATCATCCTTTATGAAAGATAAATACTATATACAAGAGACACACTAACTGTCAAAGAGTTATACTAACTGTCATACATATAGTTTTGATGTGTCCTTTATTAGATCATATCTAATGCACGACTGATGAGAGTATCTCACAAGTCTCTAGTTTTATATCATATATAAAACTTTCTATCAAATATAACAGAGACTACTCTCACTGCTTTCACGGAGAAAAGAAGACTTAGGTAAACCTTTTACCTTACAAACATCTCATTATTACATTGATAATGATAATGTCTTTAGGATATACAATACTAGAAAGAAAATTATACGCTCCCACTGACCCTACTATCAAATATCTATTCTCTATGCTTTGATAAAATCAGACAATCTGACTGTATCAAAATTAGAGAACACATATTTCTAGAAAGCTCATCTGAGTCTACAATAGGCTCTGTAAGCCATTATACCAAACTGCGATCTTAGCAGAATACAAACTCCAGGGTCATTCTAGAATGAACTCTTAAAACAAAGAAACCATAATGGATCTCTTATTCGAAGAAACCATTCAGTAACGCCACTTTGCATTCTTTAGCCAAAATACATAGTTTAATATCAACATTAACCCACAAATCTTTAATTGATGAATTAGTGTGACTAGAGACAAGTTTTCTCAGAATCTACAGTAGATTGCTGAGTATAACATTTCTCACTGTCATAATATATAGGTCAAACCTTTAACAAGCTCACTATGCTTTTGTTGTGCAAACCATTTGTATATTTTTTGAACGATTCATAACGAAAGCTCAATCAAGTTCGAAACTTGATCGTAGTAAGCTATGAACAATCTTATATCAATGGTTTAATGCTAACTTCCGAAAAATCGATATCAAATATCGCTCCCACTATAAGTTATATCATGATTTTCTTCGATAAGAAAACAGCAGAACCATTAAGTATCAAATACTTTACAAATGATTCTAACATCCTATTGGACTGATATGGAAACTGTCTAAGGGTCTTTTCATCTTATTAATTATGTAGTTCCATTTCTAGTTTATCACTCTCACATTTGACTTCAATAAGTCAAGTATTTTCTACAATCGTTAACATCTAATGTTACACACCAAGTAATAAAATAATTTTATTACTCGAGATCGTAAAAAAGATATTCTATCAAATAGAATGTAATATTCTCTTAAATAGAATAAATGATAAACTTTTGCTTGTACCTCAGAGGCGCAAGTACTTTTCAATTATATAACCATTATACAAAAGAAAGATTCTAATCTCAAACTTTTCAAGATTCAAATTTTCTACTTATACATATCATATATATAACTGTAGAAACTAATGGAACATTAATTAAAAGGATGAATTAGTGTTACTGGAGCATATCCCCAAGAGTATTGAAACTAATTCGGTAAGAATTAATATCAAACGAATCAAATCATATAAGATTCGATTACTCCCACTAACCAATTCCATCATGATGGAATCGCAGAAGAGTAATACTGAGTAAGAATCATATTCATTAAATAAACTTAGAACTAATTTCCATAAATTCATATGTTTGATCATATCAAACATCTTTAAACAATTCAAAGACTCATGATGAATTTTAAACATACAGTTTTCAAAACTTCAAATCGAATATCTTTGAACCATTCAAAATATTATATCCGCGTTTCATCAGAAACATATTGAATGTTCTTGAACCATTCAAGATGTTCAATATGCGTTCTTTTAGAAACACGTAACTAAGTCATGACAACTTATTAACTAAGTTACGAAGTAAAGAAAACTATCTAAGGTAATTTATAATTCATTAAACTACATACATCCAATGTATCAGTTTAATAAATCTGTGGTCCAATGACGATCATTGGTTAAATGATATTTAATCACATTCCTAAATACAATATTCATTAAATGGAATAAATGATAAACTTTTGCTTGTACCTCAGAGGCGCAAGTACTTTTCAATTATATAACCATTATACAAAAGAAAGATTCTAATCTCAAACTTTTCAAGATTCGAATTTTCTACTTATACATATCATATATATAACTGTAGAAACTAATGGAACATTAATTAAAAGGATGAATTAGTGTTACTGGAGCATATCCCCAAGAGTATTGAAACTAATTCGGTAAGACTTAATATCAAACGAATCAAATCATATAAGATTCGATTACTCCCACTAACCAATTCCATTATGATGGAATCGCAGAAGAGTAATACTGAGTAAGAATCATATTCATTAAATAAACTTAGAACTAATTTCCATAAATTCATATGTTTGATCATATCAAACATCTTTAAACATTTAAAGATATATGGTGTGATCTCGTATTAGACCATCCTTTACCGTACAAAATAAGCATCTAATGCTTAAATGATAAAATCTCATAAAGCATGGTTCTAAGTTATTTATTTAACCGAATATTTTTCTTAATATTTATCTCTTCATCAATGACACTACTAGTCATATTAAAATATGAAATAACTATTTATAAAGAACAAGTAACTATCCAATAGTCGCAAGTTCTGATATCAAATATCAAAACAATTATTAAACAATATTTCAAATAACTAGACGGGGGATCTGGTATCCAATACCTACAGTTGTCGTATTATGAGAATCAATATTCTCTATACACAACTATACACATCTCATTTCTTTAGCTTTATAATTTGCCTTCAACTATTCACAACAATTGTAGATAATTGATTAGCAAACTGTGTCAGATACATTACCTTTAAAGGTCACTAAAGCCAAGAAACATCATTATCAGATAAAAAAAATACCTAATGGGGAATTCTTTATGCCAATCAAGAATCTGGAGACATTAACTAATTCAGGTCAATTCTTACTGCAAAAGAAACTATTCTCTCTAGACTATTATATCCTAAAACATATATCTATTTAGATTACCTAATATGACTTAGTAACTAAGTCACTAACCATCTTGATTTTCAAGAAAGACGGAACAACAGTTCCCGATGATTTTGACTAATCTAACAATACCCAGGCCTACTCTTAATCTAGAACCTATTCTATAAATCTGCAACCATAAGGAAAGTCAGAAAACATATACAAATAATATGGATGCAGTGGATTAGAAGTTCAATTGTATCAACAATATAGAATAAGGAAAACATAAGCGGTAATTTTTATAATATTACACACTGCCTTAGTTATGGATTTTTAACCCAGCAGTGCCTCCAACTACTTTACATAATACCGTCATCCCCAATGGAAAATGGGAATCCAATAATTAAATTGAATTCCATAGTGACAAGTGGACCCCATGAATATATTTCGACTTACAACTTTGGCATGTTCTCACCTACGTATATTCACATGTAGATAACTCATTGTCAATCACACTCATTGTGACTCCTGATTTTGGTCCTGACCGTTTCTCGTTATGACAGCTTTGGCACGTTCACAAGGAGGCGTATCAAGGTTTCACTTGTCAATGACAAACTCAAGTTACCGATGTAGTCCCGACAGCTTTGGCACGTTCAAGATTTCTACTTTCACTTGAATTTGTCTCTTATCATATAAGTTCTACCGGCACAAATGAACTACCATCAGCCATAATCGCACAGCTTTGGCATGATACAGCTACAACATTAGGAAATCATTTGCATCCGTACTGACAAGGCGGACCTAAAAACAAGAATTCCTAATACTAGTTACTTTAACGCCTTATTTAAGCGGGGATATTCCTAAAGAGGTTCTACTATACATCAAATGCAGATTTTAATTTAGATCAATTCTAACTGGGAATAAATAACTTAACTTAACCATTAAATCTCCGTTATTTTTCCATTAGCGTAGAACCAAAAAATTAAGAAACATCTAAAATCCATGCATGTTTAAATATCAAAATTGGATTATATATCATATATCAAGCATGACAAATGTAATAAATGAAGGACCATACCTGCTCTGATACCATTTTTGTTGGAGTTTTAGCGCAGGCGCAGCGGAAGCTCGTGGTTCGGGTGATATCGTAACTTTAAAAACTTTTAAAATTACCAAATAAATTATTCAATATCCAATATGAATAATTCATTCATATTTCACCTAAACATGTTTATTCGATATCAAATAATGACATAAATAGGTTAGAAACATCGCAAAACTTTTACGAAAAAATATTTTTCCGCAAAATGGCATAAAACGCGTTTTTGTCCGAACTGACCAACAAATACACATGGGGGCTGCCCAGGTCAGCTCCAATAGTGCTTGGGCTGTTCATGGACTGCCCAAACAGTGACCAATTCACAATTTGGATAGCGGACACCCGGTAAGCCCGAAACTCACCTGGTAACGCCGTTTTTCGCCGTTTTCGCATATTTCAACTCCGAAATAATTTCCTGCAATTGTTCCAATGCCCAAAACACATTCAATACATTTAGACAACATAATTTTCATCACCAAAATCACAGAATTTCCAGATCTGATTTGGTAACTTAAAATATCATTTTTCATGTTTTAAACCCAATTTTCTCAACACTAATCATATTAATACTAACACCAATCAGAGCCACCACAAATGAAGAACTCAAGAACAATTCTAGGAGTTACAAGAGTGGTCATAACACTCTAAAATGACAACAAGTCATCAAAAGACAAAATGGAACTAATAGTATAATAATATTATCCAATCCAACTTCACACATACATCTAGCCTCCAAATCCATCCTCCAAATAAAAAAGGCCCAAAATATAAGAAATGAAGAAACCCTAGAACTATTCTAGATATTCAAGAACAAGAAATAAGCTTTCTAAGTTTAAAATTATTGAAGATTGCCTCCAAATCTTGTAATTTCCTTAAACTTTTTTCTTGAATTTCTTCACTTTCTTCCTTGACTCTTCAAGGAAATTTGGGAGCTTTTTGTTGAGATGAAATTCGACCATGGGAGGTTATGAAATGAGAAAAAAAAAATTCCACTTTATAAAGCAAGTCAAAACCGACTTAGGGGTAAAAGATAGGGCATTTTGATCATTTGGTCATTTTTAATCTAATTAAATAATAATAAGCTTTTAAGTTGACAAATCCAATTTGTAAACTTTAAGCTTAATAAAATCATGCCACATGTAAAAAATAATAATCAAACATATTGTATAACATTTATGTAATATTGAAATAATTTAATTATCTAGATATTTAACATTTAAACATCTAAATAATTAATTAATGTGATTATTATATATATATATATATATATTTTTTTTTATTTACATTAAATAAAAAATACATATATTAATGGAATATGTCAAAGTCTCATTTGACAATTAATTAATATGTATCAAATCAAATCTTGTATCTAATATAAATACACATTAATTATTAATTGACCGAAATGCCCTAATGCATGTATTTTCGTTTAACCGTTTAAACGATTCGAATTAACTCATTTAATCCAATGAAGTATTATGAATAATCTATATAATTCATAATGCGTTGCCCAAGTGCTCAAAGAGTACACTTCATATTGTGGGACTCTCTAAGTTTAGGTTTATCTATCACGGAATCCAATTTCATGTTCACAATTCACCCACTCATGAATTATGACGACCACAAATAATCTCGCTAAACTATGCAAGTCGAGGTCATTGCATACATATAATCCATCTGTCACAGGCTATCAATATTATACCAGGGATATAGATAAGAATGTCAAATCCCTAAGGTATAATATATTGAACTTTTAAATTTACGATCTCTAAATAACACTCGAAATGCGCTTCCGAAGTAGACTACGACCATGGATTTACTAGATCGTAAATACGTAATTGTACATATGCCCTGTACACAGGACTGGCGGATTCTATCTGATACTCACAAGATATCATGAGCATCAGTCCACACCCAACGAACAAGCGTAGGTCTGATCTAAATAGATCGGTGACGTGACTGCCATCAATGTGTGGAGGATATCTCATATATCCACAGTGGTATCTTAAGTCGAATGACCACTATGCTACTCAACTCAAGAAGATTCTTATTGACGGTGTACCATATATTAGGAAATCTTCAGTGAGCCATTCATTGTTTATCAAATAAACACCTACATGTCTATACAAGTCTCCCAAGACTCATGGTTCATTAGGATAAACCATCGGACCAAGTCACGATATACGACATGTACTGGTCTCAGCAGATTTTACTAACCGACCCATGCCAGTAAATCTTGACCAGGAACTTTATTTGAGAATATACAACTTATAGTGACGCTTTCCAATATCAATTACAAACTACGTTGTAACTGCGCACTACGTTGTAAATCTTAGGGTCTTTGTCTAATATATACATATCACTGAATCATATTTAGTTTCAATCTAATCGTAATTAGATCGAATACGTATATAAAAACAAGAGGTGCTACCATTAATTAAGTAATATTATGAAAAAAGAAATTGTCTGTATTCATGAATCAGACATAAATACGATTCGGATTGGCACTTCGATCACCAACCCTAACACTATTATACTTACTGTATTTTTTCGAGTCGTCGGCACCAGAGGTACATTATATGGACTCGATGAGTTTAGGAATTATCATCGCATCAAGATACAATCTTGTACTGCATACATTTTGTGAGAATATTTGGAGTTGTTATACTCACTAGTCATTAAGGTCCATTGCAGTTCTAGAACAAAAGCGTCAAGAAATAGCTAAGTTTTCTTACACTTTCATTACCTTGTATCACTCATCCCAACGTAGTGGTGGGAACATTCATAATACAAAGCTAAAGGACGTGTCACTCGTTATAGGATATGTAATCAAATATTGAACGAAGTATTGGGTATATCTTCAAGTGCGTTAGGAGGAGACTTTAGAGACAACATAAATTATAATTTATTTTTTTATATTTTTAAATGTAACATTTTATATTATTACTTGTATTATTCTTTTAAAATATATTTTTCTAACATACAAGAGATCATTTTCTATTATACTTAAGTAGTGTTAAATAAATTAAAAAAAAACATCAAGAAATTAAATAAATAAATCAATACAAAATAAATAATAATAAATAAGAAATTTGTAATATATATTAAATAAATAAAAAAGAATAGATAAATATAAAGAGGAAAAAATATATAATAGATTTTGGGGAGAAGGATAAATATGTCATCTGCAGGGATGGAAAAAGCACCCCTCCTTTGCCAGGAAAAAAATTTATTCTTAAAAAAACCATTCATCAAAACAACTTTCCATAAAAAATTACAATTAATTTTTGAATTATTAAACCAACATTTTGATTATTGAACCCAAATAGCGTCAAAGTGGTTAGACCCGGCCAACGTTCCAGTTCCGAACCGGAACCAAACCGTAACCGAACCGGTTGGAATCAAATGATTCTGGTTCCAATAGATTCCGGAACCGGAACCGGTCGGAACCGCTGGAACCGAACTGTTCCAGTGGTTCCAATCGGTTCCGGTTGGAACCACTACTAGCCTTTGGGGGGAACGGTTGGAACCCTAGGGTTCCAACCGTTCCCCCCAAAGGCTAGTAGCCGTTGGGCTGGGCCAGCTAGGGGGCAGGGAGCCAAAAAAAATTAAATAAATTTGGGAATTTCCCAAATTACCCCTAACAAATATAATAAAACGGCTAATTTTATGGGTAGTTTAGGTATCAAAAAAATTCTTAAAATGTATAAATAATGGTGATTTTTCAACATCTAGTAGAGGTACGAGTGCTTTAGATTTATTTAAATATTCTGATGCTAAAAATGGAGAAGAATTTGTTAAATTAACTTGTATGACACATCTTTCTTTAAATATTTGTAAAATTACAATGAGGGAAATATCTTTAAAATGTAATGGAATTACGTGAGCTTTGATTCCTCTCACCCCTGGAGGATACGTAGGCAACTTAAGTTTTTAAAAATTTAAGTTCAAGCTCTTTAATTTAATTTTTTTTATTTGTTTAGATAAGATTTTTATTTGTAATTTAATGTAATTATGTAATGTAATTGTAAGTTTATTATATAAATTCAAATTCTTAATTTTAAATTATTTTATTTTATTTTATTAATCTCAATTTTTTATTTTCAATAAAGCAAAAAAAAAAAACGAATGGTACCAGAATCGAAATCGAAACGGAACAGCTCGGTTCTGGTTACTATTCCGATTCCACATTTAGTGTGGAACCAGAATCGAACCGGAATTAACTGGTTCGGTTCTGGTTCCATACACGTGGAATCGGTAACCGTTTAGTTCGGTTCGGTTTCGATTTTGAACCAAACCGAACCGCCGGCCAGGTCTAAAAGTGGTTACTGCATTGGACTGTGGCTGCTTCGGCACGATGGCTGCTTCGGCACGATGGCAGGTGCAGGTTTGTCGAGGGTGTATCTGAGCGACTATATACAATGCGGTTATATGTTGGGGTTTTGGGCGAAGGGCGCAACGGAAGTGCGTTTCGGGCGAAATCGTAATTTTAAAACTTTTTAAATTACCGAATGAATTATTCAATATACAATATGAATAATTCATTCATATTTCACCTAAACATGTTTATTCTAGATCAAATAACGACATAAACAACTAAGAAACCTCGCGAAACTTTTACAAAAATATTTTTCCACAAAATGGCATAAAACGCGTTTTTGACCGAACCGACCACCCAATACACATGAGGGCTGCCCAAGTCAGGCCCAATAGTATTAGGGCAGTTCATGGGCTGCCCGAACAGTGACAAATTCACTGTTTGGGCAGCCGTCAATTGGTTGGCTCAAAAGTCACACAGTAACGCCGTTTTTCTCCGTTTTTGCTTATTTCAACTCCGAAACAATTTCCGGCAATTGTTCCAACACCCAAAACACATCCAATACATTTATATGACATCAAATTCATCAACATAAACCCAGATTTTCCAGAACTGATCCAGAAACCAAAAATGCCAATTTTTCATTCTTTAAATCCAATTTTTCAAGATTAATCCAATTAATCAAAACACCATTCAAAGTCACCACACATGAACCACCCAAGAACAATTTTACGCATTACAAGAGTGGTAATAACACTCTAGAATGGCAACATATCATCAAATGATCAAATTGGATAATAATTACAATAATTCCAGCCAAATCACTTCACACATGCTTCATCACTTCCATATCCATTAACCAAAACCAAATGCCCAAAATTCTAAGAAAACGAAGAAACTCTAGAATCCATCTAGATAATCAAGAACATGAAACAAGCTTTCAAAGCTTAAGGGAATTGAAGATTACCTTTTAATATATTATTTTCCTAAGCTTTTTAATGATTTTCTTCATTTTCTTCCTTGAATTATCAAGAACAATTTGAGAGATATTTTCTTGGTTTAGTTTCGGCCATGCTTCATCTAAAATGAAGAAAAAAAATTTTTCAAAATAAAAGGAAGCAAAACCGACATTTGAGGGGTATTTTTGTCATTTGTAAAATTTAATCCAATAAAATAAAAGATAAGCTTTAAGTTGGCCAAATCAAATTTGCACACCTAAGCTTAATTAAATCATGTCATGTTTATCAATAATAATTAAACATATTTCACAATATTTATGAAATATGGATATTATTTAACTATTCAAATATTTAACAATTAAATATCTAAATAATTAATTAATATAATATATATATATATATATGTATTTTTATTTACATTAAATAACAAATACATATATTTATGGCATGTGTCAAAGTCTCATTTGACAATTAATTAATGTGTATCTAATCAAATTATGTATCAAATACAAATACACAATAATTATTAAATGACCAAAATCCCATAATGCATGTTCTATCGTTTAACCAATTAAACGATTCGAATTAACTCATTTAATCCGATGGAGTATTATGAATAATCTGTATTATTTCATAATGTGTTGCCCAAGTGCTCAACGAGTACACTTCATATTATGGGACTCTCTAAGTTTAGGTTTATCCGTCAGGAAATCCAATTTCGTGTCCATAATTCACCCACTCATGAATTATGACGACCACAGATAATCTCGCTAAACTATGCAAGTCGAGGTCATTGCATACTTATAATCCCTCTGTCACAGGTTATCCATATTATACTTGGGATATAGATAAAAATGTCTATATCACTCGGAATAATATAGTCGACTTTCAATTTACGATCTCTAAATAACACTCGGAATTGATTTCCGAAGTTATACCACGACTATGGATTTACTAGATCGCAAACACGTGTAGGATGTCTATGACCTGTATATAGGACTGACGGATCTTCTCTTGATACGCATAGGATATCATGAGCATCAGTCCACACCAAACGAACATGCGGAGGTCTGATCATGAATAGATTGGTGACATGACTGCCATCAAAGTGTGGAGGATAACTCATATATCTCACTATGGTATCTCAAGTCGAAGAACCACATGCTCGCTCAACTCGAGAAGATTCCTATTGACGTTGGTGTACCATCTATTTGGAAATCTTCAGTGAGTAGTTCAGTGTTTATCAAATAAACACCTACATGTCTATACGAGTCTCCCAAGACTCATGGTTCATTGGGATAAACCATCGAATCAAGTCACGATATACGACATGTATTGGTCTCAGCGGATTTTACTAACCGACCCATGTGAATAAATCTTGATCAGGAACTTTATTTGAGGATATACTACTTATAGTGTGGTTCCCAATGTCAATTACAAAATACGTTGCAATTGTGCACTACGTTGTAAATCCTAGGGTCTTTGTCTAATATACACGTATGACTAAATCAGATTTAGTTTAAATCGAATCATAATTAGATATCTAATCACAATTAGATCGAATATGTGTATAAAAGACAAGTGGTGCTACCATTAAATAAGTAATATTATGGAAAATGAAATTGCCCGTATTCAAGAATCGGACATAAATACGATCTGGATTGGCACTTCGAGCACCAAATCTAACAATTTATCCCACTTGCTCTAGTGCCAATCTACGGTATCATATACACATCTTAATGTATATCATATACTCATGGCCCTCAAGAGCTCACCTAACAATCAAGAGGTAGGCAACGACAAGTAAGTCCGCTTTAAAAAATTGAGTTTGTCTAACAATCCCAATTGTTTTCCCTTAGCCAGCATCATTCATATTTTGTAGAATCCAAATTCCACATCAATATGACTCAGACGCTATATCAGTATTGTGCTATAGCTACTGAGTTGTCTATGTATTTAGAGATCAAATCCAAATATTATGAGACAACCGCAAGCACTACACTAATATGAAAACTTCTAATCTAAAGGGTCACTATGCAACTTCATAAGTCAATACTTCATTCCACTAGTTTAGTAGAATCAACGGTGACACTCCCACTGCATCTTTTCTGAATTTATATGACATAGACCATCTAATGTCATAATTAGGATCAAAACTAATCTGACCTTATGGTTGCAGACTAAATTCTCCTTGAATAAGAAACATATTCTTAATATCTCTAAGATAACAAAGAACATGTTTCATGACCCATCATATGGTCTACAACATATCAAAATAACTCGTAATAATTATGATTAAATTGATATCTTTAATCGCACATAATATAGTATTCATTACGCCATCATCCTATGATGCATAAGATTGATTAGATATTTCAATTAATATCATTTTCGACAAAGGTATCATCCTTTACGAAAGATGAATACTATATATATAAAAGACACGTTAACTGTCAAACAGTTATACTAACTGTCATACAGATAGTCTTACTGTGTCCTTTATTAGATCATATCTAATACGCGACTAATGGGAGTATCTCACAAGTCTCTTAGTTTTATATCATATATAAAACTTTATATCAAATATATCAGAGACTACTCCCACTGCTTACACGGAGAAAAAAAGACTTAAGTAAACGTTTTACTTTACAAATATCTCATTATTACTTTAATAATGATAATTTCTTTAGGATATATAAACTTAGAAAGAAATTTGTACGCTCCTACTGACCCTTTTATCATATATGCATTCTCTATGTTTTGATAAAATCAGACAATCTGACTGTATCGAAATTAGAGAACACGAATTTCCGGAAAAGCTTACCTGAGTCTACAATAGGCTCTATAAGCTAGTATATCAAACTGTGATCTTAGCAGAATACAAATTCTAAGGCCATTCTACAATGAACTCTTCAAACAAAGAAACCACAACGGATCTCTCATTCGAAGAAAATATTCAGGAACGCCACTTTGCATTCTTTAGCCAAAATACATTGTTTAATATCAACATTAACCAACAGATCTTTAATTGCTCAATTAGTGCGACTAGAGACAAGTTTTCTCAGAATCTACAATAGATTACTGAGTATAACTTTTCTCACTGTCATACTATAAAGGTCAAACCTTTAACGAGCTCACTTTGCTTTTGCTACGCAAATAATTTGCACATTTTATGAACAATTCATAACGAAAGCCTAATCAAGTTCAAAATTGATCGTACTAAGCTATGAACAATCTTAGATTTATGGTTCAATGGTAATTTCCGAAATCGATATCAAATATCGCTCCCACTATAAGTTATAGGATAATTTTCTTCGATAAGAAAACATCAGAACCAATAAGTATCAAATACTTCGCAAATGATTCTGACATCCTATTGGACTTATATGGAAGTTGACTAAGGTTCTTTTCATCTTATTAATTACTTAGTTCCATTACAGTTCATCATTCTCATATTTGACTTCAATAAGTCAAGTCTTTTCTATAATCGTTAACATCTGATGTTACACACCAAGTAATAAAACAATTTTATTACTCGGGATCGTAGAAAAGATATTTTATTAAATAGAAGATAATATTATATTAAATAGAATAAATGATAAACTCTTACTTGTACCTCCGAGGCGCAAATACATTCAATTATATAACCATTATACAATAGAAAGTTTCAAATCTCAAACTTTTCAAGATTCTAATTTTCTACTATATATATCATATATGTAACTGTAGGAACGAATGAAACCTTAATTAAAGAGATGAATTAGTGTTACTGGAGCATAACCCCAAGAGTATTGAAATTAATTCGGTAACACTCAATATCAATGAATCAAATCATATAAGATTCAATTTCTCCCACTGACCAATTCCATCATGATGGAATCGTAGAAGAATAATATTGAGTAAGAATCACATTCATTAAATAACTTTAGAACTAATTGCCTTAAATTCATATGTTTGATCATATCAAACATCTTTGAACAATTCAAAGATTCACGATGAATTTCAAATATAGTTTTCAACACTTCAAAGAGAATATCTTTGAACTATTCAAAATATTCTATTCGCGTTTTATCAAAAAACATATCGAAAGTTCTCGAACCATTCAAGACGTTCAATATATTTTCTTTTAGAAACATGTAACTAAGTCATGACAATTCATTAACTAAGTTACAAAGTAAAGAAAAGTATCCAAGGAAAATTTTAATTCATTAAACTACATACTTCCAAAGTATTAGTCTAATAAATCTGTGGTCCAATGGCGATCATTGGTTATATGAGATTTAATCACATCCTGAATACAATATTCATTAAATGGATAAGGATATATGGTGTGATCTCGTATCAGACCATCCTTTACCATACGTAATAAACATTTAATGCTTATGTGATAAAATCTCATAAAGAACTGTTCTAAGTTATTTAGTTAACCGAACATTTTCTAAATGTTTATCTTTTCATTAATGACACTACTAGTCATATCAAAATATGTAGCAACTGTTTATAAAGAATAAGTAACTATCCAATAGTCACAAGTTCTGTTATCAAATATCAAAACAATTATTAAACATTATTTTAAATAACTAGACGGAAGATCTAGTATCCAATACCTATAGTTGTCGTATTATGAGAATCAATATTCTCTATACACAACTATACACATCTCATTTCTTAAGCTTTATAATTTGCGTTCAATTATTCACAACAATTGCAAATAATTGATTAGCAAACTGTGTCAGACACGTGACTTCTAAAAGTCACTAAAGCCAAGAAACGTCATAATAAGATAAACAAATACTAATGTGGTTTTCAAATGCCAGTCAAGAATCTCGAGACATGAACTAATTCAAGTCAATTCTTACTCCATAAGAAACTATTCTTACTAGATAATTATATCCAAAACCATATATCTATTTAGATTACTAATCGTGACTTAGTAACTAAGTCACTAAGCATCTTGATTTTTAAGAAAATCGGAACAACAGTTCCCGATGTTTTTGACTAATCTAACAATATCTAAGTCTACTGTCATTCTAGAACCTATTCTAGAAATTCGCAACCATAAGTAAAGTTAGAAAAAATATTCAAGTAATATGATATGCAGTGGATTAGAAGTATAATTCTATAAACAATATAGAATAAAGGAAAACAAAAGTAGCAAATTCCATAAAATTACACACTGCTTTAGTTATGGATTTTTAACCCAGCAGTGTCTCCCACTACTTTACGTAATACCATAATCCCCAATGGAGAACATGAATTCAATAATTAAATCGAATTCCATAGTGAGAGTAGGATTCCATGAATATATTCGACTCACAACTTTGGCACGATCTCGCCTACGTATATTCATTAGGTAGACAACTCATTATCAATCACTCACTAGTGACTCCTCATTTTGGTCCTGACCGTTTCTTGTTATGACAGCTTTGGCACGTTCACAAGGAGGCATATCAAGGCTTCACTTGTCAATGACAAACTCAAGCTACCGATGTAGTCCTCACAACTTTGGCACGTTCAGGATTTCCACTTTTACTTGAATTTGTCTAGTATCAATATACAACCGGCATGGATACAATTCTATCAACTACACCCTCACTGCTTTGGTACGATCTCGGATGCAGCCATAGAAAGTTAGCCATAAACCGTATTGACAAGACAGACCAAGATACATGCATCCAATACATGTTCCTTTACAGCCTTATTTTAAGCGGGGATATTCCTCAAGGAAGCATTGTTTCACATCAAATGCAGAATTTCAATCTAAATCATTTTCCAAACAACTCAATTCTACCTTAGAAAATATAACTCAATTTAACCATTAAATTTCTGTTACGTTTCCGTTAGCGTAGAACCGAAAAGTAAAGAAACGTATAGATTACATGCATATACGAACATTAAATTGGATTACATATCATATATCAAGCATGACTAATGTAATGGATGAAGCATCAAACCTGCTTTGATACCAATTTTATTGGGGTTTTGGGCGAAGGGCGCAGCGGAAGTGTGTTTTGGGCGAAATCGTAATTTTAAAACTTTTTAAATTACCGAATGAATTATTCAATATCCAATATGAATAATTCATTAGAATGAATTATTCAATATCCAATATGAATAATTCATTCATATTTCACCAAAACATGTTTATTCGAGATCAAATAACGACATAAACAACTAAGAAACGTCGTGAAACTTTTACGAAAATATTTTTCCGTAAAATGGCATAAAATGCGTTTTTGACCGAACTGACATCCCAATATACATGAGGGCTGCCCAGGTCAGCCCCAATAGTATTAGGGCAGTTCATGGGCTTCCCGAACAGTGAAAAATTCACTGTTTGGATAGCCGTCACTCGGTTGGCTCAAAAGTCACCCAATAACGCCGTTTTTCAACGTTTTTACTTATTTCAACTCCGAAATAATTTACGGCAATTGTTCCAACACCCAAAACACACCCAATACATTTATATGACATCAAATTCATCAACATAAACCAAATTTTCCAGAACTGATCCAGAAACCAAAAATGCCAATTTTTCATGCTTTAAATCCAATTTTTCAAGATTAATCCAATTAATCAAAACACCAATCAAAGTCACCACACATGAACCACCCAAGAATAATTCTAGGCATTAGAAGAGTGGTAATAACACTCTAGAATGGCAACATATCATCAAATGATCAAATTGGAAAATTATTACAATAATTCCATCCAAATCATTTAACACATGCATCATCACTTCCATATCCATCCACCAAAACCAAAAGCCCCAAATTCTAAGAAAAAGAAGAAACCCTAGAATCCATCTAGATAATCAAGAACATGAAACAAGCTTTCAAAGCTTAAGGGAATTGAAGATTACCTTTTAATCTCTTATTTTCCTAAGCTTTTTCTTGCTTTTTATTTATTTTCTTCCTTGAATTATCAAGAACAATTTGAGAGCTATTTTATTGGTTTAGTTTCGGCCATGCTTCTTCTAAAATGAAGAAAACAAAATTTTCACAAATAAAAGGAAGCAAAACCAACATTCGAGGGGTATTTTTGTCATTTTAAATTTAATCCAATTAAATAAAAGATAAGCTTTAAGTTGGCCAAATCAAATTTGCACACCTAAGCTTAATTAAATTAAGTCATGTGTATCCATAATAATTAAACATATTTCACAATATTTATGAAATATGGATATTATTTAACTATTCAAATATTTAATAATTAAATATCTAAATAATTAATTAATATAGTTATATATATATGTATTTTTATTTACATTAAATAAAAAATACATATATTTATGTCATGTGTCAAAGTCTCATTTGACAATTAATTAATGTGTATCTAATCAAATTATGTATCAAATACAAATACACAATAATTATTAAATGACCAAAATCCCATAATGCATGTGTTATCGTTTAACCAATTAAACGATTCGAATTAACTCATTTAATCCGATGAAGTATTATGAATAATCTGTATTATTCATAATGCGTTGCCCAAGTGCTCAACGAGTACACTTCATAGTGTGAGACTCTCTAAGTTTAGGTTTATCCCTCATGAAATCCAATTTCGTGTCCATAATTCACCCACTCATGAATTATGACGACCACGGATAATCTCGCTAAACTATGCAAGTCGAAGTCATTGCATACGTATAATCCCTCTATCACAGGCTATCCACATTATACCTGGGATATATATAAAAATGTCAAATTCTTTCGGTATAATATAGTCGATTTTCAATTTACGATCTCTAAATAACACTCGGAACTGATTTTCGAAGTTATACCACAATCATGGATTTACTAGATCGCAAACACGTGTAGGATGCCTATGCCCTGTACATAGGACTGTCGGATCCTCTCTTGATACGAACATGATATCATGAGCATCAATCCACACCCAACAAACAGACAGAGGTTTGATCATGAATAGATCGGTGACGTGACTGCCATCAAAGTGTGGAGGATAACTCATATATCCCATTGTGGTAAGGACCACATGCTCGCTCAACTCGAGAAGATTTCTATTGACGTTGGTGTACCATCTTTTAGGAAATATTCAGTGAGTCATTCAGTATTTATCAAATAAACACCTACATGTCAATACGAGTCTCCCGAGACTCATGGTTCATTGGGATAAACCATCGGACCAAGTCACGATATATGACATGTACTGGTCTCAGCGGGTTTTAATAACCGACCCGTGTTAGTAAATCTTGACCAGGAACTTTATTTAAGGATATACTACTTATAGTGCGCTTCCCAATGTCAATTACAAACTACGTTGTTATTGCGCACTACGTTGTAAATCCTATGGTCTTTGTCTAATATACACGTATCACTAAATCAGATTTAGTTTCAATTTAATCATAATTAGATATTTAATCGCAATTAGATCGAATATGTGTATAAAAGACAAGAGGTGCTACCATTAAATAAGTAATATTATGGAAAATAGAATTGCTCGTATTCATGAATCGGACATAAATACGATCCGGATTGGCACTCCGAGCACCAACTCTAACACTATATTTGTTCGATTCGATTTTTTTTAAGAATGATTATGTGTTTGAAAAAATAAATTTGTTTCATAAATGTGTCAATTTGATTTGATTCGTTTATTAAATAAATCGAATACGAATTTAAGCTTTAATTCATTTATTCGTTTAGTATTCGTTATTATGTTTTATTTTTTATTGTTATTTTTTAATTAAAATTCGAGAAATTATGACTAATTATCATAGAAAAATAATATTATTTATATTTGGTGACTCTTACGTATTTCATATGTACATATTTATCTAAAATTAATATAAATAAATTACAATATCATGACTAAATAAATATTCATATTCAATTCATTTATAATAAACGAATCGAATATAAATCTATCACATTTACATTTGATTTATTTAAGATTCGATATAAATTGGGTTAAATTTATACGAAGAAAAGAGAGACTATGACTTTGGTTTTTGTTTTGGTAGAGAGAGAAAAATTCCATGGGAGGCCACGTTATGACTTTGGTTTTTGTTTTGGGAGAGAGAAAAATTCCATGGGAGGCCACGTGATGTCTATTTTTGTTAATTTACAATTTATAATAATTATCAGTGTGGGCCCATCATCATTAAAACATTGAAACTATATTGGCCGTTGGATATATTCAACGGGTAAGAACTTACGCTCGGATTTTATGCTTGCGGGCTTCGGCGTGATAAAATCACGGTTAGGGATTGCGGAAAAATTTGGGCCTGTTCGAGCTTTGGTTTGGTTCGGGATCAAAAAATCTCAGGTTGGCTCTTGGATTATGAGGTTCGGGTTAAAGGCTGGTTCAACATTATAAGTCTGGTCTAGATCCGGTCTGGACTAAAAAAAATTATATATATGTGTGTGTATATATATATATATAATAAATTATATATTTATATTTATATAAAAAATTATATATATTGTTGATGATATTTTTAGGTCCTATGATATTTAAGCAGTACGGCATGGGTAAAATGGTAATTCACTTCTTGGTCGGGATTATTGATACCGACCCGACCACATGAGTGAGGGGCCGAGCACTTTACGATCGGTAAACCGACCACTTAAGATCGGATGACCGGGCATTATCAGGTCGATAGCAGCATTCTCAGTTCAAAAGACCATTGTGACCGACCACATGAAAACCAAGAATATGGCAAGATAATATCCAGAAGATAAGGCATCCTATTTTTACGGATAAGAAGATAAGTTATCCTACTTTCATGGGGAAAAATTGATAAGTCATTGTCCTAATAGGATAAAGGAAGTGAAGATAGTTTCAACTAGGAATTCTTATGGGAAAAGAAAACTGATTTCTTTACTAGTATAAATAAGGGGGGAAAGCATACGTAAAAGGCAGAATTGTGATTAGGCTTGTAAACACAAGACATACCAGAAAAAACATATTTAGGTAATAAAACATCGACCGTTCTATGCCCGTGGATGTAGGTTGGATCTGATCCACCGAACCACGTAAAATCTCTTTGTTGATTGGTGAATTTACTTATCTTTTGCTAAATTTGCTTTTGGTTTCCCATAAACAAAACAAATTCACAGTTGGAGGAGGATTGTCTCGGGAGTAAGAAACCCCTATTGCCCCTGAGACCAAAATCCACCATCAACAGTTGGCGCCGTCTGTGGGGAGTCCAACAAAAAAGCAGCTTGCGTATTAAGATGATGGTAGAAGGTGGAAATCACCAGTCATCGGGGAGTTCAACAGCAGAATGGATGGAGAAAATAGAGGAAAATATGAGGAAAGATAGGGAGGAAAATCAAATCCTGTTGAAATCCATGATGAACAGATTGGATAGGATGGAAGAAACGAATAATGAGAGGATTGAAGCTGGAGCCAGTCGGAGGAGAGGCGAAATAGCGGAAGGAAAAAGGGTCGCAGATGTGGGTGATGACGATGAACCGAGGAAGAAGGGTCCCTACGGGATGGGGTCCGTAGTGGTAGAAAAAGATTTACAAACGGAGGATACGTGGGAAGAAGAAGAGGGGAGACAGTCTCCAGATTCTTCCTATGAAGGTCCCCGCGAAACCAGAAGGGGAGATAGAAAGGTTGGTGAAACTAGAGGAGAAATCTCAAGCCATGAGGAACGCCGCACCTGGGGCGACAAACGCAAAGATGGCTCAGGAGGCGGCACGGTAACACAGATGACAGTATAAAATCTTGGTTAAGAAAAGAAATGGCCAAGTGGGGAGCGAACCTCAAAACGGACACGGGAGATGCTCGAGATGGCGAGGTTGAATCTCCCTTCATAGAAGAAATAAGGTCGGTAAAGTTCCCAAGACGATTCAACATGCCGTCCATGACGCCCTACAAAGGCCACACTGATCCAAAATCCCACATTGAGAGTTTTTTCCTGTTGATGGAGGTCCAAGGAGTAGTAGGGGATGCCGTTTGTAAAGTATTCCCCTTAACCTTGGGGGGATCTACCATTCTGTGGTTCAGAAGTCTAGCCCCATGGAGCATCGAAAGCTTCGCACAACTCAGGAAGTCATTTGTTCGGCACTTCAAGGGGGCCTGCATCCCAAAGAAGACGATTGGGGAATTGAGGCTCATGAAACATGGGGACGATGAACCCCTGAAGGCTTTCATTGAACGGTACCATAGCATGGTGCTCGAGGTCGGAGGATATGATTCGCTCGAGGCCTTGGAGAGTTTGAAGGGAGCCTTAAAGATCAGAAAGCTATGGACTCACCTGAGGATCCAAGGTACACCAGATTATGCCACCGCTCTGGAAACAGCCCGGAAGTTTGTTTTGTTGGAAGATGAGAAGAGAATTACCCGGAGGGGGACAGCTATCAGAGAGAGGACATGAGGGTAGAAGCTCCTCGCAGGCTAGACATGGAGTTCAAAAAACCACCCCCGATGCGAAGGGAATTCACGCCGGTACCTCGGGATGACCAGGAAAAGAGAATCTCGACCCAGGTGAACCATGTGGCCGGGGAAGAGGCATACATTCCTCTAAATAAACCACTGGGGCAAATCGTCATGGAAATCCAGGGAAAATGTCTCTTGATAGAACCTGACCTCAGAAGATTCCTGCCAGACAAGAGGAATAATAAATCTTGTTGCATGCATCATAATTTGAGGGGACATACGACGAATGGATGCAAAGACTTGCGGGAGCAAATGGAAGACCTGGCGCGGAATGGGTACTTGAATAATTATATTGACCTTGAAGTTATGACGGCCAGGCAGAGAGCACATTGCCGACAGGTAAATATCATCACAGGGGGGAAGACACTGGCTGGGGACTCTAACCGGTCAAGAAAAAACTATAGTCGGGCTCAGGGGTTGGAAGTGTTAGAAATAGCACGAGCCTCAGAAATACAAGGTGGTCGGTCAGTGCCAATAATGTTCACGGATGAGGATGCTCGAGGGGTGAGTTTCCCCCACGACGATGCATTAATAATCAAGGCGACAATCGGCGGTTCTGAGGTAGACAGAATCCTAGTGGATCCCGGGAGGGCGGTGGATATAATCTCCAAGGAGGCTTTGGACGGCCTTGGTGTGGAGTATGCGACTCTAACCGATGATGGGACTCCCCTATACGGCTTCGGGGGCTCAATGGTCGTCCCATTGGGAAGCATACAATTGGCAATGACTGTCAGGACCCGTCCCCGGACTCGGACGATTGTGATAAATTTCACGGTGGTGGATTGCATGAGCAGTTACCAAGTCATTGTTGGCCGGCCTTTCATGATGAAGACAAAGGCTGCAATGTCTTGCTATTACTTGAAATTGAAATTCCCCACTCGGGAAGGGATTGGAATTGTGTGCGGAAGCCAGAAGGTGGCTCGGAGCTATTTCGTCACCCTTTTAAGGGAAACCCTTTGCATTGAAGTAGGTACCCGGAAAAGACAAGGGAACGAAGACGAGGAAGAAGAAAGTACAGATCCGGGTCCTCGGCCAAAGAAAGCTGCCCGGCTAGGGGCAGTCGAAGAATTAGAGGCGATGGAACTTTTCGAACCTGGAAAGAATGTAAAAATAGGGGAGACTGAGACGAGGTCCTGAAGCAGGATCTGCTGAAGTGTCTGAAGGAGTACCCGGACATCTTTGCATGGGGACATTATGACATGCCCGGGATTGATCCGAAGTTCATCAATCATCGTTTGGCAGTAAGCCCATCACACAAACCGGTCAAGCAAAAAAGAAAAACCTTTAACCAGGAACGGTGCAGGGCAATGGCTGCCGAGGTAGAAAAACTGTTGAAATCTAGTTTCATCAGAGAAGTGAAATACCCGGAGTGGGTATCAAATGTGGTATTAGTAAAGAAATCCAATGGAAAGTGGAGGATGTGTGTTGATTTCACCGACCTCAACGAAGCGTGCCTGAAAGACAGCTTCCCATTACCAAACGTAGATCAGTTGGTGGATTCAACGGCCTGCCAGGGACTGCTAAGCTTCATGGATGCCTTCTAGGGATATAACCAGGTCAAGATGCATCCTGAAGACGAGGAGAAGATGACCTTTGTTACCGATCAGGGGCTTTACTGTTATAAAGTAATGCCCTTCGGATTGAAAAATACAGAGGCAACCTTTCAGAGGCTGGTAAACAAGATTTTCAAGCCACTCATCAGCACATCGATGCTGGTATATGTTGATGATATGATAACAATGTCTAAACATTAGGGTGTCATGTGGCCGATCTGAAGAGAACCTTTTAACTGCTGAGGAAGTATAATTTAAAGCTCAACCCGGAGAAGTGTGCTTTCGGAGTGGCCTCGGGAAAGTTCTTAGGCTATATGGTAAGCTCCTGAGGCATAGAAGCAAATCCGCAGAAAATCCAAGCCGTCCTGGACTTAAAATCTCCCAGGACGATAAAAGAAATGCAAAGCTTGACTGGTAGGGTGGCTGCGCTCAATTGATTTATTTCCCGAGCAACCGACAAGTGCCGCCCCTTCTTCAAAGTCGTCAAAAAGGCAAAAAAGGAAGTCAATTGGACGCCAGAATGCGAGGAGGCCTTCCTACAGTTAAAACAATACCTGACGCATCCCCCACTTCTAGCAAAGCCGTCCCCAGGTGAGACCTTATACTTATATTTAGCTATTTCGGAGCATGCAATAAATTCGGTATTAGTGCAAGAGACCGATAAAGTTCAAAGGCCAGTGTATTATGTTAGCAAAGCTTTACTAGATGTTGAGACCAGATATCCAACACATGAGTTGGTCGCCTTGTCGTTAATCACTGCGGCCCGGAAGTTACGACCTTACTTCCAGGCCCATCCTATTGAGGTTTATACCGATTATCCTTTAAGGCAGATTCTGCAAAAACCAGAGGTCTCGGGCAGGTTAATGAAGTGGTCGGTAGAGTTGAGTGAACACGACAATTCTTACCTCCCAAGGGCAGCGGTAAAAGGGCAGGCCCTGGTAGACTTTGTTGCTGAATTCACAGAACCTCAAATTCTGACCGTGGGGGAAGATAAATGGGAGATGTCATTAGAAGGATCTGCCAGCTCACAATGTAATGAGGCCGAAATCGTATTGAAAAATGGTAAAGGTGAAGAAGTGTTGTTCGCCGTGAGATTCGCCTTCGAGGCCACAAATAATGAGGCAGAGTATGAGGCAATTTTAACCGGTTTAAGGTTATGCACGGTGATGGGCGTCCACGACATAGTTGTAAGAAGCGACTCCCAGCTGGCTGTTTAGCAGCTGAATGGATAATTCCAAGCCAGGGAGCCAAGTATGATAGCCTATTTAGCTAAGGTAAAAAGGTTGGTGGGGGAAAATGGGGAATGTGCGCTTTGAGCAAATCGGCCGGGAAAACAACTGTGAGGCAGACTCTTTACCACGGCTCGCGCCTTCAATCAGGTCAGAAAATCCTAGAATAGTCCCCCTAATCCCAGAAAACTGAATTTCAAAAGCACCAAGTTCTCCCTGATCAAAGGGATGATATACCGAAGGGGCTATACGGTACCCCTTCTGAGATGTTTAGCAGAAGAGGATGCTGACTATGTGCTCAAAGAAATTCATGCGGGAATCTGTGGGAGTCACGCCGGAGGACAATCAATTGCCTTTAAAGCTTTAAGGCAAGGGTTACACTGGCCGACCATGCATCAGGATGGTGTGAGGGTAGCCCGAAAATGTGAGGGATGCCAGAAGTGTTGGAGTTTCTACGGTCGCGAGGATCGATTATTAAGCATAAAACATACATGTGAATACATCAAAGAAGTTGCAGAATACTTACATCGAGCGGTTGAGCGATGCGGTGAAGAACAAAAAATCTTTTTCTGCCCTTTGAGAAGCTCGGCAGTGAGTTGTTCCTTGCTCCTCTATTTTCGGCTTTTGCATTATCCATCAAGCTCCAAGCTTTTTTTGGTCATTCCTAGCTCACAAGTGGGTTTCCCTATCACCTTTGTATGTCTCCATTGTGTGCTAGCACTTGGTAATTTTGCCACAAAATCACCATTTTCTTCTCCTTCATTCTCGGTCCAAACCAGAAAAACAGAAGAGGAAATGGGCTTGAGGCCGTTAGAGAGGGGGAGCATTTTTGGCTCCAAAACCGTGTAAAAAAGAGAGAGAGAGATGGATGTATGTTTTGTATTTCATTTTGTGTATCTAATACACATTATTCAATTTCCAAAAATCAAATAATTGATTTACCAAATACAAAAAGTCAAGGCAATTAAAGGCTTTGCCAACAACTACCATCAATCAATCAATCAATCAAATTGTCACATCACTCAAAGTGACATGTGATTTGACGCTTGATGTGACTAATGATTTGACGCTTGATGTGACTTGCGGGCCGCACTCGAATTCGAAATCCGAATGCGCTCGCAAATACTCTCGGGCTCGGGTTCGCTAATTCCAAATTAATGAATTTTCCGTTGCGACGTAATTAAATGATTATGCCTAGCGAAATCATTATTCACGTCGCTAACAAATTAATTCTAAATTAACTTGTTCGCCCGAATTAAAATCTAATTTTAATTCCGCTTCGAAATCCAATTTCGTATAATATATCGAATATATTATTTAATCGATTAATTCCAAATTAATCGTTCTCTCTTTTAAATGATATTTTATCCCATATAAAATATCTCCGCAATTAATCCCAGATTAATTTTCTCTCTCATCTAATTAATCCCAGATTAATAAAGTGCTAGTCATACGCCATCGGTGAATCTTCAGGAAGCGACCCATGAGATCCCCGAATATGTTGGCAGTAAATTCGGTCGTCGGACTATCCGAACACGTAAGTACCTATACTACGTTTTTACTGAATATGTGATTTATATCAGGCGTAGTATACGTAGTATTGCGTATTTCGATCCAGTATCAGATGATCACATGCAAGGCCTTGGGTTGGTACAGTGTCTGCCCTGTACGAAGCATATATCGGATCACTAGCAACTAGTCTCTTTATTATCGGATAATCATGACCAAGTCATATTATCCCGATGGTTGCAACCCTTAGAGAACCAGTTATGTATCCCTGCGCGATCATCATCTCCATATAAATGGAGTAATACTTCCGTCTTGACATCACACCCAACACACTACGATTCTCAATATACCCAGCAGAGGTGTACACAGAACCTGTTAAAGCCCTGGACGACCAAAAACAAAGAACATTGATTGTCGCAAGTATTAGCGGTGCAAGTCTCAGGTTAAGACCAAATACACCTACCCTGATTTCGGACTTCCATAGACGCATAGTCATACTACCAATGGAATTTCGAGGGGTCTATCCAGAGCGAAGCTGTTTCCCGTACCATCGGTAAACACAACCTCCTATTACACTTGCATGAGTATCCTATACCCAAATATATGAGAACTATGTCGTTATGCCCTCACAACGCGCACAAGTGTAATACTAGTCTTTTACACATTATCGATGTCCAATCTCGATAATACTCTGACTAGGGATATTTAATGATTAATCCTTTGTGGATTGATACTGTCTCATATCATCTCAATCCAGGAACTAATCATAAGGACCTCATATCATTTACACATCTTGGTGATCTAATCACAAATGATAAGAGAGCAATCTCCTTTGTCACATAGTTAATTTGTACAACATCACCATGATCAGTACAAATAGTGACGCTATGGGTCATAACTGTCCAACAATCTCCCACTTGGCCTATAGCTAGTCACTTGAGTGTCCTACACCCGAACTATGTACGGTTGGCTCAAATTACTGAGAAAAGACTTTCGTCAGCGGATTTGCATGATTATTATCTGATGTGATTTATTCGATCATCACATCGCCATAATGTATGATCCGAACGAATCAGATGAATAGTCGAAGTATGTATCTGGATCGTTGATGAGACCATTAATTCTTTAGCCTGTGCTGAAGCCTAGCTTAGCTGCTAACAGAACTATATCTAATCTAATTAGATTTATTATCGACCCAAATGGCTTCTATTGCTACCTCAGCCACAACGATAACCCGCATTTGTTGTTTATTCGGTAACAGTATCTTGCTTGGAAGATTTCCAGCTCACTATACCGTTATTCAAACTGTATAGTACCTTTGTGCGACTTATAGTCGTTATTATCGGTTAGGAAACTTACAGCAGTGAACCCAGTCACTTCAAGTTCTCATTCTCCATAGATTAAGACAACATCCTTAGTTTTCTAAGATACTAAAGGATGTTCTTAACATCAATCCAGTGACCATCACTAGGATTGGCCTGATTATGAATCCATATGCTCAAAGCGTATGAGACACCAGGTCGCGTATATTTTCAATGTACGAGTTCTCGGAGAGTGTTAACAACTTTAAATCTATTCCAGTAGATCTTTATTCCTAGAATAAAGGTTGTTTCTCCCAAGAATTCTACGGAGAATTTTCTCGAAAGCCAAGCTTTCACTGATTATTATTTTGGGAATATCATTTCCAAGAAATGACATATTATCATTATTTTATAGGACATTTACTGTCAGTGCGCTCCCACTAACCTCATTATCTACACAAGAATCATTTCGTTTTGAATTAAATCATATACTATTATGATTACATCAAAACGATAATTCCAAGAACTCAATGCTTGCTTCAATCCAACCATGGATCGAATAACCTGCAAACCTTTTTTCCTAGTTTTGATACGACAAAACCGATAGGATGTTGTAAACATCCTCCAAAAGGTTTCCTTTTCAGGAAAACGATTTTCCCGTTCAGCTGTCATATTTCATAAATGAAACATGCAGCATCAGCAAGCATTATCCAAATGGATTTACCTTGGCAACAGGTAAAAGGTTTCGTCGTAATCGACACATTGTTGATAACAATACCTTTCCGCTACAAGCCTAGCTTTGTATGTTGGTATATTGCCTTCCATGTATGTCTTCCTTGAAGACTTATATAGTACCAACAAGCACAATGCCTTGCAGTACAGTAACTAGTGTCCAAACATAGTTAGTATACATGGAATCCATTTCGGATTCATGGCACTTTTCTATAATTGGGAGTCGATACCTTGTATCACTTCCTCATACATAGTCCGTTAATGTTCCTCAAAAGATTGACATCTTTATGAGGTGAGATCAGAAACCCATACCCCAGGTTGTTTTCTGACTCTCTCCGACTTATGCGGTTCTTGGGTATTCGAAGATTATTGGTATAGTTTCATCCTTGATGAACTATTTGTGTTCCATTAGGAATCGGTGCCTGGAATAGTATTACTCCGATTTTCATCGAGTTTTACTTTCCTCCCACTTACCACTGCATATCGGTATTCCTCATAGGAAAACCGCATGGCGAGCAACAATTACATTGTTCTCTTGTGAGTTGTATAAGTACTATACTTTGGTTTCCCTAGGATAACCTACAATTAGACACTTATCCAATTTGGGTTTTAGTTTGGTATCTTCTAAACATATGTCTAGCATACCCAAATAATCAGGAATCAGAAACCCGGTTTCTTTCCTGTTCATATCTAATATGAAGTCTGTCAAACAAATTTTTATGGAACCTTATTCAAAATAAGTTCTGCACTGTTTATGCGTATCCGTTGAAGGAAATGGTAGCTCAGAGCGACTCAGGATTAACCTTATCATGTCTAACAAAATTCGGTTACTCTGTTCGGACACACCGTCAAAATGACGTGTTCCGGGAGGAGTCCTCATTGAAAGAATACTATACTCTTTCAAGTATATTAGAAACTTATTGCTTAAGTATTTTCATCATGGTCTAACTATGATGATTTAATACTTTAGCCGATCTGTTTGTCTACTTCTTGTCGAAACTTTAAAAGTTTCCGATTTGTGTTTCAAAAGAAACACATAACCATAACGCGATGCCACATCCGTAAAGGTCACGAAATATTCATATCCACCTCTAGCCTAGCTAGACATGGGCCCACTTGCTTCACTATGAACTAGGGCTAACATATCGGTGGCATTTTCACTTTTACTAAGTAAATAGTGTTATAGGCACTTTGCCTAATAAACTAGATTCGTAGACTTTATTTGAATGAAATCAAATCAGTCCAAGTACCCACTCTTCAAAAGTGTGGATATACGAGTCTTGTTTAATTGTGTCATAGACAACAATGCCACAATTAAGTTTCTTTTGATCAAATCAGTTTGAGCTATTTGTTTGTCATTTTGTATGCTTGAGATTTATTTATATTCAAAATATAAATTTTGTTATTCACATCTAATGTGTTTATCTCAATATCATCTTTATATAATAAAACACTTTAGTGTTCTAGAATATAAAGGTAAATCCGCAACGGATTAAACACTGATATAGAGATAATGTTTCTAGTCAAACTAGTTACATTATAATAGTTTCCTAATTTAAGTACACATCCGAAGGGTAGTTCCTAAACTTAGGTTTCTACGATTAAAAAAATGACTTTCGTCCCGTTTCAGATTCGCAGATTAATCTCAAATGAAGTCAGTATCCTGCTCATAGCAGATTCTGCACATCAGTACATATTGATGTATCACACTAAGTATCTAAAATCCAATTTTAATACTAGTAGTGAATATATTTATGATAAACATATTTGAAGTCAAAGCCTTGCCCGTCTTCAATTCCTTCATGTCTGCTTTGTCCAAATGGCAGTCACGCTTCAGCGATCCCGTTTGCTACAATTAAGGCAGACATTTTGGGATATGTCATTTGTCTTCCCAGAAGATTAATAATGATTTTGCCTTTGCCCAATTCCGACATTCCAGAAGCCTTTGTCCAAGCTTTGGCCTTCTAGAATATCGAAATAAAGTGCGCCTTGCGCTACTTGCCTTATTGCAAACTTTGGCTTTGTCTCCTTGAGAATAGCCATTAACTTTCCAAGGGTTATATATTGCAATTTAGTACCTCTAAAATCTAAGTATAGATTTATGAAGATCCTTTCAATTTCATTATCTAACTTTAAGGATCTAATCCTTAGTTCTGATTAAGAAATTAAAGAGTCTATTCGGTAAGTTTAATGGATTAAGTACTAAAGTTATCATCACATGAATCTTCCAAAAATCATGCTCTAGTATTTTGCTTAACTCCGGGCTTAGGTCTAATATGTTATTTTATCAAGTAAAGTAAATTATTAGTTTTCAGGACTATCCTGAAATTTTATTCCCAATGTGAAAATTAAACCATTTAAATACATTTTCCCTAGGATTATGTTTTAAATGCTAATCTTTCATTTTTATCTTGATTCTAATAGTCCAACTATTTAATCAACGATTTTTGGTACTATTTATTATAATCATTACTATAGTCCATCTATATAAGCAACTATAATTTTAATAGGTTAAATTCAATTATATTGATTACTATAATCTAATTATAAAATCAACTATAATTAATTAAATCAAATATATTGATTACTATAATCCAATTATATAATCAATTATAAATGAAATAGTTTGAATACAGTCCAACTGTTTTTTTAAAAAAATGATTTAAATATTAGTCCAACTAACATTTAATTTATTTGACGAAATAATGTGATTGAGCGCGTATGGCAAGTAATTAAACGAATATTTCAAATTTAATTCTTGCCTCCCACTATTTTTGGCGAGCCTCTAACCCTATGTTAAGTACTCGGGAAATCGTGTTTCCTAGTGGGCTAGGATCCCGTTAAATGTCACACAATCTTGACTTTGGCCAACAAATTGTATGATAATTAACTAGGTAGATCTCTAAGATCAATTGGATCTCATCCAATTCCTAGATCCAGTAGGGGGACATCCAAGTCCGAAACATATATCTTATATATGCCAATATATCCAATATATTACCTAACATTTTTCCTCTGAATCAACTAAGCTTTGGCTTTGGCACAAAAAACTTAGTGATCCTAGTTAAGCGGAACCCATTGACCATGGAAAACTTCGTAATCAATGTCGATGGACAAGAAGTGGTCTTGACTTTGGCCAACAAACCACAACTTGGACAAGACACCGATATGGAACAAAGCTCTCATGATTCAAACACATCCTCGACGGACAAAGGCCTTGACTTTGGCCAACAAACCAATGCCAGTCTTGGATTTTGAGTAAGAATCACTCAATGGAAGGAAAAAACTCTTAATATTATTTAAGGGTTTTTCGCGTGCAAATTGGCAACCAATTTATTATCTTTGTTAAGGTCTCATCATCATACACCCTTTAACATGCATTCTAAACACATAATAAGGCGCGTAAATAAATAAATAATAATGATATGCGGATGGATACTTAACACATTGATCCTAGATCAAATCTCTCCATTTCCTCTCTCCCGCTAGCACATGTATTACTTCTACTCGTTACATAACACTTCTAAAGAAACCTCATTTACATTGAGGGGAATAGGTGAGAAGAGAAATACAAAGAGTATGAGGTAATAGGCTGGACACGCAGGTCCAATTAATAAATTCTAAATTTATTACAACAATTTCCAAAATTGCCCCACCCATCTAATATCCATCCGATATACATTATTCATGCATCGCAACCATGTATTCACACAAAACATGTTATCAATCAATCTAATCCAATTAATTAATCTGATAATTAATGACCATCCAATGTTCAAACAACGATTTGATTTTGCACGAGTCAAACTTGTTTTGCGAATAAGTACTCAAAGTATAAATTCTTGAATTAAATTAAACTACAACATTAAATCCAATTTAATATGTATTTAATACTAATCCGCTATTTAATTCCAAATTAAATATTACACTTTTTTAATAAACCTTTACGACTTAAATTCCAAATTTAATCGTTACGGGTCTCAAAGCCCGATAAACATCCAATGTTTATTTAATTAAAGTCCAATGGGATTTTTATTAATTTCTTTAAGGCGTGGACTTTTGGTCAACTTGGGTCAAACCCAATAACCAAAGCCCTATCAAGGAATAACCCCATAAGCCTAGAAATCAATTTAGGCCCATTAGGCCCAATTAAAATAATTAAGGTTCATTAGTCGCATTTGGACTTTATGGAAACGATTTTGGGCTCAATTGGATCCAACCAATTTAGCCTAAACCTAACTTGGTACAACCAAGCCCAATTAGCCCATTTAGAACATTACAAGCCCAAATCCAATTTAAGCCCATTTAATTAAACTACAAAAATTCCACATTTCATATTTAATTAAAAAAAGTGTATATCATAATTAATCAACCAAATTAACATTTCCAAAACATCAATTAGCCTAATTAATTATGCTTATTAACAACAAAACATGTCCAACATATTTTATCAAAAATCAAACCCAAGTCATGCTCATATGTCTCGGCAATGGTAGGGTTTTTATGTCTAATTTTAAATCCAATCCAATTGAATCCAATTCAACATTACCCAATTGAGTTCAAGTCATCCAATGAATCAAAAATCAAAAATCACCAAGACATTAGGGTATGACATTCTCGGCCAAGCCTAAAAAATTGGGGAAAATTGTTCCAAACCATTTTTCTTGAAATTGATCCAATCAAACTTCAATTAAACATAATTTAAGCATACTCAATCATCCAATTTCATTAAATCATGTTCTAATACATTTTACCCAATTTTAACCCTAAATCAAGTTTCATGTTTAATCAACGCTCTGATACCATTGTTGGAGTTTCTACGGTCGCGAGGATCGATTATTAAGCATAAAACATACATGTGAATACATCAAAGAAGTTTCAGAATACTTACATCGAGTGGTTGAGCGATGCAGTGAAGAACAAAAATCTTTTTCTGCCCTTTGAGAAGCTCGGCAGTGAGCTGTTCCTTGCTCCTCCATTTTCAGCTTTTGCATGATCCATCAAGCTCCAAGCTTTGTTTGGTCATTCCTAGTTCACAAGTGGGTTTCCCTATCACCTTTATATGTCTCCATTGTGTGCTAGCACTTGGTAATTTTCCCACAAAATCACCATTTTCTTCTCCTTCATTCTCGGTCCAAACCAGAAAAACAGAAGAGGAAATAGCCTTGAGGTCGTGAGAGAGGGGGAGCATTTTTGGCTCCAAAACCGTGTAAAAAGGAGAGAGAGAGATGGATGTATGTTTTGTATTTCATTTTGTGTATCTAATACACATTATTCAATTTCCAAAAATCAAATAATTGATTTACCAAATACAAAAAGTCAATGAAATTAAAGGCTTTGCCAACAACTACCATCAATCAATCAATCAATCAAATTGTCACATCACTTAAAGTGACATGTGATTTGACGCTTGATTTGACTAATGATTTGATGCTTGATGTGACTTACGGGCCGCACTCGAATTCGAAATGCGAATGCGCTCGTAAATACTCTCGGGCTCGGGTTCGCTAATTCCAAATTAATGAATTTTCCGTTGCGACGTAATTAAATGATTATGCCTAGCAAAATCACTATTCACGTCGCTAACGAATTAATTCTAAATTAACTTGTTCCCCCGAATTAAAATCTAATTTTAATTCCGCGTCGAAATCCAATTTCGTATAATATATCGAATATATTATTTAATCGATTAATTCCAAATTAATCGTTCTCTCTTTTAAATGATATTTTATCCCAGATAAAATATCTCCGCAATTAATCCCATATTAATTTTCTCTCTCATCTAATTAATCACAGATTAATAAAGTGCGAGTCATACGTTATCGGTGAATCTTCGGGAAGCGACCCTTGAGATCCCCGGATATGTTGGCAGTAAATTCGGTCGTCGGACTATCCGAACACGTAAGTACCTAGTACTACATTTTTACCGATTTATAAGACAAGGTTGGCTTCTAGCAAAGCGCCATGCCTACCCAATTCTACAGAAATATCCTTACAAGAATATATGATCTATATCAGGTGTGGTATATGTAGTATTGCGTATTTTGATCCAGTATCGGATGATCACATGCAAGGCTTGGGGCTGGTACGGTGTCTGCCCCGTACGAAGCATATATCGGATCACTAGCAACTAGTCTCTTTATTATCAGATAATCATGACCAAGTCATATTATCTCGATGGTTGCAACCCTTAGAGAACCAATTCTGTATCCCTGCGCGATCATCATCTCCATATGACTAGAGTAATACTTTCGTCTTGACATCACACCCAACACACTACGATTCTCAATATACCCAGCAGAGGCGTACACAGAACCTGTTAAAGCTCTGGACGACCAAAAACAAAGTACATTGATTGTCGCAAGTATTAGCGGTGCAAGTCTCAGGTTAAGACCAAATACACCTACCCTGATTTCGGACTTCCATAGACACATAGTCATACTACCAATGGAATTTCGAGGGGTCTATCTAGAGCGAAGCTATTTCCCGTACCATCGGTAAACACAACCTCCTATTACACTTGCATGAGTATCCTATACCCAAATATATGAGAACTATGATGTTATGCCCTCACAACGCGCACAAGTGTAATACTAGTCTTTTACGCATTATCGATGTCCAATCTCAATAATACTCTGACTATGGATATTTAATGATTAATCCTTTGTGGATTGATACTGTCTCATATCATCTCAATCCAGGAACTAATCATAAGGACCTCCTATCATTTATACATCTTGGTGATCTAATCACAAATGATAAGAGAGCAATCTCCTTTGTCACATAGTTAATTTGTACAACTTCACCATGATCTGTACAAATAGTGACGCTATGGGTCATAATTGTCCAACAAGAAGAACGCCAATATTCACCACCAGCCCGTAGAACAGTTGACCACTCTGTCCAGCCCTTGGCTGTTCGCCCAGTGGGGGATAGATATCATCGGACCGATGTCGAAGGGGCGAGGGCAAGCGAAATATGCCATTGTTGCCATAGATTATTTCACCAAATGGGGGGAAGCCGAACCCCTATCCACAATCACAGAGAAGAAAGCTACGAAGTTCTTGAGAAAGAATATCATCCGCAGGTTTGGAATTCCTCGGGTTGTCATCACTAATAACGGAAAACAGTTCGATAGCAAAGGTTTCAGGAAGCTCTGTGAAGACCTCCAGATCGCCTTAAGATTCGCCTCACCTGCCCATCCCAAGTCTAACGGGTAGGTAGAGGCGACAAACAAAACCATCAAATCCAATCTTAAAGCTCGGTTCGGAGACTGCAAGAGCTTATGGGTCGAAGAGTTACTAGAGGTGTTGTGGGCACACAGGACGACCTATAAGGATTCCACAAGGGAAACTCCGTTTTCATTATCATACGAATGCGAAGCAGTTATTCCAACAGAGATCGGAATGACTATCCACCGGGTTCGGTATTATGAGGACGAACAGAATTAAGAACTCATCAAAAGTCATCTCAACCTGATCGAAGAAAAGATGGAGAAGTGGGTTGTGAAGACAGCAATCTATCAACAGAGAATGACCCGTTTCTACAATAAAAAAGTTCGAACCCGTGTTTTTCTTCCAGGTGACTTGATATTGCGAAGGGTCACCTTGAACACTCGAAGGCCAGAGGAAGGTTCGCTAGGTGCCAAGTGGGAAGGGCCCTATAAAATTATAGAAGTAGTAAGGCCAGGTGCTTATACTTTGGAACATCTGGACGGCACACGGCTAAAAAAACCTTGGAACAACGAGATGTTGACGAAGTACTTCCAATAGGTTTTTTGTTTATTTCTTTTTTGAACAACCCGACGGGGGTTAGGAGATCAAATAAACCCTCTCCCAAAATGTCCCACGGAGAGTTGTAGGAATGGCAGTAGGTCCCCGAATATGAATAAAATTTTCTTTTTTCAGTCAAGAAAATCTTCACTCGCTTTTTCAAATTAAACTTGAAAGTCATATTCAGTATTTCGAGGACATACTCGACGCGAATGGATGATACGGGATCAGGAAAAGCACCAAACCCATAACATACCAATCACAAGTGCTACCATAATAACCCCGGGCAGAAGTACTCCGACCTAACTCATGTCATTTTTTAGGATTAGGACTATATCAAGGGAGGAAGCACATAAGGGAGCACGCGAAGCCATTCGTAGTAAAGTCAAATCCCCGAAGCTGGAGCAAAACTACCATATGACTTGCATTCATAAGGGATATTCGAGATGGTAATCACAGGGAGGGAGTGCCTCCGTAAGATAGCCGGCCTGGCCAGCTGGGGAAGTACGGGTGTAGGGAGTGTGTCCCCATACGTTTTGTCTGACCAATCGATCCGTGAGAAGCATAGCACGAGGAGAGATTATGCCCTCGTGGCGTTTGCTTGCTCCAGTGTTACCGATCATAAGGAGGAGCATGCCCTTAATGTTTCATACACTCTTTGATCCCTACCTATTTGGTCATTCGGATCCGTGAGAAGCATAGCACGAGGAGAGATTATGCCCTCGTGGCGTTTGCTTGCTCCAGTGTTACCGAACATAAGGAGGAGCATACCCCTAATGTTTCAGACACTCTTTGATCCATACATATCTGGTCATTCGGATCCGTGAGAAGCATAGCACGAGGATGGATTATGCCCTCGTGGCGTTTGCTTGCTCCGGTGTTACCGAGCATAAGGAGGAGCATGCCCTTAATGTTTCGGACACTCTTTGATCCCTACCTATCTGGTCATTCAGATCCGTGAGAAGCATAGCACGAGGAGGGATTATGCCCTCGTGGCGTTTGCTTGCTCCAGTGTTACCGAGCATAAGGAGGAGCATGCCCTTAATATTTCGGACACTCTTTGATCCCTACCTATCTGGTCATTCAGATCCGTGAGAAGCATAGCACGAGGAGGGATTATGCCCTCGTGGCGTTTGCTTGCTCCAGTGTTTCTGAGCATAAAGAGGAGCATGCCGTTAATGTTTCAGACACTCTTTGATCCCTACCTATTTGGTCATTCGGATCCATGAGAAGCATAGCACGAAGAGAGATTATGCCCTCGTGGCGTTTGCTTGCTCCAGTGTTACTGAATATAAGGAAGAGCATGCCCTTAATGTTTCGGACACTCTTTGATCCCTACCTATATGGTCATTCGGATCCGTGAGAAGCATAGCACGAGAAGGGATTATGCCCTCATGGCGTTTGCTTGCTCCAGTGTTACCGAACATAAGGAGGAGCATACCCTTAATGTTTTGGACACTCTTTGATCCATACCTATCTGGTAATTCGGATCCGGGAGAAGCATAGCACGAGGAGGG